>JAHREE010000245.1:6495459-6562529 GCA_033628505.1 Tringa tobata | reverse complement strand
GCAAAAATAAATATTAACCTCATGTATTTCCACTGAGGGACTTGGGGATTTTGGGTTGCTCTTTCATTGAGGATCATAGCTGAAGGATAAAACCTCTGAATCCAGTGTTTTAAGGGGAGCGTTGTATCTAATGAATTTCTATGTAAGCCCATTTGGAAATTGCAAAAACTGGGAACAGATAATTGAGAATATAAAGGGAATTTTTACCTTTTTAGTACACTTGAGCAGTTGCTCAAAAGGAAAAAAGGCCATGCGAGGAGTCAAGAAAAAGTTGACTTTCTCAGAGCACATTAGGAGGTTTGGGGTTGTTCTTGGAAGTTCCCAGTTGTGGCTTAATGTCATTTCTGTTGGGTGTAAGAGAAGATTGCGTCTGAAGTCTGCCCAAAACAATTTTGGTAGCACAAGGCTAGAAAATTTCATTCAAAGAAGAAAATTGTGTGCTTTTGTGGCTCTTAAACTTATCTCTTAAAAGACTTCACACATCCAATGTAAATGTGGGCATTTTGGATGCACTTTAGCTGAAGACTTTACAGGACTGAAATATATAAGATATTTCAGAGGAAATATTTGGAAAGCAAGTATTTTAGCCATCTATCAGTTTTTATATCTCTGTTAGATCTGCTGTTGGCTTCACTGTTGCCTGAAGTGTATGTATTTTGTTCTTAAAACTTAGTCGACTTACTTCTTTTTCAGTGGTGTTGGATTCAGTTTTCTGTTCTCCTGGGTGCTGATGATTGTAGTGGTGCTCACTTTTGTCACAGGTGGAAACGTAGAAAAACTGGTCTGTGAGCCCTTTGAAGATAAAACTTTATTCAAGGTAAAGTTATTCAAGTTATTAAACACTGAAGAGAATCTCTATGAGTCCTGATGGTCTTGTCAGTTATGTATAGCTTATTATTTTTTATGGGACACTTCAAGTCAGTTTGGATCTGGTTTTACTTTCCCCTTACACACCAAATAGAGACATTCATCCTTTCTTGGTTAATTTGCTTTGCAGTGAATACTGCATGCCTGTCTTTCTTTGAAGATAATTTTTTCTGTGATTTAGCATGTATTGGTGACATGGAGCTTTTAATATTCACTTTCTGCACCAGAGAGGTTGAATTTGCTGTTTTGCTTGTATTTCCATTATTGGGTGATGAGCTTAGATGTGGGTATGTGTCAAAAGATTGCATATGAATAAATTCATGAATTGAAAATTCAGAATTATAGTAATATTGCTGATTTTTTTTCTTCTAGGTTTTGGATACTCCCTACTTACTAAATCAACACTGGAAAAACTACCTTTCTGGCCTCCTGTTTAAAAATCCAAATATTAACTTGACTTTTGAGAAAGTGTACAGGTATTAAAGTTATGGTTAAGATTTAATTCAATTTATACATATTGTTTTTGTGGTATCTTGCACACTTTGTATTTCAAGCATGCGCAGAAATTACATGCATTCCAGAAGACATCCTGACTTTCAAGTGAATCATTAGCAAAAACAATTTTCTCCTATATGTGAGTTATTAGAGATAGTTTTAGAGTAATATTGTATAACAATACTAGTTGAGCTCTTTGAAAAAATATTTTGCATCTTTGAGACTAGCAGAAATTGTTAATGACTTGCTTTCGTATAGACTGAGCTTCAAAAAATATAGCCAGGACTTTTTTTTTAAAGGGCTAATTTTCTTAGAATATGAAAACATTGTTCATCATTCTCCTAACACTTGATCCTCAGGGTGGCTTTTAGGCTGAAGTATGTATTTTTATTTTTCTAGTGACTGCAAGGAAAACAAAGGAATTTATACTTCCCTTCACCTAGAACACGTGTTCAATATCAATGAATTTCTGAATGTTAGCATGGTAAGTAAAAAAAATATGAGTGAGCTCATGATTATTTTTGATGGCTGGAGAGGTGTTTGCTCTTGAACACATTATAGCATGGCTGGGTTTTATGGGATTTTGGTTTTATATACAATACATCCTGCAAGGAGGTGAGAACTGTCCAATTAATTTGAAAAAAAAAAATCTATTTACAAATAAGATATTTTTTACCTGTCTCAGTGGACTGTGGAAGGTTTTCTGATGTGCTTTTTTTATGGCTGCTGATAATAATATTGGCTTTAATTTTGAAACTTCTGTAAAAGGTTCAAATCTAACATCTTCCAAAGGCCATTTACAGTGTTTATAAAGAGAGTCTTGTTTTTTATATAAATGCCTTTCTTGGTTTGTTCCCTTCTGATTCCAGTCAAATTTATCTTGCTTTGTTCCTAAGAATGGTTCTGATTTTGGTGGAAAGGGGTTGGGATAAAATAAAATCTTTTCAGTTAAACTGTAATAATACATGACTGCACTGTCATTACATGACTTTACTAATTTGGGGGTTGCCTGTAATACTCATCTTCACTATAGCAACCCCTAAGGGATCCGTGTTCTGATCTGCCAGGAACTGTACACACGCTTAATAGATACAGTCCTTGCCCCAAATAATACACTATTAAAATGAACAGGGAAGATTCACTAAGAGGGAAAATAATTTTGAGTTTCCGCAACGGAGTAATGGTGGAGGCTGGGAAGGAAGGCAGGTTTCCAGATTCCTCATCTATTGCTCTGCTGCCTGTGCAGGACAGGTAACGTTTTAGTGCAATGTAGTGCAAGAATGCTCTCGGTAACACTAAGCAAGTTGTCTGTAGTCACCATTAAACGTATTTAGAGGAGTCTCATCCAGTCCTGTGGCTAATACAGCAGTGTCTGTCCTGGCCACTGGTGAGATACTGAGTTCTTTGGGTTTTCTTGATTCAGGCCAGGGGTATAACTTAAATTTTTAAAGGGTAGTATTTCCTGGAGGGGAAAGAGAGTTCTGTTTTATCTTTATCTCCTCTTAGGAGGATCTAACATCTATTCAGAGAAGCCTGCTTAAAATGTAATGGAAGGCAAGTAGTTCATTGGTATGAAAGATGTGTAGGTAGGTTAGAACACGGCAGGATACTGCAGGTAAAGGAAGAACATTACCTGGTGGATCCTATCAGAGCTAATTGTATTAAACTGATGTAAGCAAAAATCAATGTGTGATTCTGCATGGAAGTGACGAGTCAGCAGAAGAAAGATGCTTTTTGAGGGGGGAGTGGCTACAGAGGAATATGCACCAGGTGCAAACTGCTTTTGTGTTTTATTTTGTTTCCCTCTCAGTATACAGAAGATGTAGCACTTAAAATTGAACACATTCAGATAAACCTCAGCAAAATCATTCTGCTGGATGAAATCGGGAAGGAGAATCTTCTCAATTTCAGCTCTTCGGGAATAGACGGGATAAACTTTGCGGCATATTTGACAGAGGTGAGACTGTAGTAAACTGGAGACACGACTGGGACAAAGCATAAAATTAAATGTTTCTTTAACAATGGACAAAATGGAGACAAATCTGCTTTTGTGTTTTGAAGAATCACAAAGCTTGGTGCAAAAGCACTGCAAAAATTGAGGTCAATAAACATTAAAAGAAATAAAGGGTAGACAAAGCAGGTGGTGTGGTTAGTTAAGTGCAAGCCATCTGTATATGCAATAATAACGTACTCTTTTTCTTCCCCTACTGTTCACATCTTGTTTCAGATCAATAAAAGTGTTACCAAGGTTGATCTTCTGTCATTTGCTAATGACTTAGAAGCAAGAGCAGACCAGCTGGTAAGTTTAATACACTAATACAATAATACATAAAATGTATTGTTACTATTAGACTTCTTATGGGAGAATTCTTGTACTTCAGACACTTACATATATGTTGAACTGTCACATAAGGAAAAGCTTACAAGAACACATTGCATGAGAGCTGTATTTTAAATATTACTATTTATTGATTTTTGTATGCTAACATAGAATTTCTGCTTTGGAAGTGTAATTCCTTAAATTCCACTGTTTGCTTTAGAAATGAGGTATATACTCTGAGTATTTCCTGGGATGCTGTCTACATTTTAGGGTCCTTGTTGGAAGAAAAATTGGTTAGATCATGATGGAAAAGATGATGGGAATTAATTTTCTTTCAGTTTGTGAGCAGAAAATTTTGCAATTAGCCATAAAATTAATACCGTGGCAGCTCATAAGGGCTCTGATGAGAACTGGGGCTTCATTGTTGAGGGAGAGTGCACAAAAGAGATGCTGTCTGCCCTGAAGGGCTCTCTGAATGCAGACTGACAGACAGACAACGGTCAGAGGGTAGAGCTACAACATCGCCCGCAAATGAACCTGCAGAATGACAGGGCTGTGTTAACAGAGAGAGAATATTCAGTTGGTGTGTTTGTCTGTGTGTGGAGGTCACTGTCTATTTACTTTTCAAAATGAGAGTCATAGTTTAGCCACTGGATTGGACGCTGGCCCAAGACAGATTCCTGCTCTGGGATGTGGGAGAGAGACTTATGCTGCGCACGTACGACAGTCACTCGGGTCTCTAAGGGACACAGACAGCCGTGTGAGACCATTCCCTTTGGAATTTATCAAATATCCATACTTCCTCCAGGGAGAGGAGGGCACCAGTAGAAGCTCCTGGTGTGTTTACTCCAGCTTTTTGCATAATTTGATCACATCCGTTGTGTTATTTTATCTTTTCTTTTTCTTTTTTCTGCACTCATGGCAAGGTCAGGCTGCTCATGGGTTTGTTGTATTATTGTTCGCATCCTCTCCAAGCACCATGAGCCGCACGTTGCCTGTTCGCTCCTCTGGGAGGTGTCCCTGCCCATGGCAGGGGGTTGGAACTTGATGATCTTTAAGGTCCCTTCCAACCCAAACCATTCTATGATGATTCCATGTAGGATGTCTTCTAACTTGCACAGACACCAGTAGCTTTGCCCACACTTCACTTCCATTTTCAACTTTTACGATGCTATTTTGGAATTTTTTTCTGGCTTGTATTAGAAATAGCGTGACCAGCAGAAGTAGGGAGGTGATTGTGCCCCTGTACTCAGCACTGGTGAGGCCACACCTGGAGTATTGTGTCCAGTTTTGGGCACCTCAATACAAGAGAGATATGGAGGTGCTGGAGCGAGTGCAGAGGAGGGCAACGAAGCTGGTGAAGGGGCTGGAGAACAAATCGTACAAAAAGCGATTGAAGGAGCTGGGACCGTTCAGTTTGAGGAAGAGGAGGCTGAGGGGAGACCTCATCACTCTCTACAACTACTTGAAAGGACATTGTAGAGAGGTTGGTGCTGGTCTCTTCTCCCAGGTAGTGATAGAACAAGAGGGAATGGCTTCAAGCTGCAACAGGGTGGGTTTAAACTGAACATTAGGAAGTTGTAGATGCCCCATCCCTGGAAGTGTTCAAGGCCAGGCTGGATGGGGCTTTGAGCAACCTGCTCTAGTGGGAGGTGTCCCTGCCCATGGCGGGGGGGTTGGAACTCGATGATCCTTGAGGTCTCTTCCAACCCTAACCATTCTATGATTCTATGAAAGAGTTTTTCACAGAAAGAATAGTCAGACATTGGAATCGGCTGCCCAGGGAGGTGGTTGAGTCGCCATCCCTGGATGTGTTTAAGAGACGATTAGATGTGGTGTTGGGGGATATGGTGTAGGGGAGGACTTTGTAGAGTAGGGTAGATGGTTGGACTCGATGATCCCAAGGGTCTTTTCCAATCTAAATGATTCTATGATTTATGTTGGGTTTTTTTACCCCCTTGTGTTGGGGAATTCAATTCGCCGTATGCCGTTGTTAGCACCGGCTGTTGTGCAGCGGATGAGTTTACTGTGCAACTTCCATTGTTTCGTGTTTGCTGGAAAGCTTTGAGGCTACTGAACAATAAATACCGCATAATTGCATTTTTTTGCAGCCAAAAGGAGCACTGGAAAATGCCTTAAAGGGACATGCAAACAACATCCGAGTGATTCATAACCAGCAAGTCGTTCCACTAGAGCAAGCTATGGTAAAATATTAAAGCAATATTAGAATTTTTTGTAGAAAATATGAATCTCTAAATCTCTTAAATACGGTCTAGAAACCTGGAATTTTGCTATTATATAAGCAAAGATTACATTTGCATTGTGTCACTGAAGAGTAATCTAGTGAAAGTATGTGTTTAATAGTTTTCCTGCTTATAGTATTGTCAGTACTTAGTACTGTCTAAAATCACGACCTTTTTCTTCCCCATTTTTTTCTGTATCTATTTGTGATTATGTATGAATAAAAGAGGAAGCAGAGAAGAGCTTCACAAAATTCTAACCCTCCATCACTCATTTTTCTTTTTTGCTTACCATTCATCTTCCGTAATAAAAGAAGTTACCACTTTCACACTGTGTTTCTTGGAGTTAGTGATCTCCTGACAGTGTTGGAATTGGAAACTCCTGACAGTAGTATTTGGAGCCAAAGAAAAATCTTTTTATTGATGCTGTAAAAGATGTGAAAGGGTTGCTTCTGCACTGATTTGTGTAGTATCAAGCTGTGAATCTCATACATGCCTAGGTGTTGTTTCTTCCTCTACATAACTTAAAGACTTTTAGTTTATCCTAGTAGCAGATACAGTATTTCTGCCTCAATCAAAGCCCTCTTGTAGAAAAGCATTAGGTCTTCTGTTCCACTCTGATGCTATGCTGTTCTTTCCTAATTAACTCCTAATTATTTTCATCTCTTTTTCCTTTTACAAAACTGACTGTCAAGAAATATGTTAAAGCTAGGGTAAGTGCTTTTTCCCTTCTGAAATTGGAGAATTACAGAATTCTCTGAACACTTGGTTCTGATTTAACTGTTCTCTCTTCCTTCCAAATAAATTGTACTCAGTTTATCGCTGCTAACTTGAGTTAAGTTTGAAGTCTTCAGTGCACAATTCATAACTACTTAGTGCTGTTGGTGAAATACTGATTCAACGATTAAACTGACAATATATTAGATTTAATGCAACTGTTGTTACTATATATATTGTGATATGTTGTATTAGAAACAAAATAATCTATAGAAGATCAAAGCATGCATATAATGTTAAAACAAGTGGGCTCTTTTCCTGTAGTAATGACTTGAATCGTTTTTTTTCCTCCTTCCTTTCTAATAGAGCACTTTAAATCAGAGCATTAGGTTACTGAAGAGGACATCATCTGAACTTATGGTAAGCTTTTCTTTCTGGCAACAGGAACATTTGTATGTGTTTTAAATCCATCCACCACATAGGCAGGGCATATATTTTCAGTACACCTTTTTCTATTTCTAGCTGTTCTGTTGTTGGAAAGGATTGTAATGCACTGAGGTAGCAGCAGGGATTTAGATATCTTTTCTGCACAGCTTTTTCTACCCTGGCTTTCCCTTCATTATAGAGGAAGAAAAAAGAAAGAAAAAGTAGTGTTTGGGATATATTTGGAAGTATGAATTGTAAACTTAATTTCCATGTGATAAAACAGACTTCAGTGCAGTTCCATATATTGCGTTATGTTCCTAAAAATATAGTTGTTTTTTCTGGAATCATTGAATGCGAAACTTGGCGGGGGACAACAACCAAGAAGCAAAACACAAAAATACAATTGTGAAAAGAGAGCTTCGTGATTCACATCCTTAACCACCTCTTCTCCAACGTCCAGCTCCCACCGGGGCTTGTTTCTTTAGCATTGTGCTCGGTACCTTCCTGCCTCTGCAGCATCGGCCCCGCTGCGGTAGCGAGAATCCAGACGCACTAGTTGGCACTTAAGAGTCATAGTCACAACAGCATGATGGGCCATACCTAACCCAGTTCTTCTCATTAAGGTTTTCACCCATCCACAGCAGCAGACCAGCTAGATTTCCTTTAGAATCTGTGGTTTGAACCTGGATGTTCATGGCTTCTGGTAGGAAGCCATGGAATAAGGTGTTGATAAGAAAAAGGATGATGTTTCATCCTTAAGTATGTTTAGGAAACATCTCTACGGTTTGAGGCTGTATGTGCGTTATTCTTTGTGTGTGTTCTTTGAGGGACTTTATGGGATTGTACATATATTGAAGAAGTGTCTCAATCCTTTTGGTTATTGATTAGCAGCACGTTCTGCTGGGAGTCAAGAGTAGTGAGAGTACATGGCCCACTGTTTTCTTCCTATGCCCTGCGTGTGTCCCTAGTGTATATGCATACATTGGTGAAAGTATTCTCAAGTATTCACTTAAGGAAAGGAAAGAGAACAGAAGAGAAAGCTGAGCTAGTACATAAATTAGTTACACAGGTGCCAGGAAAAGATACCACTCATAACCACTGATACCTTACGTTTTTAGTAGTGAGAGAATTTGTCCAATGATCATGAATCCTTAGGCAGGCTTATGTTCTGTCTGGAATTGCATGTTTTGTCAAGTTTTGACAGGACAGTGATGCTGGTTTATCAAGACAATAGGTTACAGACGAGGGCTGCAGAGCCATTCTAACAGCCTGACGGGGGTGTATTTGTATTAAAAGCTGTCTCTTCCTCTCCAGGTTAAGGTGAAAAATGTCATTAGCGCTGTTAATGCTGCCCAGCTTCTCATAAATAACAACGCTTCTTTCGTTATTGTCCAGGTAAGCTTTACTTGATTTAAGTACATTAATTTATGATGTCATGGAGATAGTGGTTCACTTACTTTTTTCTGTTCCTAGGAGACAAAAAAGTACATGGATACCATAGTTGGCTACTTCGAGCAATACATTGAGTGGGTCAAGGAGTCGGTAAGGTGCATTTGCTTTATTGAGAGAAGCTGCATATAAAAGACTTTAAAAAACTAAATAGTAATAATAGCAAAAATGTTACATTGGTAGCATGTTTTGTAGTTTAGTTTGTAAGATATTTGTACTTTCTATGAAGGGGAAAATTTGTCTTCTGAAATAGGACTGTTGTGTTTGAAGTAGAATCAAAATGATGCGTTGATTGGAATAAAATGCAAATTTAACACAGCATCATTTTTCCAGGGTTTGCCTTAAATCTACCATTTGTGCTAATATTGCACTGAGTCTGACCTTGCTCAGTTCAAATTAATGTCATTAGCATCTTGATTTATTTTTTTCGTCAGCTGCAGCCTTTGAAAAAGAAAGCTGATGTTTTAAAGATGTGTATGTTCAGTTGATAGCATATCCCACTGGAAGTTATTTTGAATTTGGATAGGGTGAGAGGTAACAATTTAGTAAACAGTATCTGTAATTGGAAGCAAGTTTTGAGATTCTTATTTTATGCTGTTAGATACCTCAAACAATTTTTTTTTTAATCTGTCTTTCAGATTGCCATGGAGGTAGCAGCCTGCAAGCCTATTGCCAATGTGATAGATACAGCAGTAGATATTTTTTTATGCAGCTATATAACTGATTCTGTGGTAAGAAATATTTTCTGTTACTCAAAATTGGGCCATCAAGTGGGAAATGCTTTGAACATAAATCTGCATTTAATTATTCTGGCTAGACTATTCTGAAGTATGATAATAAAGTATCGTATCCAAAGTTATAGAAGGGAAAAATGTTCTGATCTGGATCAAGTCCGATGCCAAAGCAGTGCTGGACTTGTTTTAGGTTCCCATTAAACTTAAGCTTCTATTAGCTAGAATTCTGTAAAATTAACTGTTCTTACTAAATGTCTTCCAACTTGCATTGCAAAGTAATACTGGTTTGGAATAAAAATTCTGGAAAGGGTCGATTTCATTTTGATCACTTGTTTCTGAACCACCCTGAAATGGAAAAGCATAAAAATCTGAAGTTTCAGCTGTAACCATTTCTAACCTAAGGGGATGGGGCAGGGGCAGAAAGTGAGGGAGAAATACCAACAAAAGACTTTCTCAGGTGTCTTTCCTGGAATCTAGAAAACCTCAATGAGTTAAAGGCACTCTTTATCACTTGACTTGTATCAGACAGATCTTGATTCATTTCTGCACAGTGGACAATTTGAGCATGACTGGTAGCAGTATATAAGGGTAATATTGGCTTTTTCATCTTGCAAAAGAGCTTGGAAAGAGGACAGTATGTATTAAAAACAGGATAAGAAACCATATGCCTGGAAAACACCTAAAACATCCCATAGCTATTATTGGCTTTATGGCACTTTTTGCCAGGACTTACTCGTACCCAACAGTAAATGCATGTGATTAATCAAAGCCAAAGCACTCTAACCTTGATAATGCTCAACCATGAAATCTCCTAAGCGGCCAGAATCACACTGTACTCATTGATTATCTCATAAGTAAGAGATAGAAAATAGAGGAGATTCTTCTCCTTTTTGTAGCCATTAACCATCTGATGGTAGATGGACCACGTTCTTCCTCATGATAGAACTTAGCTGAGTCACTTATAAGTCAAAATGCCTCCAGCCAATACAAATCAAATTTGAAAAATCATCCTTTTAACACCTGGTGATAACTCAGTTCGACTGTGTGGTAATGAAATTAGTTACACAAACAGGCTGCAGTTAGCAAGTTAAAAATTACCTTGGCAAAATGCTGGAAACTCAGATTTTGACAAGAACTGCAAGACAACAACTAGTTTGAAATATCAAGAAAGTTGATAGTAGAAAAAAAAAAAGTTGGTAGTTAGCTAGTAAATTAATGCTGAGACACAAAATTACTTTCTAGCCCTATGCTGACTAGATTGAAATAACTTTAGGGCCCTGTGGCTGTGTAGCTTTGAGTAACTTTGGTCGTATTCCTGTTTGGTTACATTTGTAAGACAGTGGTGTCCTTACTTTAGCTCACATTGATGGTGGAGGATGTTCAACATGCCCTGTTCCACGCCAATATAAGGAACCTCACATAGTCCACAAGGGCAGTGCCACTAATTTCTACTGTGTTCTTCTGGTAATAATGCTTAGAATATCAAGCAAGTATTCATTACTTTTCTGATTAATTTCCTCTGTGACATTTTTTTTCCCCTGGATTTTGCTTTGTTTCAGAATGCCTTCTGGTTTGGTTTGGGAGGCTCTTCAATATTTTTAATCCCTGCCATAATTTTTGCTGTAAAACTCTCCAAATACTACCGTAGAATGGATACAGAGGATGTGTATGATGAGTAAGTATATACCCCTAAATAAGCTGAATGGCAAATGGGTTGAAATGCTTTTTTCTAGTGTCTCACAAGAAGGTGCTAATAATCCTTGAACCTTCTGTGCTGTCAGATTAGAACTGCATGTTCCTGTGAGATACTGCAGGTTTGGGTTGGTGCCTGCAAATTGCTTCACGCAGGTGGGCTTTGGTTGCCCTGACTTGCCGGGACACTGTGCAGAAGTCTTCTGACTTCGAGAAGCTTAATTCAGAATGAGGTCTCCAGAGCTTTGTGTACAGCATTTATATAAATATCTTCCCAATGTGCAAGTGATTAGCTTTGCTAAGTGAACTGTATAGGTGAATTATGCCTGCTTTGTAATCTCCTTGAATTAATTATTTGCTTTCTTACTGTCTTAGTTGTTCCTAACCAGTCTTTCCTCTTTCAATTGCAGTTCCTCTGTCTCAGGGACTTGGCATTTTACTTTATGATAACTGTTCTTACATATTTTCCCATCGATTTTGGTTTTGCTGTTTTCTTTTCTCCTCTTTGTTTTGCTCATTGTTCCGTTAGCCTCTGCACTGCATTTCTCAAATTTCACACTGCTCATTTTTCATTACACATTCACAAGTCAGGAGAAGCAGAAACAGGCACGTACAGCTAAAATTACTCACTTATTAGTGTCTAGTTAATTACTCCTCCTTTTCTGTGTTTTTTTAGCGTCGAAACTATACCCATGAAAACGTAAGACATTTTTGCTGGTATTTTTTAAAATTATTTTATTCAGGTGGGAGGGTTTATATTTTTTATGTAACTTGTTACTTCAGAAGAGGTAACATGTTCTGTTTCAACAGACTTTAGAGTTTATATTAGAGTATACAACTCAAGAAGAATAGCAAAACAATTAATGAATTTTTGGAGAATATAAAAATATTAAAAATGTAAAATTATAACTATGCTATAAGTCTTGAATGTTACAAAGGAAAAGCTATCTTCTA
Organism: Tringa tobata; assembly: GCA_033628505.1. Taxonomy (NCBI): domain Eukaryota; kingdom Metazoa; phylum Chordata; class Aves; order Charadriiformes; family Scolopacidae; genus Tringa; species Tringa tobata. Next base: position 6,550,635 of record JAHREE010000245.1, on the reverse strand, counting down.
TTGTACAGACACAGTTTATCTTTGCATATAATACCATCATCCATGTACATGTCTTAGAAGCCATACTGTACATAGTGCATCTTATAGTTAACATGGTCTTTCTTGGTGTATTTATTTTATTACAGTACAGAAAATGGTAATAATGGTTATCATAAAGAGCATTTATATGGTATTCACAATCCTGTTTTTACAAGGTAAACCAAGTCTGAAACTGCATGCCTTCGTGTGTCCTTACTTAATCTACTATATTAATCACCTATCCAATTTTCTGCACGTTTTAAAGTGAATCACTTAATTCTCTATTTATGTTTTTTGCATGACTCTCTATAGCAAATGCTGTATGATTTAATATTCTTTACATAACGGCAGGTTTTGTAGTGATTTCCAGCAACCTAAGAAAGCAATTGCCTGAATTTGATCTTAAAATCCAGGTAATTAGGTATATATTGACTGCAGTGTGTGGTCCTAAATTGATAAGGATATTAAAATACTCTGTTAGCAGTTGAAAGTGATAGGATGGGATGCAGTCTTACTCTGAAGCTGTTTTATTTTTTAGATGGTGAGGAGAAGAGCTTTTCCTGCACACAGGGTGGGTGATCCAGGGTATGCAGAAAACATGAACAGAGAAACTGGGTGTTTCTGCATGGGTAGAGCTAGTGTAAAATCACAAAACAAGAAGTTTGACTTAATGTTTAAAAAGGAGGAGATTTGGGTTCTTTTCTGTCTCTGCAACTTTTGTGCTGTAAAACTTTAGCCAGTTGTGAGACTTTCAGTTTCCATAGGGATAACATAGGGTACCCCACAACTTCAATATTTGGGTTTCCAAAATATCCAAGTTGCTTGAGGCAGGATCTGATTTATGATTGAAATCTGTAGCTCACTGTGCCTTAACTTGCAACTTCATGACTGAAAGTATAGATTAAATATTGGCAGAGAAGTTAGATACCACCATTCTTTCAGTAATGGGTAGATACCAAGAGAAGTCAAAGTCTGGAAGTCTTGCCATATTTTATGGCTGCATCGGTTGTATATTATTATTTATTAGAACTGTACTTTACAATAATTATTTACTGACCAAATCTTGATTCCACATTTCCTTCTGAAGGAAGTATTTATGTATAACCATGTCTTTAGTGATATTTATCATCATGAATGTCACGGTCTGTTCTGCAGCTTAAGGGCACTCCCTAAATTAACCTACAAGTCATTTAATTCAAAAGTACTCTCCACTGGCATATCTAAGGGCTCTCAGTTTTAAGGACTTTCAATATTTTACATAAGAGGAAACTAGTAATTGCTCAGGCCTTAGAAGTCCCTTTCTGATCTTTGAATCTTTAATATGAACGTTAATACTTTTGAGGTTCATAGCATGTTTTATGTGATACTTCAGTGATTGATTAATAGTTTAATGCAGAATTCCTGAATAATCTGAAAGTCACTAACATAAAATAGTCTTTCAAATAAAGACCCACTATTTCAGTCCTGACTTCCTTTTCCTAAATTTTAAGTTACTCAAAATGGTTTTCCATAATAAAATAGAAGGATTCAGTTTGAAGCAATGCTGTCTTCTCATGTGCTGAGGTAATTTGAAAAACTGCTAATTATATGAGATACATGCTTTGAATTTCTCAGTCTGGGAGTCCCGTAGTAATAGGGTCTTTTTTTTCATTTCGGCAAACTCTTCGCTTTTATGCTATCCTTGCTTTCCTTATTTCTTACAAATTATTTTGAGAAATACTTTGAGAGATATGACTTTGGATAGATCTCTGTAAACCTGTACTTTTGCAGGTGTAAAGAATCCCATAGGTTTGGGGGGTTTTGTCCTTTGAAATCAGCTGGATTGTTTTGCTGGAAAGAGATGCAAATGTCTTTCTTTATAAATGAAGTTATGTAAATGCAAGCATGAGATCTACATGAGCTATGTTTATATTTGTATAGATATCTCACACAGGTCATTTTATATACAAGTCGAAGATACAAATAACCTCAAATGCAGCCACCATTTTTGTGAGAGCAAAATTGGAGGCTGGATTAAGTTCTCAGAGGAGTGGTGTTGAATAGGTAATCCAAGCACTTCTGCCTGTCACGAAACAAAGATAACCAGAGGGGTTGGTGGAGAAAACCATGAGTCTATTTCCTCCTGTTTGAAAAATTCTTAATTAATTGGGTAAAAGTTGGAGAACAGGTTGTGCCAACTGAGCTTGTCTCACCTTAGTTAGACACAGTATTTCCACTGCATTTGTGGGCAAAAGAAAATGCTGTTTTGTTTTTGGTTTTGTTTTTTTTCTTGTATAGCTCTGTGGAACAGTGGTAACATACTGGAAACATTAAGGGGTAAGTAATAACCTTTTAAAGTCAATTATTTCTATAACATGTGCTGTAAGGTTTAAAAAAAAATAATAAAAAATTATTGAACCATATTGATGTTCATATGAAAATCTATGGCTTCGTTCTGCTTAAATTACATTATAATTCTGTCTTCATCAAATTTTCCTGAATTGTTTTTGTGATTATTTCCAGGCTATAAAAATGAGGCTCAAGATTCTTCTACAGGAATATATCATTATTCTTCCAAGTGTATTGGCATTTGCATTCATCTTCCAAATCCTGAGCCACTTGTTTTATGTCACCCGTACTGTAAATCCCAAATGTACTATTGAATGTTATGCCATAAACTACTGTACAGAATATTTTGTGGTCAGGGCACTGCCTCTCAAATACCACTGTTCAAGGCTTGAATTAAAATGTTTTTTGTTTTTTACTTTTTTACACTGGGCTTTCTACCTTACATCACAGTATATAAATTAGATTAGTAGCCTTTGCCTAGCAATCCTCTGACAATTGGTCAACTTCTTATCTTAAATTGTTAATTTGTGTTAAATACAGTACATACACGTTTACATAAAAATACATTTTGTATACAGAGACTTTTGTATATACATTTTTCTTAAAACTTATAAGTGTTTAGTTAAGATTTTAATATTGTATAATATTCTTCACAATTGAATTTACCAGCATGATCAGTGTTGCTATTTGGTGCTCTTGAATGACCACTTTGGACTAAATTTGAAGTGTAATGGGATCCACGGTGTCTCCTTATGTCTCTGAAAAGTTCTGTTGCAATTTTGCTTTCTCCTCTTTTTTTTTTTTTTTTTTAAGTATTTAATATTTAGTGATTTTTGCAGTATAGACCTAAAAGGGACTTTTTGGAGAAGTTTGTTTTGAAACTCTTTGGGTGGGAGGGTTGGGAATGTGCGTGATGCGTAATATAGCAAAAAAGCTAAGCTTTCTGGCATTCAGTAGTACTCAAAAAGAGCATGAGAGATGTCCTATGTTGGTGATTTTTAGAATGCTTTACATTTTCTGTCTCCCTTTTCTTCATTCATGCTCACTTCTGTAATGTCCTTAATAGTATCACTGTTAAGCTGTGGCCCTTTCAGGGGGCAGTGATGCTATTTTTGCTAAATAATTTCAAAATATGACTTCCAATATTGAAATTCAAATGCATTTAGCAATTGGGGTTAACGTTTGTACTGTTAGAGTTATTGCCTTGAATTTAGGTGTACAGTTGAATCGCTGAATGAGTTAACAGCCCAATTCATCAATAAGGCCAAAAATATCTATGTTACTAGTGTAAAACATTTCCACAGGTGAAGTTAATTGGGTATATCAACCTAAATAGTGTCTCTTCATATATCAGTGTTGTTAACTTTGCTTCCAGTGACGTTCATTGGCTTGAAGTAGGGATGATCCTGTAAATCATTCATATAATTTTAAAGAAATGGTGAAAAGTGGTACCGGTCTTTAATCTGGAATAACCTTAAATTTTTCATTTTTAGGTCATAAATGGAAACATTTCTAATTGACAGTATGTAGCATATGTGTATATGTAATGTTCAGAACTGCAGATTTTTAAAAGTTTCTATTTTTAATTTGAGAAAATGTTCCCAATTCATTTAAATAAAAAAGAACTTGCTTAACTACCTGATGTTTGACTCTCAATTCTTTTGTTGTGTAGGCCTGTCTCAGAAGAGTTGCACTGAGTTGAAAACCTTATGAAAATGATTTTGGTTTTACCCTGATTAAAAAATTGTGCTGTATTTGACTTTTGTTGATGACTTTACCGTAAGGATGGTAAGGGACTAAGAATTGGAGCAGGAAGGACTGAGAGAACATTGACTCTGGGTGAGGGATCTTCCAAATTCCGCAAAGGATGTGCTTTATGCAAAGATGGTAGGATTCGAGCTAACGAGTTGTGGAGGTTTACCCACGTACCCTGCAAGTGCTCGAGGTATTACCGCTTCCCTCCGTTGTTTCTGTAGCAGAAATTAAATGTTTCCCAGTTCTTTAGCTCGTGTGGTTCACTGCTAATTTGTGAATCCTAGCTTAATGTCTAAAAGGACAATTGTTTTCTACTGATATAACAGACAATGAGCTGTGTCATCTGAAGCTCAGACACAAATGGCAGGTGGGAGCGAGACAAACACTTGGCAGTAACATATTAACTGTAATACATAAAAATACTAGGGCTCTTGAGTCCAAGCTTTGGCATTTGTCCTTATCCTTCTAGTCTGATTTGGTTTTGTGATTACACTTCGAAATCTTTCAGAACGAGAGGTCTGAAACTGGGATAAAGTAACTTTTAAGTGGTTTTGACTCTTAAACAATTATTAGAGTAAGAGAGACAAATGCTTTTAGTTTTTAATCTAGGAACTGTCAGTGCTGTTGTGCATAGCCAAGTGTAAATAATACATTTGTTTGTCAAATATTAGAAGGCCTTTGAGTGCTTGCAGTAGGGATTTGAAGTCCTTGAAATGAAGTGTGACGTGGGCAACAAGATTCTTCTGCCTTTCTGGATGACGGGTGAGAAGACTCCCCAGGAGACAACAGAAGAGTGAATTGTAAATCTTCAGTAGGCTTGTGCCGTTGGAGTTTCTCCAAAGGCTTGGCTGGGGGGCCACACCACGTTGAATTTTTTGCAATTTTATTTTTTCATTCTGCTTCACTGTCTGTGTTAATGTTTTTGCCTTGGTATTTTCTGTAATGATGTCTACTGAGTGGCTAGATATACAAAATGGTATTCCATTCCATTATGTGTGGCTATTCTTAAACCCAGGGTTTCCAGCACCCTACAGTTACTCAAGCATACCCTAAATAACACGATACTCCTTCCAGAAGCTGTTCAGGTAAGGCTGGGTGTAGCACATGTGTCTTTGAAAGAAGTGCCTAGTAGGGTCTTAGTGGCTGGAAAAGTCCTGTGGCTTGCAATAGCACGGGAGGGGTTTTTCCTCATGAGCTCCTGAATGCCAGGGGAGTTACTAGGATTTTTCTTAGCTCCGCTTTTACTTGCTGCAGGAGAAACTGCTAATACAGGATTCTGCACTAAAATATCTCTATTCTCTTGCCTTTGTTTTATGGTATTTTTACAGCTTGTTTATTATGAACAGGGAAATATTTATTATTTATTTTTATTTATTATTAATATAAATGGACAGTGAAGGGTGATAAAGCACCAATATTTGTCTGATGTCCTCTGGGGTCTATTCCCGCTGCTGTGACCCATGATAACCTAGCAACAGTCTTGCTCTGTTGGCTGAAACTAACCCATGCTGTGACAATGGTGGTAAGACTTTCAAATTTATGTTTATGTTTAGGCCTTATTTTGCTAAAGCTTTATTCCTTATTTAAATATTGCGAGTCTAAAAATCTTCCATGGCTCAAAGAATGTGCGGTTGATTCTTCCATGTGTCCCCACTGCATGTCATTTGCTGATAAAGTACTAAAGTTGCATTTTTGCTGGTTGAATCCACAGAAAACCCGTTCCACAAATCAGACTTTGTTAGTGGGACACATTTATAATCATCCAGATGTAGCTGCAGAGGTTGCTTTGGCACTTTGAAAGTTTTTTATTTTTTTTTTACTTCAATATGGTCTTACAAGCTCTGGCATGAAGATAGCTATAAAGCAGCTGGAGAATGGAAAATATCTGTTAAAAATCAAATATGACATGTTCATCCTGGATAGGAATGTGCTTCTTGGTTATACAACTATCGTTCTGTATTGAACTGCATTTACAAGATTTGTCTCGTTACCTTCTTAGGAGTTCACAGGTTATTTGACACTCCCTTGGGCTATAAATTATGTGCACATGCCTACTGAAGTGTGATTTATTATTTTTATTTAAAAAAACCCACCTCACATCCCACATTTCGCTGGAAAGAGGCTCCTTTGTGCACCGAGCCTTTAAATTGTGAGCAGCCACTTGCTTATTGCTTTCACTTTTTCGGATCGTGTTGCTGGAGGATCTCGGTCAGCTCCTCTCACCATGAAGAGTTTTGTTCTTCTTTTCCTGGTGGTGGTCTGTGGCCTGGGAGGATTGGGACAAAAGCTGAAGCCAAAGAAAAGAAGCAACGGCGAAGAAATCAAATTTCGGACTAAAACCAAAGACGTTTGCACAATGAGCGTGAGCGGGGACGAGGAGATGAAGCTTAGGATCGAATGCAGAAGCCAAGGCATGTCCTACTGGTGTGAATTTGCTGGCAAGCCGTCCGTCTGTCGTGCTTTCAGAAACAATCCAAAGATTTACTGGAATCAGATCGCCGCGGAACTCAGAAAGCTCCCGCACGCTTGCGAATCCACACAAGTGCTGAAGACCACCATGTGCCAAAAGGCTCCCGCAGAGGCGCTCATGAAGCAAACAGCTGCTGGTATGGAGCCAGAAGATCTAGCAAACCAGGACAAGTCAGTCCAGAAAACTTCCACTTCTACGAGGGGAGCAGGGAAAAGCTCTGTTAAGAAAATAGGGAAACTTCCAATGCTACCTCTCGTAAGACCAACCCATCGTGGTCAAGGGTCTGAGAATGAAACGGAAGCAATGAAACTGGCACGGGAACATTGCTGGGAATCCCTGCATGGTTTCTGCTCCTACATTATTGGCATCTTTAGAGGTTAAGGATTTGCTTCAGGTAAAACTCCTACCTTTAAGCACAATAGAATATACCTAAGAGTAACGCTGTTGTAGTTTTGTTTTATTTTGATCTTGGGGGTCTCTCAGGGGTGCAGACAAGGAGCTTCTGGGCTCGCTCACTAAAATCCAAAGTGGCAAAGCCTCTACTGTGGCTTCTGAGGGGCTGGACAGCTTAAACTCCCAGTGATGGCTACTAGTTCAGGACCCCCGACAGCCTCCTGTGAGGTCTTTAGTACGTGCTGTTTGTCATGTTTGTTATTAATCTTACAGCATTTCAGTTCGAACTGTTTGTATTGGGCTGGTTTTCTGCTTTCTGTTCATTCCTTCCCTCTCGTGCTGGCTGCTGGAGTTAAGCCAGTGAAGTAAGATCAATAACAAACGCATCAGCTGGAACAATTTAAAACTACGTTCAGAAATCGAGAGGATAAAGCTTGTCCATCAAAATTGCTAGTTAATGATGAACTGTTTTAATTTTAAAAATTAGTTCACAAGCAACTCATGCAGAAATGAGTAAAACCAAGCGGACTGTCTTGGTTTGTGGCTGTATTTCTGTGAGGCAACAGGGGATCGTGTGCAGGCACCTTTCAGCCAGGATTTAAAAAGGCAAAGCCCTCACAGATTGGTTTTATACTCACTTTTTTTTCATCTTGGAGAGAAAGCCAGGAGCTGGTGATATTATATATATAATATAATCTATATATATATGTATATACACACATATATACGGCATGAGCCAGCAAGTGTTTAGGCTGCTAATGATCTTATTTGTGCTGTAGAGTGACTAACTTTTTTTTTTCTTTTCTGTTTTGCAGAGCAAAGTTTTTACAGCTGAAGAAAGGTCCCTGCTGTAGTTTAATAATTTAGATGTAAGAATTTGGGGTTTAAAAACGAGTCGTCTCTCTAAATCTCGTAGCTGTTTTCTCTGTGCACCCCTAAAATGCAAACTTTTTAGCTGCCCTGAAAAAATGCATGACATTGGAGTGACTACTTACAGTGTTAGGATGAACTAACTGTCCGTAGGTCTGTTTCACACCAAGGCACGCTGCATTTCTGTAACCCGGGTTCCACTTTTAAGAGTGTGTGTGCTGATTCCCTTCAGTTTGTTAGAAATGAAAGCTGTAAATGATGCTACAGTTAGTGCAAACAATAAAAATAAGATTTTTGAAAACGTATTCGGTGTGCTTTTTAAAAATTTTAAATGGTGCTATTTGTATAAAGTCATGGTATTCGATACTTGTTTCTTCAGAGACTGTTGGTAGAATGTGTAAGAGGAGTTACGGGTTTGAGTCATTACTTTCCCGCTGTAAGCATGTTTTCATTAATATTAATATTTTCAGTGTTACTGTGTTTATATTAACAGTGATAAGTTTCAGCCAGCAGGGAAAAAATGGTTGGAGAAATGGGAGGAATGTAAGAATACATTTCTAAACGTGACAGATGAGAAGTGTTCAGCTGTGCCGCGTCTGCGGAGGTGAGCGTTATTAGGGTCTGTCCGTGGCAATATTAACGCTTGGGGTCAGTAAATGTTCTGAAAGGTGTTACACTTAAGTACTTCTCCAGCTTTACTCGTAAAGTAAATTTATTCGTAATTTTCACTTCATAATTCCAGACCGTGACTGTCCAATCTCTAAACTTTGTGTCTTGTACCAAAAAAAAAAAACAAACCTTGAAATAATTTTCTGTCCTTAATCCTCTTGAAACGGGAAAGAACAGCAAGTAATGAACATGGGATCAGTGCAGAAGGTTGTATGTAAAAGGCAGAAATACAGATTGATTGCTGATCAAATGCAAGCTCAAGCAAGTCTGTATTTTGTCAACTATAAATCTAATGTGGTTCATCTGATTTTTGGGACTTCAATTACCTTTGCCAGGCTCTTGTGCTGTGAGTAAAAAATGTAGTGGTACACCTACTCACTTCTTTCTGTCATAGAAATTAATATAATTGATTTGGAAACTTATGAAATGCATCAAAGTGATATTTGGGAACTATTTGGAAATGTTTAAGGAGAGGTTGAGGTTTTTCTTGAGGTGCGTTTTTTTAAATATTTTAAAATTGCTCTTTTGTACGATGCAAAATCCGCGCTGCGGAGTTGAATATTTCGCAGTAGTAGCCACTACAGCAGTAATGACCTCTAAAAAATGGGACTGTGTCTCGCATCGAGAGAAGCCTGGGAGGATCAGTCACCCACCGTGCTGCTAGAAGAGAGGTGGTTTCATCAGTTCACCGAAAGAAGATTTTTTTTCCCCTTCGTGTCCTCTCCTGGGTAGGTGCACTGGGCGCGGAAGGCAGCAGAGTTGCCTGGCGCTTTGTAGAACTCCTGATGATAGGGTCTGAAACACGTGGCCGTCGCTGACTCTGCTTAGGAGAGGACAAATGTCACACACTCGCTAGCACACCGCTTCCCAGGGAATCCGTCTCTCGTTTTGGCAGGACAGAGTCCTGCTGCACGGGGCTCAGTGCCCGGCGCTGCCCGGTCCGGAGGCGCCGCCCGAAGCTTCGCTGTTGAAGTGGAAACTGGAAATCTAAGAGTCTTGCACCAAAGGCCCTCCTTTCCTGAAATTCTTTTGGTAGAATATCCAGGATCCAAAATATGCAGTGAAGCGCTAAATTTGACGAAAAGGGGAAGATTTTTGGTACCGAGGTGGTGCGTGGCTTGGATTGCATTTCATTAGGCAGCACTATGCATCCTCAGCAAGTCCGTTAACTGTAATGATCTGGCCTTCAAAATGTTTAAAAGTTGAATGTTCCCTGAAATACCTCCCCTTAGTGTAACAGTGCCGTGATTGTACCGGCTTCGTTACCATTTAATTGTGTTTAGCACCAGAAGCCTACAGTCCTGACGTTCCAGTTGCGGCCTTGGTATGAAAGTGCTATTCATTGGTGAAAGGATGAATTGAGAAGTGTTTGCGGTGAGTTTTATGCGGCCTTCAAACACCTCCTGAATGAATGAGACCTGCTGTTTCCCTCATTTTAGGTTAACCTGTTAGTCCCCACGTATGTAAGTGCCTCAGGAAATCCGCCTGAGTGGAGATGGAATTTGTCTTTATTTTCTTGTCAGAGGAGCAGCAGGCAAAAATGTTTGTCTGGATTCCTGCAGGCAGGGAGACTCCTGATGTCCAGGCCCCGCTCCTTCTGATCCTAATTCAGGGCAACGTGAGGGAGTCCACCTGCCTCAAGATCCTCACCCTTAGGTTCCCACAGAAGCATCGTGATTATTTGCTACTTTAACAAGGTAAGCCTCCAAGAAAAGTAAAACGATGCATTTGGAGAACCTGTGTATAAAAGAGTGTGTATTTAACACACATAGTTAAGATCCAGAAAAGACTGGAGCAAGTGTAATGGAGAGCCACCAAAATGGTTGGGACTGGAGCATACTCCTCTGAGGGAAGGCCAAGGGATCAGGTCTTGTTCAGCCTGGAGAAGGCTTTAGGGGAGACCTGGTAGCCAGCCCCCAGTACATATGACGAGGCTATAGAGAATATGGCTCTTCACTGATTTGTGTGGTAGGAGAAAAAGAGATCATGGTCACAAATTGATACAGGTGAGGTTCTGACCTGGTATAAGGAAAAGCATTCACTGCAAGGAGAATAAACACAGGTGCAGCAGTTCCAGTATCTCCATCTGTGGAGCTTCTCCTCAAGTCCAACTGAACAGCGTTTAAGCAACGTGGTATGAATTTATTATGACCCTGCTTTGAGCAGGAGGTTGGACTACAAACTTCCCAAGGTGCCTTCTGGCCTGACTGATTCTGTGATTTACAATGGGAAACACAGAAGAAAGCTTAAAAGTTCTGGTTATTTAATAACAAACACCTCTGTTGGCATCTGTGTCTCCTTAAAGTGTGAAAACGGTGCTTGGATCAAACATTCTAACTATATCAAATTGACAGATTTAGAGACATGGTTTAGTAATGTGGGTGTGTTTGGGGTTTTTTTTTGTTTTTTCAGAGTTAGGTTGATGGTTGGACTAGATGATCTTCTTTAAGGTCCCTTCCAACCTAGACAATTCTATGATTCTGTGACAGAGATGATTTTCTTAAGTATGTTCTGATGGCAGATGCCATCATTGTGTTGCATGTGTTGTCTTGGATAACTTCATGTTCAGTGCCTTTGTCTTATGGTACATATTTTTATGTAGGCTGGTTTTGACAGCAGAGAAAATCAACAAGAAATGTAGGTGTTAAGGAGCACCGAACATCAGGTTCATTTACCTTAAAATCAAGTATCCAAAACTAAGAAAATTGCCATTTTCAGCGTGTAGGTTACTTGTATTAAAGTAGACCAAATCCACACCTCAATAATAATGTTGCTTTGTCTGCCCATAAGTCATCTCAACTATGCAGTAGTGCACTCTGGTGTTTTCTGAGAGAACTGTTTAGGTGTGTTGCCTGGTCATTCTTGCATGGTTTGCAGTTTTGATTTTTCAGTTGGTGTCATAGCTGATACAGCATGGGTTTTAGGAACAGAGTTCTTCCACAAAAATAAGAAGATAAAGGAAAAACTAAAATTTGCCCAAGTTTCCCGTTGCTGTTCCTGCTTCTTTAGGAGCTTTATGGTTGTCAGTTTCTTTTTTCTGTCTCTCTTGCTGTTAGTTTTCCCAGTCTCTCCTTTGCTCTTTGAAGAGGAGCCAGACCCAGCAGAGGAGATTTCTTTTGGCTCTGTCTGCTTTTCCCCTTGCGAACAAGAGAATTGCTCTCGTCAGACTTCACACACCATTTTACAGTGGCAGAAAGTGGGTGATACGTACACGAAAACAGGAATAAGAAAACCAGGAGTTAGGCAGGGGGCCAGAGTAGCTGAACTTCCAGAGTAGCTCCGTTGCAGTGTGTACAGAGCAAGGGGAAAATGAAGCCGGTGTCGGGCTGGGAGTTGGAAGTTCATGTTCCCCCCACCTCTGGTCCTCCCTCTCCTCGGCAGGTTATTAAGCTGTTTGTGCAACCAGCTGCTCTCCCGTCGGCATCCCGGCCCTACAATGGCTGTAGTCAGGAGGGGGAACAGAGGTGGCCTTTTAGGTCTGCTGACATAAAGAGCTGCGTTACCCTGTCACGTAAGAATTAATGTGCAAATGGTGAAGTTGGTTGCCCCTTTATTTGCCTTCCCAGCGTAATGCGGTGTGCGATGGGGGCCCTCCCCACAAAGCAGCTGTGATAAAATTAAGAATTTGCCTAGGAACTGGAGAGGGCTAGAAACTTCCCACTGAAGGAAATGGTGAGCAAAGCTCAGGCTCTGAGCTCTGACAGGGGCCTCCACCTTTCCTCTGCCAAAACAGAGTGGGAGTGCTGCCCATCCTTCTCCCCTCTCATTCCGCCTTTGGGGAGGCACAGGCCACGTGGGTGCTGTCACCAAGGTACTGAGATGCTCCCCTGTCTTCTACACTCCAGAAATTTAACGTGGGAATACACAGATTCCTGTTTGCAGCTGGGGAAGTTTATTAGAGAACAAGTCATATGAGGAGATGCTGAGGGAACTGGGCATGTTTAGTGTGAAGAAGAGGAGACTGAGGGGGGACCTCATTGCCCTCTACAACTCCCTGAAAGGAGGCTGTAGAGAGGTGGGTGTAGGCCTCTTCTCCCAAGGGAATAGTGACAGGACCAGAGGAAATGGTCTGAAGTTGGGGCAGGGAAGGTTTAGATTAGATATTAGGAAGAATTACTTTACTGAGAGGGTGGTCAGGCACTGGAACGCCCTGCCCAGGGAGGTGGTGGAGTTGCTATCCCTGGAGGTATATAAGAAACGTGTAGACAAGGCACTTCAGGGCATGGTCTAGTGCCCGTGATTGTTAGTTTGTGTCTGTTTCTGGGTTTGTTGGGTTTTTGGGGGATTTGTGGTTGGTTTTTTTTTGTGGTTGGACTCGATGATCTCAAAGGTCCCTTCTAACCATGAAGATTCTGTGATTCCATGATCTGATGCCCTCAAAATAAGGCGGGAGACCTGACCAGTGTGGGAAGGTGACAGGAGGGAAGAGTGGAGTAGGGTTGCTACACCTGTGTGCAGAAAACATTACCTGAGACCATCGTGGCTCTTTGGTGTTTCTGCTGCTCTGCAGGGTCTGGCTGGGAGCAGCAGTGCTCAGGAGACATGGCTGGCAGGAACTTGCAAGGGGCTGGAGTCTTTCATGTAATGCCGGTGAGCTTGGGCCATGGGATCATGAGTTTGCCTCAAGGGTGGATACCAGAGCAGGCTGTGGAGTCATGGTTCATCAAGACAAGATCTCCGTCTTTCCTCAAGACCTGCATCAAATACTGCTGTCCCCCACGACCAACCTGCACCACTTTCTCTCATCAGAAACATGTTCTGAGATGTGTTGTTAAAACCTGTCCATAGAAGTCCACGTTACTGTGAAGGTAAGCTATGCCAGGACAACAGGAGATATATTTCACAACATTGCAAACAAGAAGAGGTAAGAGACACTGAACAGCACCAACAAGGAACATCCTCTGTAGCCATCTCCTTCTCCTGTTTTCTTGGGCCTGAAATCTTTTTATGTAGTTGGAATCAATAGCCTTCGGTTTTGCTTCATACTGATCACATGGCATCTGGGCATCTTCTTGGCTCAGGGTGAGCCAACAACAGAAAGAAATCAAAAACACTGCTTTCCTTCAGCTTAGGGAGCTATAAAACTTTTTATTAACACTACATATTTCACCTCAGCAGCAGCAATGTCCTCTGGCAGGAACATAGTTCATTTGAAGTACAATAGATCAATCACAGTGATTTGATGGAATGGGCAAACTTTTTTTTTTCTTCCTCACTATTAATCTTTTTTTTTTTTTTTTTTTTTTTTTTTTTTTTGTGGAGGATTGTGTAATAAGTGTTTCTGACTTGGAAAGAACCCAGGATCTAAAATTAAAGACTACGTTAACTCCTTACCACCAGACAGATTATTCTTCTGGGTATATCATGGCCCTTTTTAAACATCTACGTTTTAGTTGAACTCAAATAACAAGGAGCAGTATATGACTACTTTGCAGCTTCAGCATATTTTACGTGAGCAAAGAAAATATACTGTCAAGGACTAGAAAGCAGTGCAGAAAACTGACGGCCTTCAGCAGCAGCTGTGAGAAGAAAGGCACATTGTAAATATCTCAGAGAGAGGGGAAGAAATCCATCCAAAAAGGAAATCCTCAGGTAATGAATTTTCCACATCATGCTCATGTCTGTTTTCTCCTGTGTTATCTAAAAGTTATTAAAACCAAAAATAATTGTTGCTGTTTTGAGAGACATAAAATAATTTAATTGCCAGTGTGCTTTCTACAACACCTTTGTGCAAGTGCATCACTTCTCAGCCTGTAGACCAGGAAAGAAAAACTGAATTTGATTTCCACATTGCCTTCTATTTGTACATTTCAGGATATTTACAAAAAAAAAAAAAAGAAGAAATATAAAGGTAACTTCCTTTCATCTCTCTGACATAGATGAGTATCATTACCTACCTTTAAAAGCTTAGGAAAGAGACATGTAAGGGGGCCTCTGACAGCAGATGTTTTGACAGAAGCTAGTGTGTTACACATTACTAGGTGTGTATTTAAGCAGAAACAAAAATTTAACACACATTTTTGTCATTCTACTAGATGAGCATACACATGGGAACAAAGCCCATCCCTCATAGGCCCCAGCTTTGGGCCCTGAACACGCAGTGAGGGCTCTCAGACAGAGCCAGCTGGTTACACAGCTTCAGCTGTAATCAGTAGGTTATGCATATAGATACAATAATGGAATTCTGCACTGCAAATTTTCTCTCGTTCTCAGGTTTTGCTGCTTACAATTTTATCTGCTTGCATATCTGTTTGGCCACATCACGCTAGTTCTTCCAACCATAAATCTGTCTTCCAACCATAAATCAAAACCATTACTCTTTGGTTCTTTCTGTTCATTACCTTAACTGTAATGATTCAGAGAAGGGAGGAAGAGCTGATAAGGAGAGGAACAAAAATAATATTTAAAAACCTAGCCTGTGTTTTTATATTTAAAAAAAAAAAAAAGCAACCTTTGAGCAAATAGTAAACAACTGATCTTGGGTGGCTGGAGGAACAGAGTGTATATTGATGGGTTAAGGGAAAGGGCCCTTGAGAATGCCAAGATTTTACTGACTATTCCAAAACTAAAATTTACAAGTGCCTATCTGGCGAGAAGACAGCAATGAAAAATGCCACTTTTGCCCTTTGAAGTCATTCTGTTTTATGCCATCCCCTAAAATAAACTAAGGTTTTTAAGTGATTTTGTGACATCATGGCACAAATTTTGTTCGCCTTCAAAAATCTCTTGTTGTTCTTTCAGAGCAAAAAGTGTCCAAAGGTTATTCTTTTTCTTCTTGATTTCAGCCCAATGCTGGAGAGACAGCAGCCTGTCTGGTGCACCCCATCTCGCTCCCTGCCGTGGTGGTGGGGCAGCCATTGGGACTTTCAGTGCTGTGGACTGTAATTAAGCAGAACGCTTCAGTCAGCAGCTGGTCCTGGTTCAGAGCAGCTTTGGGCTTTTAGTGATGCTGAAAGGAGGAAGGACTAAGGTTTCTTTGCTGGACTGTACTTCAGAAAGCTATGAAGTCCTGTTGTCAAAAGGAATTGTCTAGTTCCAATTTATTTTAAGATTTGAGGTCAAAACCTGACCAGAGCTAACAGAAAGAATCCCACAACCTTCCCTACCTTTTCTGAGACCTGGCTTAAGGAAACACTTAATAAAAGTATCAGGAAAGACTGCTTTACCATGTGTGAGATGCACACTTCTACTAATTAATAGCGAATGTGAGTTCAGACCATTGGATGTTTATTAAAAGTGTGACTTGGTGATTTGCGGGTCAAATCTAGCAGTGCCTGAAGTGTCTCCTCTTTCTGCATTTTCTTCAATTTCCTATTCAGCCTCAAACCTCCAATCCAAAGTGTTAAAAGATAACTTTTTCTAAGTTCCAGGCATACATCGGCTGTCCTTGTGATGACTGGAAGCTGTCTGCACAACCTTTCAGAACACTGGCCGTTTCTGGACCAGCTGTGAGAGCGGGCAGGGAAGGTACAGTCTGTCTTCACACCACATTTGTTCCTCCTGGAGGGATGCGAGGGGATGGTGAGTGACAGCACCTGCTCTCCAAAATCCCTACGGAGTGTCAGGTGATTCTCTTTTCTTATCTTTTTGTTTTTCCCCAAACCTAATGCTTATTAGGTTTTCATGAAGTCGTTTGGACTCTGTCATCACCAACACGTGTACAATATTCACTGTCTATTAAACAAGTGTTTTAAATATTGCATCAAATAATCCAGGACTCAGTTTCTGAAGGCTGTGGACAGGCAGTGGTTATGGGAAGGCTGTTCTTTACCAGATACAGTCTTCAGCCCCCTTCCAGACCAGTAGGTTAGTTAACCAGGATTTAGGTGTCTCTACCAACAAACAGGAGAAAAATCCCCAAATTCCCTGGTAGCATGAAGTATGTTGTAGATATGAGATTCCCATACAGTGGCACAGGAAAAAAAATAAAATTAAACATGAGTAAAAGGTCAGTTTGTGTAATTCACGTGATAACAGAGGAAAGAGGGTAATTTAAACTAGAATTGGAATTGTGACACCACAGCATTAGCGGTGGCATTCTGATGTACGGGATTACTGCACTCCTTTTTACCCATTTTCAGAAAATGGGTTTCTGGCTGCACAGGGTTGAATACCCCTAAAAAATGTCCTAAATATTTAGAATACTGCCCGTCCTCTGCAAACTCATAAAAAAAAGGTATTAATACCTAGTGTTTATGATTAATTTCTTGTTGGTTAATGATCTCCACATGGAGGAGCTGTAGAGTTAGAAATGATCCAAGAAAAACCACTAAGTTTTCAAAGGACAATATAGTCAGAGACATCATATCTTCTCTTGGTTAACTGAGCAAACCTCAAACCTACCATAAATGCTGAGGGATGCGTGTCTTTCAGCCTTTGCTAACCATAACAAGTTGCACTAGAACGTGGAAAGATGGGTCGAGAAACCTTTTTCTTTGTTAATGGCTTCTATTCACTGTGTACCCAAACATGCTGATCTCAGTAAAAGCAAAATGGGAAATAAGATTTGTCCATTCCGTTTGTCCTTTCTCTGTGCCTTCAGATACTTATGTCAGATGTGAAAATGCTGAGAGTGACCAGCCCAGACAGTAGGTGTGAAGCACAGACCTTTATTGTCATTCTTCTGACTTGCTGAGCTTTCAGCAGGGCTTTACAGAGCCCCTTCCAGATGTGAGCTCTTGAGCCTTAAAGTGCACAGCTGCATCGAAAGGTTGCTTATACTATGTTTCAAGGATAACCCAAAGATTACGGAGGATCAACCTTATGCCTAATCCTGTCAGTGCGTAGGTCAGGCTATGGTGGCTGATGTGACTTGTGGAGGCATAGCTTGTGGTAGCCCAAGATCACTTTTTCCATGTAGCTGAAACAGTTCCTTCAAATGTAATAATCTAAACCAGCAAAGGAGTTGTCACAACTGTGCCTGAACCACCTTCTTGTCTTTGCTGTGGTAACTGTGATGGTTTAGAGGCATGGCCCCAAGGTGGTATCACTGTAGCTTGACCATCAGTATTTTTAGCATAGGGGAAGTTCTGCACATGGACTGAACTCTCTTTCCAACTGGAATCCACGGGAATAAAAAATTCAGTTAGATATTTGCAGGATTGAAGTCTCTGTGGTGGGTTGACCCCAGAGAGCACTGAAGCACCCACCAACGTTTCACTCCCCCTCCCCAGTGGGATGAAGGAGAGAATCAGAAGAGCAAAAGAGAGAAAAAAAAATGTGGGTCAGGATAAAGAAAGCCTAATAAGTGAAGGTAAAGGGGGGAAAAAAACCCACAAAGTGGTGCAAAGACATTCACTCTACACCTCTCACAAGCAGGCTGATGCCCAGCCACTCTCCAAGCAATGCCTACTCTAGAAAAACTACCCCCAGTTTTATTGCTGTGTGCAACCTCTTAATGTATGGAATATCCTGTAGGTCCCTTTGGTCAGCTGTCCTGGCAGTGTCCCCTACCCAGTCTCTTGCCCACCCTGAGCATTCTTGCTGGAGAGAGGACAGAGTGAGAAACAGAGAAGGCCTTGACCCTGCTTAGCAATAGTTAAAATATCGGTGTGCTGTGAGCAATGTTCTAGTCACAAATTTAAGGCACACCACCATATGGGCTGCTATAAAAGATTAATTAGATCTCAGCCAGACCCCGCACAGCCTCCTACACCATAAAGTCCCTGGTTTTCCATTCCTGGTTCCTGGTTTCCTATTTCTGGAACAACCTCTTGGTTCCAGTTTCCATTTTTCCACTATATTTTAAAAGTGTGCTTGGAATGAATGTTTATTTCATAGCAAGTGCTAGAAGCATCTTGCTGTGCTTGGAAGCAGTGTAAAAACCACAAAATTGCCAGGTGCTGATAAATTCACAAGAGTTTATGCAATATCCTTTCTTAGAGTAGATCTATCTATTCTGCTCTCTCTACACATACGTACACACCCCTTATTTCAACAAATATACAAATAAAGCCACTTATATTAATGAAATATAACGGAAGGGGAAAAACTACTCAATGCTTATTACATTATATTATATTACATTATATATACATCTGTGTATATATGCACATGTGTATTTATTGGTACAGCTTAATTTATTTGCAGAACAGATCCTAAGAACAGACAAAGACCAGAGTTGTCACTGAAATAAAAAACAGGCTTTTGAAAGTCCATCTATTCTGACCAGGATTGCATTAGAGAAAAACTAGAAAGGAAATCTGTGTTGCTTTGATTTCTTACAGTAAAAGGTAGAAACAATAATCGCTGTATCTTCCTTGGGAAAAAATACTGTTGATTACACCAGTTCAGATCAGATGTGGTTTGCAGAAGCCCAGACACAACCTCAAAAAAACCTGTGGTGAGCAGCTAGGAAAGAATGTCTTTCTAATATACCACACCTTGGCCTGTACATACTCTGTCTTCAGCTCTGTTCATGTTCATCCTGCGTCACTCTGCAACCGCACCAAGGTGTGCAAGAATTTCCCCACTGATCTGGTCAGTATTTGAAGTGTTCCAAACCACACTATAGCACTCAACTGACCTTGTTTCCTTTCACTTATGTACCATCAATTAATATTTTTGCTGCCTGTGAAGGAGCTAATTCAGTGGAGACCTTGGTGTATACATCAGGAAAAAGCGGAAACAAGTGCCTGAAGTCATTTCACAGTCCCACTAAGATAAAAAGATCTTACCTTTGTGAGAAGGTGGACTAGAGTTAGGAGAGGGCTGAATCTTATGTATTACCCTTGTCTGTCTTTAGTAACTCCACCACATCACCTTAATGCAAAGGCTGTTTTTTCAGTACTTCATCTGAATAAGCACATGGGGAATTTTTTAGTGCAGTGCTATGACGAGAGATAAGGCATTCATGACAGCTGAAAGAGTTTTTTGGTTGGAGCTCAGTGTTTGTGGTAAACAGTGCTGCTCACAAGACAGTCCCTAGCAATACATGTCTGATGATTTCATGTAACATGTCAAATTCTTCCTTCTCGTAGACACGCATGACTTGCCGTTACCCTGAGTCAACTCCAGTCTAATGGTAGGCAGTAATTTACAGTGACATCTTTTTATTAGTTTACTCATTTTATATTTCTGTAAGAGAGCAATCCTGTGTCTGATTGTATTTCTGAAGCTGTTCTGGTCAGATAGACAGGCTCTTGCGTTGCTCTAAGCTGTAACAATCTTAGCAGGCTAAATAGTTCAGATGGCAATTAGTCGATCACTGTTTCCCCTGGCTGCCAAAACAACTTGAGCATGCCCTGAATATAGTGAAATCAATAAATCTATGCTAACAAAGCAAGCAGTCAGCCTGCTCAAATAAATTCATGGGACAATGAAAAGATTGTGCTTGAAGAGTCTTTAAATGTGATTTGGGATAGAGAAGTGGTAACTTCTAACAGAGGCAAAATTAAATGAAAATATGTAAAATTCAGGTTTTGAGGTTAAATTCTTCCTGATACTGGAAAAATTAGTATGAAGCAGACATTTCAGTATAGTATCCCTCTATTTTATTTTTTTTATTCCAAGTTTTTTTTCTTTATACAATATAGTCTTTGTATTTTGTGAAGGCTAAATTCTAAAGAAGAGGAAGAACTAGATTTTTTTGTATCTATCTAATCCCACCTCCTCTTTGGTGACCATGTAACATTATTGGATGCAAATAAGCAGGGACCAAGATCTTAGGATCGCTTAGATTGGGATATGTTTTCCACAAACTCTTGTATAGTATCAATCATCTTTATCATGGTATCAGCATTTAACATCCTGTAGAGAAGAGGGTAATCATGTTTAGTTAGCAGTGGTAATTATCTATGCTTCCTTGTTTTTAAATTGTTTCAAAATCAAGGCGAACTTTAAGGTTGGTTCAAGATACCTTAGCAATAAAATTAAGGGAGAAGTGGCATCTAAAATTTTCCTATCCTTGTTTGAATTTGGAAAGCCTCCTCCTGCCAAGGCAAAACACCGTCAACCCCATTTGGCATCAAAGTTTTCTGTCTCCTGTATACATGCGGTCCACAGAATTTTCCTCTGTGTTGTCTCGTGAAACGAGGGATTTCCTCATCATTTCAGACACACGTTCCTAATGGTCGTGCTCCATCACCGGCTTGGATCTCCTTGGGTTAATTAAAACCACTTATGTTTTTCAGAAAGCATGACTGTCCTTGCCTACCAAGGTAAAGTGATGCTCTGCAGCTCTGGAAACAAAACTCTCCCTCTTCTGACTGCGTGTGAGAGTGTGCTCAGCAAGCAGCGAGGCAATAGGTGAACAACTGCTGACTGCCAGGTACGAGCTGGGAGCCAGGAGGCTTAGAGCTCCACTGAAGAGAAACCACACCTTGGAAGTAATGAAGTTCAGGCTCTTTTAATCAAAATGTTGCCAACATAATGCAGCGAGAAAATGAAGAATAACACTGCAAGTAAGAGCTACTGAATTCATAGATGAGGAAGGTAATCAGTAATACGAGGGCTACAAATGGTGGATAAAATGATTAAGCTGTTAGTTTCACTCACAGATATGAAGGAGCCGAGTTCACTTAGTTTACTAGTGCTTCAGGAATTTAGTTCTTAATGGAAATACCTGAGCATCTGCAATTGGGAACCTCGACATGAACTGGAATTCGCTATAAAATAACTTTGATGTTTAGTCTTGTAAGGTGCTTTTCTTTTTATTAGCTTATAATTAATGTAGAGCGATCATTCAGTTTCTGTTGTTCTGATTAACTTAAAGTTGCCACTTGTTTGAATTAGCTAGTTTTTGCTTGTTTCTTATTTGGGTTTCATGATGCCAGTTTTCACCTGGATGGTGTTCTGCCAAATTCACTTGTTGGTTTTGGGTAGTTTATGAAATAATTGGATACTGTCAAAGAATCAATGAAGAGATAATCTGGTGCCTTTTTTTTCATACTTATTTAACAAATATAAATTTTACTCCAGGTCAGAAGTAACTGAAAATTATTGCTAACTGATGAGTTTCCTTCAACCTTCTTTCCAGTGATTATGCCACCACGTAGAATAGTGAGTAAACAGATCTCAGTGCACTGAAAGCATCCCCACATTTTAAATTAAATTCGAGAGCAGTGGCAGTACGCTATGGATTATTCTTCTGAAGTGTTGAGCACTGGTGGTGAGATGCAGAAAAGCTGACATCGGTGCCGCTGCCCGTTTGACAACTGTTTTGTTGCTATGTAAGAGGCCTTCAGCATCTAGGGCTGTCAGTATCTACTGTCTTTTGTAGATACTTGATTCACACAATTAAAAAAGGAAATAAAGTTAGGAGTTCCTTGCCTGAAGCTCGTTTACTTAGGGGTGGAAGAGAGGTGCCAGAGAACAACCCACTGCCACAATAAAAAGCACTTGGAGGTAGGGGCATGACTCCCACATTTGTTAACATATTTAGTCTTCCAGCAGGTATTTTCAGCAAAATGGTGTACACCTACAGCCTGTACATGATTATATTTCATTAGTAAACAACACATGAACAGGCTAGTCTGTTTTAATTAATAATGTGTGTACCTATGCACTGAAAAGATCTGATTTACATACACTGATGGTATTCATTTACTTGCAGGGAACACCTGGAACACTAGTCACGTTAAAAACAAACAAAAAAACCCCACAGCCCCCCCTCCCACACCCCAGTCCCTGAAACCAACTGCAGCTTAACATCATCCATTTAGCCATTTTTTAAGGAACTCTAGGTGTAGAATGCTTAATGTATGTAATTCCTCAGGTCTTGCAGCAAACATATACTCACTTCTAGTGTATTTGTAAAAGTGGAAAGTGAGGTTTGTAACACAGGTGCCTGGCCCTGTTCTTCTAACAAAGTTTGCAAACTTATCCTGGAGAATCCCCGTGAGGGAGGTCGTGCCAGGTGACACAGTTTTCAAGTAAGCCCGTGCACAAACTGTTTAAGCTAAAAGGAAAATTGTGACAGAGGGACTGATTCTACGTGTCTCTGGAATCCCATTAAAATCAAGTCCTCCTTTTATATCCTTGGAACATTACCTGCTGCAGTGAGGCACCCTCCATCATCAGGAGTGCTTGAATGCTGCAGAACCACACTCACGGACGCTAGTTTGGAATGTAAGCAGCTGTTCACAGATGCTGGATCTATTTTAAATCCCTCTGCCTGAGCATTTGCACATCCTGATGTCTACACGTATGACTGACAAATAGCTGATATTCTTATATGATGCCATATTTGTAGGTGGTCAAGGAAATTCATTAATCATTTACTATTTTTAAATTGAATTAACATTTTACTGTTTGGACATAAAATTGACTCTTATTCTGTGGGGGTAAAAAAACCTATAAATAAACAGGAGCCTCAAAATGTCTCATAGGTGACACCACAAGCAAATTGCAGTTTCCAAATAATGCACCAATGCAAATAATAATTCAAATGCTAACAATTTCCTATACAAAAATACATATGTTTGTGCATAATATATAAGCAGCAATAAGGACTAACCTAGAAAATACGGCACTTTTTCCATATTCATAATTAGGAATAAGGATAAAATCTCTCTTTCTTTGCTTGAAGTGTAAAATGACACCAGATAGATTTAATTATAACAGTCCTAATGAAAACTTTAAAGTGCTGATTAACTGTCCCAAATTTCAGTCAAAAGGCAGCAGGAATACGTCTGGACTAAGATTTTTCTATACAAAACTCACATTGGGCTTTGGGCATCTGTGTTTTTAATTCTCAATGATTACTTTTATTGGCTACTGTTGCCAAATGTTTTCTGTGCCTTTCTATTTTAATAACTAAACAGTTATCCCCGTAAATCTCACCCTGCCAAATTAGCCGTTTAGATTTGCCATATGTTGCATGGATCAAATTGTCTTTTGATTACTAGTCTGCACTCTTTGTTCTGTGGCAACACTGTGCCTGCAGTTTACAAGGAAACTGTGTTTCAGCTCAGCAAAGGGCAAAACTAAGGTATATTTTAAAATACACATGACAGAAAGAAAAAAAAAAACACTTTCTTGGAAATCAGATTATAAACAAGTTTTTGCAGCAATTTTCTTACTGACAATTACGTAGCACCTAATTAGCAATTAAACACCTAAGAAATTGAGGTCCTGCTTTAATTTTGTGTACTTTCTTTTCAAGATGAAAGTTGAAGAAAACAAATGTTCTGATCACCTGGAGATAGTGAGGAGGCAGCTGCCAGCAGGATTATTGGGGTACAGTATGAATATGCACTGTGTGCCCAGGTAGGTAAAAGGCATCCATAAAACATCATTTCGCGTCTAATTAAAACAAAACAAAACAATATTCTGGTGGTATAGCAATAAAACTGCAGGGTATCCAGGCCAGCCTCCAGAGACTGAGACTGTATTTTATGCACCTAAATAACTCAATCTTGGTTTACCCGGATTTCAAAGTCATCTAAGCAGGTTAGGCAAGAGGTCCAGCTGGGTCAAGGTGGACCAGGTGGTGGACATCTCAATGTAATTGCCTCTATCAACACACGCTCGGCTGCAGAAGTCCCTCCAGAAGTTTCTATCTGCTAAAGATGGGAAGAGCCAATGTGTGCCCAGTTTGCCAGGACCTCAGGCAGGGAATACCAAAGCAGCAGAAAGGTAAATCTCCTCTTGCATGGCCTTTTCTTTCCCTGTCTCCCCCATTATTTATCAAGTAGGAAGGCTGTGCTGGTATGTCCCATCGACAACGGGACAGCTGAACTGAGACTGACATTGAAACCTACTTTGCTGGGCAAAGCTGTTAAAATAGGTAATTTTGGAAGTGTTGCATGGTGGAGGGCTTAAATGTTTTGTGATTAGTTTCACTGGTAAATGGTATTTTGTAAACACCACCAAAAAAAACAGACAGGAATGTGCAGTTCATTACCATAAACCTTGTGCTTGGTCCTGTTGTCCGTGGTTCCTTTAATATTTCTTTGTAACTGTCCTCTCTTCCTTATTTGTAGAAGTTGTTCAGCCACAGCAGAGAGGTGTGTGTTGGTGGTTTGGTGTCAGGGTTTTTTGGTGATACGCCTGAACCAACCCCCTAATCAGTCACACCAAAATCAATTTATAATATGCTTACAAAGGGCAATGGGGCGTGCATTGTAAAGACATACCTGAATTAGTGCCAGAACCTGAGGTAGTGTAGCCACTTTGGCTTGATGCTGTCCCCAAAGCAATTAGCCCTAATGAGAGGCTCGTTAGCTGGGGCACGTAGCCACGCTAATGCAGCTGCATAGTTTTGAGGATCCACGCTAAATAGAATCACAGAATCATTTAGGTTGGAAAAGACCTTTAAGATCGTCGAGTCCAACTATTACACCTGATACTAATACCTAATGTTATAAACCTAAATACTATTACTCCAGATGATACTGTAGATACCGTATGGTGTTAGTTTAGGGTTCCTGAGCAAGACAGTCCCTCCCTTACTTATCTCTTACATTATCCTCGTTCTCTGATTCCCATCCAGCCTGACACAGTCAAACTTTTTCTGACCCATGAGTTATCTTCACCCCTATTCATTAGCCCTCGCCAGGGCTAACCACAAATCTTTCACATTTAGTTGAGTGTTGCAGATAGTTTTATATCAACTCATGCCAATAAGAGGTGCACAAGGCAGATCTGATGGCTGAAATCAGGAAGCATCAAAGGTAGCCAAACCTGCGTACACAGGTTAGGAGACAGTCCAGGCACACATATCAGCCCCTGAGTATTTTAAATAAATGAACCCCATTCCCCAAATTTCTGTCCTGCCCTCATTTCAGAATTACACTTTTCCTTACTTTTTTGGCCTCTTTTATTTAAAGAAAGTTAAAAGTCTTCTCATCCCCAAACCAGCCCAAGACAATGCCTTGCTTTTAGCTTTGTCTCATTCTATTTATATCTACTGGGAAAGAATCAAAGAGGAGAACCTGCCTATATCTTATAAGAATTTCTACTTTTATCTCTTCTTGCATCCCACCTTATGTGCTTGTATTTCCCAAGCACATATTACAAATGTCCCACTTACTTTTCTCCAGTAAAACCAGCTGAAGAAACCGAGCTGCAAGGGCAGTAGGTATTCTATCCATTCTTTAAGGGTCACCTATTTCCAACTCTGAATGCATTTTTATATTTGTCTAATGCTTGTTCTTTCACTGTCATCATCTTTTTTCAGGTTAATATGCATTACACCTGGTCCTATAATGAAATCTCGTGATGTAACCCAATTCTTTACATGCACAAAAGCTGGTAGAGATGGAGGAGCATGGATCAGTGCTGGGTGGATTGATCCCTGCTCTTAGACCCCATACAGTCCACTAATTCTGAGGGAGCTTGTATTTTTTTCTAAGCGTTGTGCTTATGACCATCTCACCATGATGAATGCTGTCCTTAATGCAGAATAATTACTTATTTTGATTTTTACATGTTCTCCGATATGTTTTTGTGGCAGGAGGTGATGAAACGTTCTGAAGGCAGCTTTGAAATACTCTGTGGAATGATTTTCATTTCCCAAAGAATCTCTCCCCAGATTCTGCTAAACACAATAGTAGTGCAACTTGTTGAGGGTGTTGCAGGATACTTCCCTCAATGGCTGGGAAGAGCTCGTTTAGAGAAGATCATGATCTAATAAAGTTCTTATCATTGTTCACGGCGAGGGAAGGACTTGGCTACAGTAACATCTAATTTACACAAACACACCTTGTCACCCCACCAGAGCTGGGTGGTTGGTTTGGGGTGGTTTTTTTTGTTGGGGTTTTTTTTTGTTGTTTTTCTTTTTTGGCGTGTGCTAAGAATGAGAACTGGCGTTTTTCCAAGGAGGTGTGTCAGAGGTGAAGGAACATGGCACTGAAGTATCCTATTGTGTTGTAACAAGCCTTGCTGGAGAGACCTGAAGGTGTGTCTCCGCCTTTATAAATACCACGCTGCTTTTACAGCGAGCTCTGGCACTTTTGAAAGAGGGGAGTTGCATCAGGAGCTGCCTTTGGGTGTCTCTGAGCCCTCTGCAAGGTATGTCTTTTCGTTGTCTTACTTTTGCGCTGCTCCACTTGCGACAGATGCTTACTGTCACAGCATTTTTCATTTTAATGTCATTAGTTGCTGCGTTTGCAAGAGAACGGTAAATACTACGTGATTTTCTCTAAAGAGGGTTTTATGGAGTGAAAAATCTCTCTGTATAGTGAAAGGCATGAAGCAAGTCAAGTCTTACGAGGAGAGGCTGAGGGAGCTGGGGTGTTCAGCCTGGAGAAAAGGAGGTGAGGGGAGACCTTATTGCTCTCTACAAGTACCATAAAGGAAGGTGTAGAGAGGCGGGGGGTTGGTCTCTTCACAAGCCAAAGGACAAGAGGAAATGGCCTCAGGTTGTGCCAGGGGAGGTTCAGATTGGATATTAGGAAAAATTTTTACACTAAAAGGGTTATTAAGCATTGGAATGGGCTGCCCAGGGAAGTGGTTGAGACACCATCCCTGGAGGTGTTTAAAAGACGGGTTGACATAGTGCTTAGAGACATGGTTTAGTGCTGATTTTTTATCAGAGTTATTAGGTTGCTGGTTGGACTAGATGATTTAAAGGTCCCTTCCAACCCGGACAATTCTATGATTCTAAGTAAGAACTGTGCAAAAGTAGGACCTGCTCACATCTGCTGCTACCTCTGGATTCTAGATTCTAAATTCATGTAACTAAAGATATTTGCAGAGAGTTAAATGCTGAAATAGGTTCCTTATTAGCGTGCCTACACACGAGCTTCTGCTTTCTAACATGGAAACTTGGCTACAGAGACAGCTACGGTGGAAACATCTGAAAAATACATTTAGGGATTTAATCAACTAAATGTCAGATTTAAATCAGCTACTGTTATGGTATATTCTGACCCTGAAAGCTGCTTCATAAAGAGAAACACCTACAGAAAAAAATGTGCTCTGCGCAGACACAGGGATCAGCTAGGTAATTATTTGCTAACTAGCTACATTTCAAAACTGAAGTTGCATATTTATCCCTTGAAGTTGGTAGCTTTAGACACAGCCCAGCACACTGCAGGTGTCCTCAAAAGTAAAACAGTGGTTCTGTTTTATGTAGCAGTCAAGGCAGCAAAGAATGCATCAATCCAACTTAAGCAGTTCTATGATTCTATAATTACTTTTTGATGTCTGGAAAGACTACTTGCAATTTTTTCAACAGAAAACTGAAATACTGGCATAAACAGTGACTTAAAACAATTTTCATGATGCCTAAGAAATAATTTTGCTCAACTTGAACAAAATGGTTTCCTTTCTGTCTGGCATATTTTTGAAGAATAGCCAGAGGCTGGAGTCAAAATCACTTATGTGCCATTTACAAAATGGGAGATCATGGGAACAACAAGGACTTTAAGTTATAACTTAACATATCCATCTGAGATTGGGAAATCCCAGGTTCAAATTCCTTCTTTGATTGCAGAGGAGATTTCAATTTAGGTACCTCAGTCACTGGGCATTAGCACGACCTGGGAGTGACTCTCTTCTGTTCCACATTGCATAGCTAATTAAGATCTTGGATCAGAAGTACCTACTCCATAGCCATCTGCAGTTCTCAAGGATAATATGTAATGATTCTAGAAATCAGGTATCATTTGCACAAAGGGCAGAGGATTTTGCTGATAACATCGTTTTAATAGGTATCAAAGAGCAGTGCAATACCTTGTCTGAAATACTGTGACCGTCAAATGGAGCCCAGCATTATGTGAAAATGTTTTTATATTTTGGGGATTTTGTTTCTTTTGAATGCAGATAATAAGCAAAGCAGAGACCATGAGGATCAAAAGCGTTGGACTCCTTTGCGTGTTGATTCTGGTCTCCCAGATGCTTCTAGCCAACTGTGAAAGACAGAAGGAAAGAAAAAAGGGAAGACACGGCGTAGAAGAGGGTGGAAAAAAGCAGACTGAGTCTAACCGAGAACATGAAAAAGAGCGGAGGTCAAAAGGAGGAAAAGCACTTCCTAAAGGCAAGTTTAAAACCACAGAGAACGCTGAGTGCACCTGGGCAGTGACCGACGTGAGCGCTGCCACCGTGCACGTGGGCTGCAAGCACGGGGACAGCGAGTTCTGGTGCGAGTTCTCAGGAGAGCCTTCCACCTGTCCCCAGTACGCAGCAAACCAGAGGTCCTACTGGAAACAAATCTCCCGGTCCCTAAAGAAGCAGAGGCAGATCTGTCAAGACCCCAAAAGCGTCCTAAAATCCAAAGTATGTAGGAAAGGCCCGCGAAGCGCTCATTTCAAGTTGACCCGCTCGAGCCTACTAACGTCAGTAGGTCCTGCAAGGGGGAGCACAGTTCATCATGCAAAAGAAGTCATTGAGGCTCCAGCAACCACCTCTGTGACTGAAAAAAAGCGAGAACACCATCCTCAGGACTGTGTTGAAGACATAGATTATATCGATCAGAAAAAGGTGGCTGAGGAGTACTGCCCAGAAAGCTTGCTTTCTTTCTGCAACTTTTTCATCACAATGGTCCAAGACAAAAAGTGCTGAGGAGGAAGTGTTCCTAAAGCTCTGTGTCGTGGGAGTCTGATCTCATCTAAGTCACCGCAAACTATTCCAGATTTTATTCTCACGTTGTATAGTGTATATAAGGAAAAAAAAGGAATATATTTTTCTGATTTTGTATATACACAATAGACTACACTTGACATAGTTGAAGCTGTTATAGATTTTATGTGCGTGTAGATTGCTACACAGGTGTTACCTATGGATGTTACGTACTCTGCACAGAAGCATATAAGTAGTCTCCTTGCCCCTCTTTGAGCTGTGCTAGACAAAGCGATGAATTCAGTGCCATGCACTTCTTGGTTATGTACAATACTTTTGACCCAAAAATTATTAACAAAAATAAACTTCAAAATAGATTCAAAATATTTTCTCTTTCTGTGTTTAACTAGATTTCCCCATAAGTGCTTCAAGGTTTGCTCTTTCACAGGATCTAGGCAAAGTGTTTTAAAAAGCAGTTTAAAAAATACTTCTGCAGCTTTGCAGACTTTATCTTTTTCAGCCAGTACGAACAAGATTTTGATAGGGAACTACATTATTATTAGTTTTTCATCATGATGACAATGAAGGGCAACAAGATTTTCAGATTTTTCCATAGTTTTGCAAAGCTTCAGCTTTCCAATCTCATCAAAAGATGTCAGAAAACTTTGCAAACTTCGATTCTGTCATTTCTCCTATAGCATGAAGCACATCATACTGATTTTTCTGGCAGGTAAACAGAGGCACAGAGATGAAATGACTTATACAAGATCATACATTGGCCCAGGACTGGACTCCTTACTCAAGCAGCTAAAGCAGCTCAACACTGCCTGTATGTTCTTTTGAGGTTCCATTTTCTGTTATCTTTATGTATGGACAACACTAATAAATACTTTACTATTCATTAAACTTCATCTGTATTTTTAAAAACAGGGAAATCCAAACTCTACAAGAACAGAGATTTTAGAAAACGTAAAGCTAAATAATGACAACTGACCTTTGCTGATTTTTGAAACTCCGTCTGGAAGAAACATAATACACAAGTTACACATTTCCAGTGGGTGTGGGCTTGGAAGGTTGGTCTTCGACCATAGTGGTCCGCTTACAGAAACTTGAACTTTCATTAAATACAATTTTC
Source organism: Tringa tobata (assembly GCA_033628505.1). Classification (NCBI taxonomy): domain Eukaryota; kingdom Metazoa; phylum Chordata; class Aves; order Charadriiformes; family Scolopacidae; genus Tringa; species Tringa tobata. The sequence continues at coordinate 6,520,555 of JAHREE010000245.1, read as the reverse complement.
CTGAGCATTTCTAGCAAATTAAACTAATATTTCTGTTTCTTGAGAAAATACAGCCGGTTTCCTTCTGTAATTGTCTCCTTGCTAGAATATTTGAGAGAATATTTTTAAGAAGGGTAGCTATGAGTAACTCACCTCCTGCCACTTCCTTCTTTTCATTCGTTGTTGTATATACTCACTTTATATTTAAATAAGCACGTCTGGGGAGGGCATTTTAATGCTACTCTTTCTTGTTGCTACAGCAATAGAGGCCCATGCCGTTATTTAATATCAGTTAGTATTTTCTTTGTAACGAAGTATTAACTTAGCAAAAAATACTTAAATTTAGATGGAAGTCCTCAATAGAAGAGGAAAGTGCACAGCTTTCTTTTTTTTTTTTTGGCTTGTTAGTGGGGATCAAGCCTTCTTACAGAGGGCTGAAATGATTTTTGGCAGTCGGGAAGAAGGCAAGGCATCAGCTCAGGCATTAGCTGCAGCATTTTAAAGAGGACAGTTATTCTGAAGGCTCTCATAAGTACTTCATTTGGTATTCAACTCATTTACCTTTTTTTGCTACTTACAATATTGTGAGGTCTATTTGACTAACACCTTAAATGTGGGGTGCTGCTTTTAGTCAGGCAGACTGTTTTTGAGGAGGACTCAGCCTCTGCATGTCCCATGGAGACACCGGGTATCACCAGGCCGTGCAGGGTAAATTCTGCTGGGCTGATGCCCACAGCAAAGCAAAATTCCAGTAAAAAAGGGCATCAGTGCTAACTCTTGTGGAGCCTGGAGGACACGGCCGTTCTGTTGCCAAGCAGGGTGGAGAACCAGCTACCGGTTCCTTATTATGAAGGTAGGTGTGTAAGTATTGAATGCGCAGGTGAGTTCCAGCTGCTAGACACTGCGTGTTGGCCTGCACCACTTTGGGTTGGGAGATCGTTGAGATAAGAAAAGTCAAAAGGCGCAGCGGAAGGATGAGGAGAGCACGTTTGGCTCAGGCAATCAGGCGCCGCAGCGAGTAATTACGAATAGCTAATCCGGCACACAGTCCCGGATCACAAACAGGGCGCTGGGCAGGGCTGGCTTTAAGAGGCTCAGCTGCTGCAGATGTTTTGGAAGATGTCCAATCCTCACTGCCCGTAGCCGCTGTTGCCCCCATGACTACTGCTGGAAGTACTCTGTTGCCCGAGGCACGATCCGCCCCGCTCCGGGTCGCCAGGAGGCACCGCTCGCCCTGTGGCTGCCGGCCAGCCAGGCACACCGAGCCAGGGACGTATCCCAGAGCAAATTCCAGCCCGGGATTCCAGAGCTGTGAGTTACATCTCCGCGGGCAGGACTGTCAGCACCTGGACCTACGGCATGGAGCTGCGTGCTCCTCTCCAGGGACGCATCATAATTCCGCTGCCTCGTTTCCTTGGGTTTTTTTTTTCTTGTTCTTTCAGGAGTGACTTTCATCTTCACGTGTGGCCCTTTACAGGAGGAAAACATGCTCGATCTCAACAGTTCCTGGGTGCCTTTCATCTGCGATGCGTGCAGTTGTGCCAGCATCCTACAAGGACAGCACGGAGCATCGGGAGGAACAGGAGATCTCTGCGCAGCCTTTCTCCTTGGAAGGTGGGCTAATGTGAGAGTGCAGACCTCAAAACTGTCTCAGCCAAAGGATGGATTTTTAACTTCCACGGGTATGTAGTTTTGGCTGCTTTTCAGAAGGGCACATTTCAGAATGGCAGGGTCTGAGGCACATGCATCTGGAGTCTAACTTCATGAACAGCCTTTTCCATGACTGCGCAGACCCACAGGTGCATGGTCTAAGTGCATCCGAGTTCTCGTTGCACTCACCAAGCCTTGTGTTTCAGTCCTTGACAGCAGTAACATATGAGTTGCTTTCTTCTGGGCATTTACAACTCCAGTTAGGTCAGTGTAACTTCAGTGCTTCTGGAGTCAGGCTGGTTCGGATAAATAAATAAAACATTTCCTGACATTCTTCATCTTAGGATCTGTGGTCATTATGAAAAAGTTGACAGCTGAGCTCGATTCTGTGCCTCTCTTCCCCACGTGCACCAGTTGTCATTGTGCCAGAACTTCATGTTTGAATAACTTGGAGTAATGGTGGTGGTGGTGGTGACTCTTCTAGCACCTTCTATAGCAGGGCAGGCAGGAACACAGCAAAGGAAAACACTGAATGGATTTAAATTACACCCATGTCCTCTGTCCTACCATGCTGGAAACAAGCATCTCTGCTTTCTTAGCGTCAACCTGAGTTATAGAAAAATCAGCCCCATTTTTCACCTGCAGAAATGTGATATAGGAAGACCGAATGACCTTGAGAGAAACAGGGAGAAAATCAGAGGCTTCAGAGTTCTAGTGGTCCCTTTCTCGTGCCTCATGTCCAGATCATTCTGCACAAGAACTAAATGTATTTATTCTTGAAAATATCCAGCTAACTTCTAGGTATTTTGAAATTATTAGGAATACCTTTGGGAAAAAGTAGGTTACTTTCCAGGCAATATGGTTTGTTTCTCCAGACAACCCTGGGTGTTATAATTTGAATAGTTACTTTGAAAGAAGGATAAGGCTTTTGAAGATAGGAAACTTGTTGTAGCTTCAGAGATAAAGCATTTTCAGGGAGTTTCCCTGCTCTTGCAATATGGAATACTTACACATTTGGTAACTGCCTTAGACTATGGATGATCTTTTTAGGCAGACCCAACTCCCATGAATTCTCAAACTCTCACCAAACTTTGAAGAGCCAAAAAATGGATTTTTTAAAAAGAGAGAGAGAAAAATTTGGAAGCTAAGAGTTGTTTGTTTGGGGGTTTTTTGTGGTTTTTTTTGTTTGGTTATTTGTTGTTTTTTTTTAAATGACAGTCTTATCTAGCAAATCTTAGATGTATCTTTGTGTTCGCTGGGAAATGGGGAGACATTGTTAATGCCCAGAAAACAGTTCGGGCAATGCAGTGCTACTTAAGAATCTGTAAAATTTCAGCTCCTTTAACTTGAAAGTTTTTATTCTTTTGTTATTTTCTGCGGCGTATTTTCTACCCGCTTTCACACACAATTTCATCTGAATGAGTTTCCGCTCCTTTTGCAACCTCCTTCATTCATTTACCATTTTGGCAACAGTACAGGTTACATATCTAATCTCACGTGTTGCACGACTGCTTGTAGGAGAACCGAGCCGAGTGACTCAAGCTCCCTGCTTCCAGGAGAGCCCTACCCTCCTCTTCCCCCGAGGGGGCCAATGAGTACCTACCACCTGATATCACCTCACCTGAGTTTGACCAACCGTTGTGGAGGCTGAGTGTTCAGACAAGACACATTTTACACTGCTGTGCTCAGTCCATGTAGTCATAGCTGAACCCAGATAATAAATTCCACTCCCTTTTCCACCTTTACCTTGATTTTTTTCTGGTGCTGCCCTGAGCGAGGCAGCTCAATACTTGTTGGTGGCTGCTGCACCTCACCCCTGTCTTTGCCTGGTTCTCATTCCTTTTCAAGATATTATATTGCTTGCTCCTCCAGGCTGTTTCCAGGAGTGATACCACACTGGGAATTGATCAAATGGAAAAATCCAGCTTCAAGGATGGGAAATTCAACAGGTTCCAGCTTGCAGAGGTTCCTTGCAATCTTGTCACTAAGGTGGTGGTATCATCCCATCCCTGGCTGGGGCATGCATGGCTCCTGCCTGTTAGGACTGTAAATCTGACAAATCCTGTGGAGCTCAAGACCACTGCAGACATTCCTGTATTCTAACACCTTTAAGCCTCTTTCCACTCCCTCCCTTGAAAGATCAGGGGAACTTTGAACCCCAGCTGCAGTCATCACCTCTCTTCAAAGGGCCAGGGAGGAGAAGGCCGAGTGCAAGAATCTCAGTAGGTTTAGAGTTATCAGATACTGAACACCTTGAGGTTTCAAAAGGATAACCAGGTGCCAGGCTTACTCCTTCCATTGCCAGTGCTGCAGTGAGACAATACAGGGTCACGCATAAAGAGAGGGAACTGGCCATGCCACAAAGCTTTTTGCCTGTTTGTAAAGCTATTACAAGCACAAAAGGACACATTGTGGCCCAGGTTCTCTCTTTAACAAGGATTCACGTAACAGGTTTCTCTGGAAACATGCTCCTATCCGTGCAAAATGTGTGTTTTATTCAGCTGCTAGAACTTCTTCCAAAGTTGCTTATCAATCCCACTAGAACTAGCTGTTTTAAGACAAAAAAATGATAATAAGTAGGCGGAAGAACTGTGAAGACTTCCCATGAAGTTGTTGCTACCTGGCGGCCCCAGTCGCCGGTCATACCAGGCCCCATGTAGAAATGGTAGAACTTAAGTAACCTGAGACTTCCTGTGGACCGTAGGAGTCGCACGCTGATTTCCAGGCAGGAATCAGGCACATCAAAGGGACTTCTTTATATAATGAGAGCCTGCAACATGTTCAAAACTGTCTGCAAGTGTGCACATATAAGCACTCTCTGGTGCTTTGTATATGCCAAGGAAGAGGAGAGTTGTTTCAGCCAGCCAGAAAGTTTGATGTTAAGATGAATCTTAAAATCCAGGAATTACAATATTATATGTAGCAGGAATGTATTCTATACATCCATAATATGTGCCCTAATTATATGTAGTGAGTGTGCTTAGATAATAGAATATTATTTAAATAATATGAGTTCCCTTTTTATCTGTAGCCTGAAGGTAACGTAGTTTCCAGAGTCACTGTAGAGGTGGTGTGATTCCCTGGAAAATCTTGGAATGCTTTTGGGCTGCTCCACAGCAGCTGAATCCCTACAGATCTATGTGCCATGGCAGCTCTGTTCCTACTCCTTTTTCCAAAGGATGGCTGCAGTGCAAGCTTCCAAGGAATTTTGTGTCCTGTCTCTTACGCCTACGGGCACAAACATTGTCTTTGCTCTATATGTGTGGCAGCCTATAGTCCTTAGTGTCCTATAGGGAGGACTGCAGTTAAGTGTTGATCTCGGAGATTCTGTATTCCTCGCTCACATGTGTGGAGATGACACAGAAGTGGGCTAAAGAGGTCAGTTTGTGGACAGAGAACAGTTGGGACATTAGGGACGCTGGTTTGTGTGTGATTTCAGCTGAAATCTTGTCTCTGAAAAAGCAAAGCATCAGGGATTGCATGTGCTGCTGCAGATGGGGTGTTTGGGATAACGACACTCTGCTTGAGCTAACGATCAGGCTGCTGGTTGTACAGGGTCCTTAGAGCTCCCAGGTCCCTATTGGTGTAAGAGTGAAGATGTTAGGTGACAGTGTCCTGGCCAGTGTCCAGCTGGGTAATTGCACTCTGCTGCCCAGACTCTTCTCAGAATGTCAATCAGATGTGTCTTTCTTCACCATCTTAAACCACTGCGTGCTCTGATCACTAATATTTCAGTGTGGCTGGTTTTACTTAGGCAGGGGGCCTGGGAGAATATTTACTGAAGGCCCCCAAGCCTGAAGGAGGATCAGTTGTTAAGGCAATTTCCAACTCTAATTTGGAGAGAAGGCAAAAGAAAAACTAGAAGTGAGGGAGGGAAAACAAAAGCAGGAAAAGTGCTGTTTTCAGAGAGGCAGATTTATTATTAATAGATAGAATCAAAGTCTTCATGTTCAGTGTTTTTATCTTGAACGTCCTTGTGCTTGATGTTTCTTTTATCCTACAATCCACAGAATCCTCTTAAAATGTGTGTGCCTTAGCTCTCCCAGTATGAGTAAGGGTTAAAAACATAGACAAGTCTTCATCAGCAGTTCAAAAGCCAAATGGAAAATAAAAGGAGTCCCCTGTTTATTACTCTCCTAAAAATTGCATGCTAACCTAATCTCCTAAGGGTGAGCCATGACCTTTGAGTGCTTCAAATTGGTAAAATGGAGGGAGAGCTTCCAGGCAGTGAAACGGGAGCAGGATTACTAGAAATTGCATTTTTAAAGTTGACTTGTTTTCTCAAACTAAAAGGAGAGAAAGTGTACATGCAAAAAGAAATGATTACATGAGGTTCTGTAGGTGTGATGCTTAGTGATGAATAAAAATATAATTCACAGAAAGCAGAGACTGGTAATTTGTGCCTGCTTTGATATCAATGTATTTTATTCAGAGTATAGGGGAGGGTCACAAAAATATATTTTAAAAAGTTCTATCCTCATAATTAAAAGGCTTTGAAGAATAGTGTATGTTGCTACATTATGCAGAAAAATAAAAAAGAAAAGAGACCTATTTTAACATACAATAATTTTACTACCAAAAGTAAAACAAAGAGCTGTCACGATATTAAAAAGTCTTCTCAGAACATGAGTTCTCAACCAGCTGGAGTACATTTTCAAGCAAAGTTCCAATAGTGTTTCCCTCTTCAAAAGCTGGAAATGCTTAGCTGGATGCCACTGCTATCATATGTAATATTTCTTGCTTGACATTACGAGCCTTCCCCTTATCATCAGCTGCATATTCAAGTACTGACTTGTTTTATAGACCTTTGTGACAATCAAAGAAGCAAAGAAGACAGACATAAACCAGGATCACTCCAGAAGCACATCACACAAATTTATGTCTCCTTCCTCTCTAAGAAGAACAGATGAAGTATGAGTCAGGGGCATATGAAAAAAAAACAAACAAACAAAAAAAAAAAAACCCAAAACAAAACAAAAAAACCAACCCCAAACCAGAATTGTATTAGAGCAGATTTAATGAGGTTTGGTGAGTCATAAACTCCTGAACTGGCATGTGCTTGTTGGCTTTTTGAGCCCTTCCCCTTAAAAACTGTAGGCATTTCTTTTTCCTAATTTTTTGGTTGGTTGGTTGGTTTTGTACCTACCAGCACTGAGGTCACCTAAATGCCTTATTTTAAGCTTTTATTAAGAGCTGGTGATACCAGAACATGCCTGCGTGGTTCATCTGAATTTGTCCCATATTTGCTCCTGTAGACAGTTCTGGCAAGAGCATAGGTAACATTTCTTTTAGTATATTGGCTTCCATCTTTGGAAAGCAGGACAAGATTTACTTAGAGATGAAAACTAACTCACCTTCTTACAAAGCACCAATCTTCATATCAGCCTTCTTATCTCTTGCCAAATGAATGTTGAATTTGGCTTCTCCTTTGCATATGAAAACCTTGTATTTGCATTTCTTGAGAGGCCCCGGGTTTTCCTCCTGAGATCCACCCATTTACAGAAGAACGCTGTTTCCAGGGACACGTCTAATAATAACGGGGCTCCTCCAGACTTACGTAAGTACTACTCAAGTCAATCTGGCTAATAGCCTATCATTAGGATTAACTGGTTTCTTTGAAATAGCTACTGTAATGTGCTACTGACCATTAACTCAAAGGTGGCAAAATAATTAACTGCTTGCAACTAAAATTAATTGAACTGAAAACAGGACCAAAGGAGGCACAAATAATCTCTATCAGCAGCTCTCTCTTTCCACACTCTTTTAGGCTTCTTCATGAATACAAGACACAACTGCTGCATGAGTTCAGCAGTCGATACCTAGAGGGAAGGAGTCTGACCTGATGGATACAAAAGTTCTTCAGTTTCCAAGTATATGCAGGTCAAGTCTCTTCATGGTGTCTGCCAGCATATTGAGAAGTATTTCTACTAGGCAATACATCTTCTGCTTTGATGATGCGGTATCAAACGGTGATTGGTTTTGAGCATACCTTTCTCCATTATATTTGCCTGAAATATCTGGTTTGAGAGCATTGCTAGTCCATGCAGTCTATAATATTGACTTCCTAATGTTGTCTTGCTAGATAATTGTGTGACACAAGGAGTTCCTCTTAGCTTTTCATCCAGACAATTTGTGGAATTAATTGAGAATAACATTTGTATAGTCACTAGCTTTGATCTGCTTAGATAAATAGCACAGTGTTACTTTTCCTGGCAATAAATGTGTCAGGAAATTTAAGAGAAAGGTAAAGGCTTTGTCATTATGAATTCAAATAGCAAGATGAGTGGAGAAAGAGAAAATGGGCATTGCTACAGGAACAATAGAAACCTCTTTATGGCTCAAGTTTGGACAATGGGAACAGTTTGAGAACTTTGGGCGGGTGGGGGACCATGCGAACTCAAGAGAACTGACCAATATGCTCTTTTTTATGCCTTCTGATTATGGAACTACAACTTTTGAGAAAGTTGAGAGCTCTTCAGGGTGTGATATAAGCAACAGGCAAGATCAAAACCCTGGAAAGTAGATGAAGCCATCATGTACCTGTATGTGTCTGTGGCAGTTCTAAAGATAATTGCCTTTCTTGATACCTGTAGAGCTGAAATCTATCTTAAGATCCATCTTAAGATCTTCAGAATAAGCAACGTGATCTAGTTGAAGATGTCCCTGCTCACTGAAGGGGGACTGGGCTAGGTGATCTTTGGAGATCCCTTCCGACCCAAATGATGATTCTATGATTATAAACACTTTTGCATTCTGTTTGGGAGGATGTTGAAAGGCTGGTCTGGGTAGTTTTCTTTAAGTTCTGAATTATTGAAACACTCACCGCTGACACTAAGTCAGGTAGATGAGAACTCATCCTCTTTGTAGACATGAAAACTTATGATTAGTAAAATCCAGTAATCAACGTAGAAATTAATGTAATATGGTATACAGGCAGAAAAAATAACAAGTTCATCTATTTCTTTGGCTCTTACAAGTGCAACAGACGCATTTATGTGTTCATGCAGGACAATGTAATTGAAGCTAGAGTTGAGGGGGGAAAAAAAAAATCACAGAATTTAAAGTTTTACAGTGTCACACATCTTGTTAAAATTATATTCCAGAAGTTTTTTATTCAGTAGATAGATTTTTCTTGCTTTTGTAGTTGCAGGGTTCAGAAGGAAGAATTTGCATTTTTGGAGAATAGAGGGCAGAGCTGATTAATGAGTGGTTACTTGCACATTACTGAGATTGTTTCTGTTTTCCAAATAAGAGAAAGGAGACAGAAGACTGAAATAATTCAGACTATATGTCAATGTACTGGTAGAATCTGTAAGCTAAATATGTTCCTAGTTCAAGTGTGTTCAAGTTTCTGGATTTATCATAAGTATTAATTTGACTTCAGAATTTACGGATTGAGTGATAATTGCTTTGGGTCACCGGACAATGGCACTTGGGAACATCGTGACGCCAAATGACCAGGAGCTAGCAATGTCACTGTAACTTCTGATTAATCTGACTGAATGTAACAGCGCTCTCCTAAATCCTTGATGACTTCCACCTGCACCTACACCCTCCAAGAGCTCAAAATGTCAACACTTATATTGGCTTCTCAGTTCCTCCAGAAACTGGAAGTGTTTATGTGGGTGTATGGCTGAACATAAGGAATATGAACAATCATGAGGCGGGAATCCAGCCAGTTCCTAGATTCTGGAAGAACTGAAATGTAACGCAAAGCCACTTTATAAACTTAATCCAACTCTCCCGTTAAAATTGTCAGTCTAGCGGACAATCTAATCTACTCACGAAATCAACCAAATAGATTTAATTTATAAGAAAAAGAAATCACCTTAAAATTCTGGGCATCTTAAAAGCATTTTTTTTAGATTATATAACCAGACGTGAACAGAAATGTATGGAAAAATGCAACTTAAAACTATATGCTCACATAAACTATATACATTACGTAAAATGGTGGTATGCCTAAAAACATCCAGCTGCATTCTTTCTGGCTGATATTGTGACTGGGACATCCAGTTATCATGGAGTGTTATTCCCACTTTTGGGCTGGTGGTCCTGCTTTTGTTGACTATAGGAAGCTCTTAAAGGTGCCGTTCCCTTGTAGCCCAGAGCTCATGCTGATGGTGGGTAGTGAGCGACAGTCTCACCCAGTGGCTGCTGTTATGTCACAATATCCTTCCTAATTTTATGTACAGAAAGAAACAGACTTTACTGTTTGTAGTAACACTTGAAATGTTTGTTTTCTTTAGGCGTGTTCCTACTAGTTTAAATGTTCTCGTTACTGCAACCAACTATGATGAGTTAGTGCTCGTCATAGTCACCTCAGATTTCATCTACCAATTGCAGACCTTCAAGAGACTGCAACATATCTGCTGTTTGTTAGAAACTTCTTTGAGCCCAGACAATCTTATGGTCCTGTTTTCTCTCCTTTTTGGGGGGTGATAAGTGTTTTGAAATGCCTCTGATCCTCAGAAGTCAGTCAACAGGGTCTGAAACCTGACCTCTGAACTCCGAATGTCATAAGAAAAGATATTTTCCTGGAATGGGGGATTCTTTGGATTTGATTCATCAGATGAGTTAGAGGTAGCTGAATTATGCTTCTGAGCTGGAGGATGTGTAGGGCTCTTTCTTTCTACTGTGTGCCATTTTGCCATACGGTACTAAATCACCAAACAGACATACTGCTGGGGTACAGGAAACAGCAAATGATGGGCACAACCTGAGTGGTGCAGTGCAGACCATTCAGGGGCCGCAGGGGCCCCAGACTGCAGGAATAAAAGAAATCTTTGAAAATCATTGTAGAAAAGCGACTACCAGTGCTCCTCTTGTACCAAGTTGATTTATTGCGCATTGGATATGCATCTGTCTGGCAACAAGCAGCACATACGAACAATGCTTTCTTTGCTCTTTCCAGAAACCAGTTTGCTTCACTAAGACTTGAGGAGACCTCCCACTGAGATGCTAGCATGCAGTGAAGTCTATCTGATGAAGGCATCGTTACTGGTAAGCTGCCAGGTAAGATTCAGCTTGGAAAAGAGTTTGAAAAATACCCTTTTTCACCCACAAGGAAATTTGTGTGCCTCTTTTGTGGTCAGCATCTTAAAATCTATGGGCAATAGGTGCAGCAAATGAAACAAGCTGGCAATCCTGGCCACCATTGTGTGAAGACTTTTAAAATCCACATGCAATGCCTTGAATTTTAGGTACAATTCAAAAAGTTTTGTGTCTTCTACATCCACATTTAAACCACTCAAATCTGTATGTTGCACCAAAGAAATTAATTCCTTGGCCCCACTGTTGCTCTAGACTCCTAGACAATACTCCAAGCTGAGCAGGTCTGCAGTGTCCATCCTGCCCTGGAGACAAACCACCCCAAGAAAGCTCCCACAGATGGAGATGAGGCCCTGTTTATGCCTTGGAGCTGAACTTTACTCATGCTTGCCACTGTAAGGAAGACATGAATTCAGGTTAAATGCTGTTGGAATACTTTGCAGTTATCACAAAAGCGTACATATGAAAAACTCAGCCTTTGCCCAAAATCTTGGAAAAATCAGAAAGCAGTAATAATATAAAAAATAAGATCGCGTAATGGTACCTGTTGCTAGAAATTTTGTTTAATGGCCATTCATATGAAAAGGTGGATCAAATGTGGAATGAAATATTCACAGAGTCATGCCTAAGACTTCATTTTAGTCAAAAAGCCTACCATTATTCATTATTCATTCATTGTATATCATCTGGTAATGAGGAAAGACAAAGTGCCTCAGGCTACGAGGGACGTGTTTGTCTGCCTGTAACGCACTAACCAAATCCTTGCAGTGCTTAGTTACAAGCAGCTGTACAGTGTACCCTGCTCAGGAAAGCTGTTGGCATTTTGGGTCAGTGGTGGCAGGAGCCGGGACAGGAATAAGATGGGAAATAACCAGCAGCAGAGTAACAGCAATGGTGATGCTGACCAGCGTTGAGGAAGGCATGGGTTTGACTCACCATCAATCCTGCACAGACGTTTTCAACCACAAGAGCTGGTGGACACTTTGTTCGCTAGGAACAGAGCAGAAACCTGTTATAATAAATTCTGTGCAATTTAGACACGTACCTTTGATATGTGCAAGGTCCTATAGGTCACAGGTTTCTGTTATTCCTGTACTATGTCCATGAAAGACTTACCCAAAGCACGTAAAATAAGCCCATGGCTTAAAAGCAGCATATTGTGCACAGAACCTGCTGATGTTGATACTGCCTGCAGAAAATTAAAAAGTTAAAGCTGAAGCTGACAGGTCAAAATCCAACCTCACTCACCCTTTCCTTGCTTAGTACTATTGCCAGAAAATTGCTGGCGCTATTTGCCGGAAAAGAGCCCTTACCTGAGGCTGTCTTATGAATTCTACAGGCAGAAGTATTCCAAGAAAAAATGTTTTCTGTAAGGGAACAGTTTGTTCTTTTTCAGTTGGTAACAAGAGCTGTAGTTTTGTTGAGACCTGTGTTGAGGTGCTATAATTCAGGGAAAGCTATAATTACCGTAATACAATTTCTTAATATCTTGATTATGCTATTCTGTCATCATAATTGCTGATGATTGCATATTACCAATAAACCTGTAATATTTCATTCAAGGGCTGATTTTGGATTTAAATTCCATGCATTTGCCAGTTTGCTGAGTGTCATGAAAATGTGAGTGTTTGGAGGGCATCGCTGGGTGCTAAATGGGAAAACAGTCAGAGAAGCCACTCTCTTCTGACTGCAGTTACGGCTGCAGCATGAAACCTTCCAGAGATTACATACTCTTTTCCAAGCATTAACCTTTTCTGAGGCTAACGTACTCTTAGAGGTAACTGGAAATCCTGACAGTCACACCAGGAAGAAAAATTCACCACTATCAATGATGTATCATATTTCTTCACTTCTCCTCCAGCTTTTTGTTTCTGAGAAAAGTTGGGTGTCTGGTGGCAGAGCTCCTACCCAGCCCCTGGGGGAACTTTTGCCTACAGAGATTCCTGTTTTCCCTTCCTCAGGTCTGACATGCTCTTCAACGTGGTGTCCATCAGGAGATCTGTTATACTGTGGACTGGGCTGCTGTAGCACAGTCACTACATCAGAGATCCCACTCCATCCGCACGTGTAGAAGCTGGATTCTTTCCTGGTTGGACTCAGAACTGGGGACAAAGCAGCACAAAAGGCTGGGTTCTGTCTCAGTAACGATTAACTGGAATATCCCTGTCAATACCAAGCAGACTATCAACTGAATTCAGGTAACAATGGCGTTCTTATCTCTGGCCAGGGATGTTTTGCAACAGACCCTACCATGGGTTTATTGACCAGTAGGTGCTTATCAGCTCATGGGACAGCCCAGGCACTTTCTGCTCTTCCTGCCATTAATATTTAGTACGACTCACCCACTGCTGAAAATAGTACTGGAGCAGATATAGAAATAATTTCCTATCTGTTTTCAATGTACTGCATCAAGTTTTATCATGCTGAGACTTGGCCAAAGTAACCTTGCCTGAGCTAATTGAACATAATGTCAATGAAAAAAATGGCAATTTTAGAAATGCAGAATGGTATATTTCTGCTGTGAGACTCTATAATTTTTGACATTGTAATTATAAAGCAATTACTTTTGCACTGATGCAATGTGTCATGCTGTACAGCCCCAGATCAAAATCAGTCATCTCCCAATACATCATCTCTGTGTCACTTACTGGGCTAGAAAAAAAAAATCAACTTGTTGCAGTTCTGTGAAGATAGAATGTTTGGGCTAATAATTAAAGGGAAAGCTTATGTTGTAATCAATTAACCATGGTAGAATGATAAGAAAGTATTCTGGTGAAAGTCTGAAAAAAATCTTGCCTACCGTAGTTCGTTAATTATTGCCACAATGTTATGTTATGAAAAATAACATGTAAAATAGATTAAATTAAAGACTTTCTTGCAGCTGAGTATTTTGACTACAATGTCCACCCACTTCTGCTTGTTAGAGTAACAACTGAGTTGGTTTTCAGTAGTAGAGAATCTGGCTCTTGGCTTTGCTCCAACAAACCTGTGAGTCCCTTCTGTAATCATTTTACTATGACTCATCAGGAATAAACACAATAAAAGCAGGGATTGAATTTCAGTCTAACTATGTCAATCTCGTCCTACAGTCAACAGGCCACGGACAATATAATATGTCTCTTTGCACTACAAGAATAATAAAAAATGGGAGGGGTGAAGTAAAAAGTCACAGATTCTAGCATGTGTATCACCCTGAAATGTTTACAAAGCTTGATCTCTATAATTCACCAAAAAAAGAGAGCAAGAAGTGGCTGGATTAAGGATTCCTTTCAGGAGGAGAACCTACCCTTCCCTAGAAGACAAAAGAGATTTAGCACAGGATACAAGAACAGGTTGCTAGAACATGCTTATGATCTTAAAATTTTAACATATCAGCTTATTGTCCCTCCCATTCAGGCAAGAAATCTCAAATTTGGAGACTGAATTGTTTGCCCAGTCTCACATAGCAAGTCCCTAGTGGACCTAGAATCAAATCCCTACCTATATAATGCATTCAATACAGCTACAACTCAAAGAAAAATGTAGCTGATTAATGTCAAAAGGATTCGAGCATCCCAGGACTTGTTTAAACTTATCAGGCCACATGTTATTCTCTTACTTCTTCACATGAAGCAGCTCCACATATCACATATCAGAAGTGTCTGATATTACTCATGAAAGTTATGAGCTTCTGATAAAAAATTATGTAAACTGTCACTGTCTTCCTGCATCCTGTTTTTAGTAATAATCTTAGTATAAGGAATGAGCTATATTATCCATACTACTATTTTGTTTATTTCTGTAATTTATGTCTGTCTAGGCCACTTCTCAATCTTTTCTTAATGTTTTCTCTCTGTAAACCAAACACACAGCCACATACTGATGTTGTTGAAAGCCTGACTTCGGGGGAAGCAGAGCTGGCTCCTTCTGGTCACCCAGCCTTCTATGTAGCATATTATAGCACAAAAATATGGCTTTTCTTAGGGCCTCCTCATCAGGAAGTTTATTAGCTCTCCCAGTGCAGCTCCAACTGACTGCTTAGTGACTTATACACCCCCTTGGGGGCTGACCCACAGAGAATGTAATTTTGGTAATGTTCTCAGAGAGGAGACCTTTTGCCCAAGCTTAAGGTTCAGACTTCAGCTGCAGAAGTCCCAGGTCTAATTGCAATGCAGTGCTATTAATTTGATTAGTATTTCAAGAAGAGGGAGGTTGGAACTCAATGATCTTTAAGGTCCCTTCCAACTCTAACCATTCTATGATATTAAGAGTAGGAATGGAAAAACGTTTTGCCCTGGAGTTTGTCCCAATCCAGTGCAAACCATTAGTGAAACTCTCCTATATTAATTTATTTCTAGATTTTCAATTTCAATAAGAGGAAAAAAAACCCAACATTTAAGCTACCCTTTAAACTAAGGTGTAAATATAACTTATACCTGTTGCATTTTTATGAAATAGGAAAGAAATTGTAAGCTTTTTGTCATTGTGACATAAAGCAGCTATGGCTGTACTTCTGTAACTAAATTGGCCAAAAAAAAAAGATCTAAGTATGGCATGTGCACAAAAAGAAAGCCCTACAGCCAGCAGATGTGGTCTCAGTCTTGAAAATGGAGGCAGCTAACAGAACTCAACCTGGAGGCAACAGAATAATAGCAGCATTTTTTTCCTAGCACTAGACTAGATTTTCTCACTGACTGCCTCCAATGTGCTTGAAAGACTGCATTATCACACAGTCAGCTCCTGAAATGGTCAGCAGATTTTAGAACCATGGCTCTACATACTCAGAAAATGAATTGTGAAATTAGAATTTTAAATATTTTGCAAAAGCCATTCATCTGCTTTATGTGAAAGGATGTTTAAATGTCCTTTTTTGTTTAGGAATATTCCTCACAGGTAAACATTTTATGTTTGGGATTCATTTTATGCAACTTTAGCCACCTGGAGGCTAATTTTATAAATTTGAGCTAATGATCTAGGTAACTTTCACAGTCAGTGGAGGGAGATAATAGAGTGCACACCATCCTACAGACAGAAAGCAGAGTGGGATAACCACTTTCAGGGGGTGCTCAGTTTGTCCCTTTGACTATAGATAAAGCCTCCACCATCAGGTGACTAACCTTAAATGATACGACTCCTGTCTAAAGTATTTAGTATGGATTTTAACCCTCTCCACTCTACTCTGCACAAAGCAGTGATGAGAATAAACCTACCGTTTGAAGGAAAAAAACTCCCATTGATTCACATTTTTCCAGCTAGAGTTATGTTTTTATTTTTCCAAGCAGGGAAAAAAAAATGTTTTCCCAAAGCATGTGCCTGTCCTGGTTCATGAGGAGTTTCAGAACAGAGGGATGATGCTGCAGCAAGATAAAGGAGCAAACTGGAAAGGCTGTGTGGGACTGCTTAAGCCTCTGCAACTGGACTCAATCCAGCCCTTTGAGGACAAGTAGACGTACATCCCATGGTCATAGGTATGATCCAGCTGCATTGCTAGATCTTTTATATGTCTTTTTCTTCCACTACTGCAGCTCCTGTTGCACTGCTTGTGGTTTTGCCCGTGTCATTCATCTGCACTCTTTGTTTTTTATCTTTTCACCAGCCTTCATGTTTTACAGGCAAAGTGTTTTCTTTGGATTAGGCAGTGCACTACTCCTTTCAAACCATTTAATAGGGAGGATCAGCCTCTTAGCACATTTAATTGTTATTTTAAGCCTGTAAATTATATTGTTATTAAGAAAGAGATTCTGTGATGCAGCCTGTTTGCAGGGCTTCCTACCTGATCTTATTTTTCTGTTCTTTCTACTGGGCTGGTTTATGCAGTACAATGTCCAAATTTAGAGCATCAGGGGGACTCTTCCCAGGGGCACACATGAAGGGCAGCCCAAACCAAGCAAGGTGAGACCTCAGCCTCTGCCTGATAGACCCCACAGTGCTGCTTCTATGTCGAGTCCCATCCAAACCCACCCCACTACTGCCAGTGTCCTGTAGGACCCAGATGCACTGCATTATATGCTGCCAATACATATATAAACAGAATCAAAAACCCATCTCTGAAGACCTTTCCCCATAGATTATGTTGTGGGCGTGGCACTAAGAATTTTGGACTCCAAAAAGAAAGCAGTGCAATAACTTCAAAAAGCAATTAAAAAAAAAGATGCTGAGGGTAAGGTTTTTTGCCCTTCACACGTTTAAATCTTTGCTTTTAGTTTTCAAAATTTTCTCCAGGATCATAAATTTTTTTATTTGAAATGGAAGCCTGAAGTGACAGTCTTTAATTTCACCCACAGCCCTACGTGTAAGCAACGGGGAGAGCTAGCGGCCGCTGAAGGGTGACCACAGGGAGATCTGGGAGACCAAAGTGATGTGTGGGGGCTGCCAAGGAGAAACACGAGGTGCAGGGACCTACGTGGAATCCGGGCCGTTTGTATGCTCAGCCTCCTGACCCTAGGAGAGGCTGGCGTTTTAAATCAAACTCTGTGGCTCACGGTAAACACGCAAGGCCAAGCGATGGCTTGCAAGGAGAGCAAACCTTTCTGTACTTCATTTGTTTCCTAATCTCAAAAATATGTTTCATAATTGCAGGCTCTCGTCAGGTTAAGTACATCAAAGCCTGGGGGAGCAGCGATACTGTGATAACGAGGTCATAGAAGGAGCTTTCCCAGCGCCGTGTGGCTCTGGGAGTGCATGATGTTGATATCAGCCTTATCACACAGTAACTCAGATTCCTGGCGGGTTTCTGAGCAGTGCTCTTTGGCGGTGTTTGCTGTGGGCCTGGGGCACAAACTAGCCCATTTGTCTGGAACGACTTGTGACAGAGGTTACCTCCATCAGACTGAAAGCGTGTTTTCAAAACCCAGTGTGCTTCAGACTATGTAAGGAACATTTCTTCCATTTCGTGGAAAAAAAAAAAACGCTCAGGTTTTCTTTTTCTCTTTTATTTTTCTGTGAATTTGGGCCTTTGTATTATCTGGGAGTTTTTTTGGTTTATAAATTTTCAGCAGAGCAATAGGATTTGGAATTATACCTGTCTGGTGGGGCATGTCTGCGTGGCATGTCAAATGTGTGGTCATGGGTAGCAAGAACACTTTTCCTCGCTTGTTGGAAATTAGGTCAGGTTCAGTCAGGTTCTACTTATGTATGTAATTTGGGCAGTACAGACCTGAGTCTGCATTAGTGGGCCAGATGTACACCTACAGTGCATCTGTACTAATGAATTGTATTTATTGCAATCATAGAATCACAGAATGGTTAGAGTTCGAAGGGATCTTAAAGACAATCAAGTTCCAACCCCCCTGCCATGGGCAGGGACACCTCCCACCAGACCAGGTTGCTCAAAGCCCCATCCAGCCTGACCTTGAACTCCTCCAGGGATGGGGCATCCACAGCTTCTCTGGGCAACCTGTTCCAGTGTCTCACCACCCTCACAGACCCTCACATTAGGGGTCAATGTTAATGGTCCCTCCTTAAGGGCGAGCAGCAGGACACAGTAGATGACACCACGCTGTGGACTTTGAGAACAGTGTTGGGAAAAGGGTCTGAGGCACATCCAGGGTGTATGACAGCCACAGTACCTGTGCTGCCTCTTCTCCCTTTGCAACAAGTGCTAATGAAGGGAAAAGCAAATAGGTGTCCTGCCCCCTCCCTGCCCACAGCACATCCACAAAATTTGCAGCCCTTCTTGGCAGCAGAATAACTGGTCAGAATGAAACCAGGCGATGACAAGTTCAATAATTTCCCTAATCTTTACTGTGATTATTGCCAAGTTTCCCTGTAAAGATCGGGCATTTATACATACCTTCAAAATAAACTTTTTTTTTTTTTTTTCTGGGGCAACGTTCCTGCCAACCACCTGTGTTACAGAGCTGTCATTTCCTCCAGCAGTGTCACCTGTATTAAGTGTGCACCTCGGCTTTCAAAAACACAGATTTCCTTCTATAGCATTTTACTACGTAACCACTGATAAGAACAGTCATCTTTCTTGACTAATACGTCTGAGAATATCATACATATCTGCATGTCTGCGTTCAAGATAAAGACAGGATGTGTCACTTCCAGCCACCTACAAAGACGATGACTTCTCCGTACAAGGTGGAGAGTGAGTATGGTCTGAGAAAGATTATAGAATTGTCCAGGTTGGAAGGGACCTTTAAGATCATCTAGTCCAACCATCAACCTAACTCTGATAAAAAAAAACATCACTAAACTATGTCACTAAGCACTACGTCTACCCATCTTCTAAATACCTCCAGGGATGGTGCCTCAACCACTTCCCTGGGCAGATAGGTGCTGTGACCTTCCTCTGCTTTCCTGGGTGGGTATATGCGGAGTTTCATACGTTGAATGAATTTCTAAATTGTTTTGAGGAAGTGGCTTATTTTTGTGTTCAGTCTGAGGTTAAGTAGAATGTGAAGCTGAATTAACGTTTGCCATCAGCAATTTTATTATAGCTCTCGATGTTACAGCCAACATTTTATATTACAAAAGAAGAGGTACAAAAGCAAGCGTGAAGACAAGTTCTCGACCTATAGTCAGAAATAACCTATTTGAAAGTGTTGGTATGTATCTGCTTTGATGCATCTAAGTACTTACAAAACAGAGTGCAAATAAAAATACATTTCACTGAGTGTAAACATTTTGGGTGAGGTCTTGGATGCGGTCCAGCTGTGCTCAGTGCAGGCCCTATGCATTACAGAGCAAAGGTTCATGTAAAGATGCTTGGGATTACCCCTGCTTGTGCTGCTCCGTAAGGACGCTTTGCACTCTGGGTTGTCACAACTAAAACCTAGCGTTATGACCTTCTGGGCCATGGAAACCTGGGTCTGGGCCATGGATTGGCAATGGCTGGTTATGCTGGCTCTGCAGCTCCCAGGAGCATCTCTGTAGCACAACCTGCTCCGCTCTCGTAGCGTCAATGGCACCGCACAGAGGCACTGCAGCGGAGGCCACAAGCTGGCCTTAGATCTTTATTTTGTTGTAAGCACCGCGCTTGGATACGCGTAGGAGAGCGGCAAAATGGAAATCAAAGGGAATCAATGAGACCTGCTGCTTCGGTGCACCACGGCACGTCCGTGCTTGTGGATTGCACACAGCGAGGCACCACGCTTCACCTCAGAGATGGTGGTCAGGAGAGGCTCCTTGCTGCGGCAACCTTTTGATGTTTGTCTCTGTTCCAGGGGATGGCCAAGTTGTGGCCTGAAGGGTCCTTTCATGAAAGCTGGAATGCTCACACTTACTGCTATATTAAGAATTAAATGTAATCTGAACTGCAGCGGTGTTTCCCCTAGGATTTTAATGGGGCTGTCTGACTCAGTCTTGCTATTTTATCTCCCCAGCTACACACTCGACACGTTCATACAGATGCTGGCAACCCTCTGAGCAGTTTCTGGTCTTTCCTTGGCTCAGCTCAGCCGTTTCCCCACCAGCCACTTACCGCGATGCCCATCAAAAGGTAAGAACTGCTCTGCCTCCTCCATCACCTGCTTCACCTGCTCAGAGATGCCACAGTCCCCAGGAGAAACACAATTTATATCATGTGCCACTGGGCACTTGCAGTGGGATACAAGGAGAGCAGCGTGCCCTGCTCGTTTCCCATCCAGCCTTCCAGCAGGGAGGAAGCCAAGCGAGAATCCAGGCAAGTTCTCCCTCCCCTGGAAAGTCCCTTTCTTCTCTGTGCAGCCCAGGGAATCCCTGCCCTGCCCTTCTGGCCACAAGGGAAGCTGTGTAGGAGGGAGCAAACCAGGGCAAAGACTCTGCCCTCAACCACTGAAGTGCCCCCAGCCCCTCTGAAATAGTTTGTTTGTGCGTGTGTGTGTGTGTGTGTGTGTGTACAGTTCTCACCCCTAAAACACCATCTCCCTCTCCTTGGCTGTTAGCACCACAGCAAGGGTTTGTGGTTAGGGCCTGGGCACACACCACGCTGCTCTGGTACCACTCCAAGCGAGGCAGCCACGTCCTTTCCAGCTTCACACACGGACAACACAAGGTCTTCAATGGCACTGCTGCCTCACGGATCTGCTGTGGTGTTGGTGCAGGGCTGGCAGTCCCTGTGGTCAGGGTTCTGCACACACTGGAGGAGCTGAACCGGCCTGTGGTACGGCAGGAAAGAGAGCAAATATTTAGTAATCGCTTGGCAAGCGCAACGGAATAAAAATCCACGGTTGCTCAACGCGACGTGAAAGGCAAAGTGCTTTGTGACACCTGCCGCGCTTATCAAGCGGATGTCTTTTCTTAGGGTAATTTCTTATTAGATCCTCCCGCAGAAAGATGACTTTGATGTTTATAGGGGTTCAGGGCAAGAGCGAGTGAGCGCGAAGTAAAGTAGGACGTGAACTCGCAGCATGTCAGCTCCTCTGTGACAACAAAGCTAATTATGAAAAAGAAGTGAGATCCGTGCTGGAGCTCACCCATCTTCCTCAGCCAGGGGTAACCCCTCCAGCTACAACGTCAAGCTGTTGCTAATAATGTCAGATAGTATTAGATTTTTTGCTAGAAGTACATCCAGTGAATCAGTCACCTCTGGAAGACACTGCTGACCAAAGCAGGAGAAAATGATCAGCACCAATTGCTACATGGCACGAAAAGCCAGACCCTCCACCGATATGGACCCGCAAAGTTCTGTCTGCAATGACTGCAGGGCAGGGAAGCCAACTTACACGGTCTGCCCCAAAGAGTTTTACTGCACACGTAAATCGCTTATTTTATTATTTCTCTGTATTTAAAACATTTAAATCAATTGCCAGTGTTGCTCTACCCATTTATGTATGTGTTAGTTGAGCCCCACTTGTTACCTATCTTAAGAAGCGAGCCGTGAGCCACAGCAACGAGCAAATCAACAACCCTTCGTGGTGTGTTACAGGTTTCTCCTTCTGCTGAGCCACGAGGGATCTAAGCCACTACCTATTTCCCCTTCCTTCCCGGCCCCTTAGCTTATTTCGCTATAGGCTGAAATAACTTGTTCCCACTTACAGCTCCTGGCAGTATTGGTTAAGGGTTGCGGTTTCCCAAAGAGAAAGCAAGAACACGAGCATCACCGTTTGGCAGATTTATGCACCACACCAGTGTTAATTTCTTCACAATCTGCAGAGTACCCGTTCATCAGTTTTAGCAATATCTAAACAGAAATATTTTGCTCTGTCTTCAAGATTAAAATCCTAGCAACAGATAAGCTATTTGTCTCCTTTGCAGACCAACTTCTCCTTATTTAAAACTAATGTCAAACTCAGTAGTTTATAGAAATGTTTACTTATCCCGGTACGAGTCCGTCGCTCTGAAAAGCTGCTCCTGACAGATAAGAGTAATATTGAACCCTTGTTGCTTTTTTAATGTCACTAAAGAACACTTTTGCTCTGTGTGAAGGTCTCTGAACCCACACAGAGGGATAATGGGTCTCAGGCTTTTGTTATCTCCTCAGCAGGCAGATAGAGGCTTCAGGCAAGTCAGAACTTGGGCTGTTCTGTTTCCCGGACTCTTGTTTTTATCTCCTGACAATGGGGAAGTATAGTAATTCATAATACTTATCATGTCTCATGCCTCACTCCCTGACAAAGCAGCTGGATGGAAAGTAAGTTCAAACTATAGTGAAGTAAGGACCATCCTTGACACACTGCGTTATCTGCGTGCAGCAGGGAGGAGAGCTGCCTGTTGACTGTGATTATTGTAGGTAAAATCCCGGTCAGATGAAAAATCTGCTGAGAGAAGCTGAATTCCTCCTTCCCTGAAGGCAACTGAACACGTGCAACGGAGGTGACCTCCTGGAATGCCGGGGAGAGAGCAAGCCCCAGATCCAGCCAACACGGGTGGGAGCCCCTGAGAAGCACACAGCCACATCGAAGGGATGTGACGGCAGTAAGAGGGGAGTCTGCTCTAAACCAGGAAACCTATATTAAATCAAGAGGGAGGTGCAATATTAGTGTTATGTTAGCAAATTGGCACCAATAAAAGGAGGTAATTACCTGTAATTGTCTTCACAGGTGAACGGAAAGTTTCGCTCTTTTAAGATGCTTTTTAACCTCATTATGGAACCACTTGAGCAGGATTCACTGGAAAGAAAAGTCTTTCATTACTTGTGTTCCCTGTGCGTACAAGCAGCTCAGCTAAACTCCACACCGTGTCACTTCGCCTTATTTCAGGTAAGATTCTTTAAAAGCTTGTTTGGTAATGTGCTGTGAAGTCCATTGGGTTTGTGGAGTTTTGACTACGGATGGGCCTTTGCTGGTAGAAACTATGTGGTGTTCAACTGTGCATCTTGCACAGTAACTTTGTGCAGGAAGGTCTCTGTGGGAATTAACTCAATTCCATTCACAGTTGAATGTGCTCTAGAACTGCTCCAGAGCTGCTGGTGGCCTCCAGCCACAGGAGCATGGCATAAGGCTCATTCAAATCTGTGGAAGGACAAAGTGATTAAGTCCTCTGTGTGATGAGAAAGGGCCAACCGTGGAAACCATCAGCTAAGTCCAAGGTAGGATGTACAATAGGAAGCAGGATATGAGCATCTCCTATCTGTTTGACTCAGTCTGTGGCTACTGCTACTCTTGTTTTGACAACGGGCTGTTTCAACCACTTTTCCATTAGTAGAAGCCCTAACTTGTATATTTATTTTCCTCATAGCTAATGGTTTCATGAAGCAAGTAGCAATGTCATACCTTTGAGTTCTTTATCTCTGTGCTCAATTTACCTAAAATTGCCCAAGGGGCCCCAAAGCTGTAGTGAGAGGATTGACAAATCTCGGAGACACAGATATTGCAAAAGACATGTTACCTAGGGATAAAAATCATCTCGTGGTTCAGAGCACGGGACGCACATTAGGGCAAATCCAGTTCCTAACACATGGCATTAACAGGAAGCAGAGCCAGCTCTTCCTTGTTCACAGGACTTACCAGATGTTATCAGTGATTCAACATGGGATACAAATCAGAAGATAAAAGGAATACATATTGGAGCTGCCATTCCTCTTTCTCCTTGCAAGCAAGTAGAAAATAAAAAGGAAACTGCTGTGAACTTGGCACAGGAGAAGGATGTGTCAGGAAGGCTGGCAGGGCACCACATTGTTGAAGATGTTGAGGAGGAACACGATGGCTTTTCTGATGTTGGGAAATCATGGGAGAAAAGATCAAGTGCCATGTTTGGGGGAAGTAATGTACAGATTGCCCAACGTCCTTTTTTTTTTCAGCAAACCTCTATGCAATGGGGACAGCAACATGTCTGTCATGCTGACCACGGGGTAGATGCATGCATGTGAGCTGCGGTAGATATGTCTCTTTGTGTGGTAAAAAGACATTTCTGGGTGTCAGGGTGGGAGGAGGGGTCGGAACACTGGAGCTGGCACTGTGTCAGACAGTGAGGCTGCCTGAGCAAGGGTCTCTGCTGGGTTCACGCTCATTCCTGAGTTGCACTGCATCATCGCGGTCTCCTTCCTGACCCAGAGCATCAAAGCTGCTACCTCTGGTGTGTGGGCTACTTAGGAACAGGAGAAACCATGGCAATGCATTATAACCATGTGAACTGGCTCTGAAGATAAGGGTCAAAGGCATTGACCCTCAGGCTCAGTGCTTGAAATGTGATAGGTCTGCAGAGAGATCTGATCGGGATGGAAAAGCTCACTCAGGAAGGTTGAGGCCTCCTATTCCTGTGGAAAAACATATTTTCCAGCTCTTCACCCTTGCACACACAGCCTGCTCTGTGACTTCAGTGCTGCACCCATAACGAGGGCCTGTAGAGCTCAGTGGGTCTGGGAGGAATTTTAAAGGTCATGGGACCTCTTGAAAGCAAAGAAAATGTCATTGTGTCTTAGCTACAAAACATACCAAAGAAAAAAAAAAACAGTAAAAACGTTATTTGCTCCAGTGGAGTAAGCAACCAGGAGAGGGAACGTAGAGCAGGTTTCGTGAGCGGGTTTAAGCCAGTATCATGGTTAGACGGTCACTGGCCAGAACTGAGCTGCACCCTCTGCCTTCGACACTACACACCCCTCGTTCTTCCCTACCAGCGCGACTTACCTCTGAGGCCCACCGATGTCATGCATAAGCCAGATGTGTACTGCAGAGACTTTGTCTGGATTTAAGTTAAAGACCTCGATACTTCCAAAAAAGCTGTAGGAACGGGACATGAGAAAGCAAAACATTCTTAATTATCTAAGTAAGATGGAGAGAGTATGTTTTCCAAATACCAGTGCTTATTAGTGCTGCTATTATTCTCACTGAAAGAATGTTATCTTGCCACTGGATTTTCATAGACTATTTAGTTACCTTATGGTAAAAAATTTTCTCCCCATTCTTATTTCACTTTCACAAGAACTTTTGAAACTGTTTGCAGACTGAAACAAGTTGAAGTTTTTCCATATTCAGTGCCTTTTCTCCTGTTTGGTTTACTGGCTACTGGTTTGATTTGGTGCCAGGGAAATGAAGGTGTCTGTCCTCCCAAGCAGCATATTTTTCATCTTTCA
>JAHREE010000245.1:6479672-6491586 GCA_033628505.1 Tringa tobata | reverse complement strand
GAGTCACCATCCCTGGATGTGTTTAAGAGACGATTAGATGTGGTGCTGAGGGATATGGTGTAGGGGAGGACTTTGTAGAGTAGGGTAGATGGTTGGACTCGATGATCCCAAGGGTCTCTTCCAACCTAGACAATTCTATGATTCTATGAATCCTCTCTTCAACACCAAATGGTTTAGACTTCTACATGAGTTTACCAAAATCCGTTCTGGACTGGGACTCACTAGCAAAGACATGTTCACCAGCGTGCAGGCTCCACACAAACAGGGGTGGTAGCATGCTCTGTAGATACCTGTTGTTCCTGAAAGCTCCAGCTTCTGTGGATCCATTGAGTATCACCTGAACCTCACCACAGGCTGCTTCTGCAAACTGAACAAAGCAAATGGACATTATACTCTGTGTATATACTCTGTATATACATATACACTACATGAGGTGCCACCTCAGACTTGGGGCTAGTGGAAATCACTTTGACTTCTTTGATGTCACCAGGACTGACTGACACAAGTAGAGGATCTGGCCAACATTTTAACAAAACACGTCAGTGCAAAACAAAAGCCTCTAAAGGCCATGGCAAAACTGTCATAAAGCTACATTATCCAGCTATAAATTGGCAGTTGGAGGTTGGATGGGATTGGTATAGCACCTTTGCTGCCACTGCTGTTCTCAGCTTTCACAGGGGGATGCTTTTTTCACAGGGGGATGCAAATTCCCAGAGCCCCAGCAGCTACAGCTCTCGGATGGGGCTGTTCCCTCCCTCAGTAACTTGGCATAACCCTTGGACTGCTTTAAGTCAGGTGGTGAGGACGAGCCAGAAGAGAGGTACCCCAAGCTTAAGGACAGGCAAACCATCGTGTATTTGTTACTTTGTGACTCATATTTTCTGCAGTTTTTTGTGGCTTGGGATTTTTCTCCTTGGTGGTTTCAGTAAAACTCATCACTGAGTTTCGTTTGATTTGATTTTTAAATTACTGGACCGTGTAACCACTGCTCTTGTCCAAATATTTGAAGGCTGCTAAGGTTACAACATAAAGTACCCGCTCTAGTTATATAATCCACTGGTAAAACAAAGAATTTCTAAAAAGCTTACCACAGATGACTATACTTCCAAGTCCCCTTACGTCTAAAAAATGTGTCTCAAAATCAGCTCTCGAGAGCTGTGAAGGTGCAGGACACATTAATTAGGTGTAACTTTCTAATGCAATAAGCACGAGTTTTAGTAGATCTTAAATTTATTAGGACTAGAAAGCCTGCAGTTGAGCAAGCCTGACTCTGTGGCAGTTTATCCCTCCCAATCTGTGGAACTAGGGGGATCAATAACAACACCGAAACTGTTTTGAGCTTGGAAAGTTTATGTACACTAGTTTACCCATAAAACATTTCTTTTTATGGTCGGTAAACTTTTTCTTACGTACCTGAGAGCTGAAGCATAAAGGAAAGCTTCTTTTCCACCTGGGCAGTCATCTACTAATACTAATATCAAGGGTGAAGTCTTGAGATGTGTAGAATGAAGCTGATACAGGAGAGCAGGGTTTTTTCCAACGTGTTTTTTTTTTTTTCCCCTCCATGTAAAGTGCTGATTCAGCAAAGCCAGGCTAACTGCTTAACTCAGACTGGCAGGGTCTCCTTCACGTGTTGGGAGTTGGCATGTGCATACAGGTGGGTACCTCGTAGGAACTTCACCAGATACCATGGTGGGAGGATGTGCTCTTTCAGGGCTTATGCCGGGAAGGTGAAAAGGGGTTCTCAGCTGCTTGGAAAACTTCTGTGCCAATTTGGGTGCTGCTCTCAACATTAACATACTAAAATGTATTTTATTTTAACAATTTCAGTCCTGTGATTTAATTGAGGTGGTGATTATTATTATTACTGTAAATACAATTTGCAAAGCTCCAGCTGCCTGCCAAGGGTTGTTCTAGGCACTGGCACACAGTTTCTGTCCACAAATAAGAATGCCCAAACTACAGCGACATTAAATATTGCACAAATACAAATTTCCAAACCCACGATTTTTAGCACCCAAGGCTAAAACTTGTGCAAATGTTTGCTATTCCTTGTTTTAAGCTCGCATTTTGGCAGTGTCAGGATCTTAGTGCCTTTCAACACTGTGGGATTCAGGGAGGTTTATTCTAGATCTTACCCTCTTGGATGCCACTTTCCAGAACACAGAGATTGGGTTGCTCTCACATTCATATCGTTTTGGACAAGATTCGTAGTTGATTCCTGAGAAGAAATAAATTTTATAGATGTGCTAAGGTTAGAATGAATATTGTTGCAATGTTAATGTGTCTGTGACAGGTGATTAATGGCGGCAAAAAGATTTGCCTCCTGCCAAAGCAAAAGGCTGCGTGAGGAAAGGGTTCTAAGAGGAAAAGGAGTCTGCATGTGTTCACAGGCCTTCCTCTTTGCTGACACAGGTGTCAGGGAGGCAGCTCCAGGCCCTGTATGCAAATAATTCTCAGAAAACTAAGAAGGGAAAACATGTAGTCCTAAAGGTGAGAAACGGGTTGGCTCTTGACAATTCTGTCCGACTGCATTGAAAAACTAAACTTGAAAAGCCCGAGATTTTCAGTAATTCCAGCCCATTTGAGAGGTTGTTAGCTTTAAGCACCAACTCAGCAGTCCTGGGGGCATCAATAACCCCAAGATACCTACGTGCTGTCCCCGCCACTTTGACTGGCCTATGGCCAGGACCTTCTTGACTGGCATTCTTATTTTGCAATGTGTCCCACAGAAGTCACGGGAAGGAACCAAGTAACCTCGATGACGAGGGTGAGACATGACCATTAGTCCAAGAAGCAAGCTGCCATTATAATAATAGCCAAGAAATTGTGGGTTTTAAAATTAACCTGAGAAATAAGTATTATTTTCATTCTTCCATAACATGGGACAGAAATACGGTTAATGTTTTTAACTAACTTAAAGAAAAGAATATATGAAAAGGACTGTTTTTAGGTGTAGATATACAAGTGAAAAGACTAAACTGAAATTCCAGTGTTCTGATTTGTTTTGCAAAAAATGGGACATATTACCTGGGGCAGAGGGGTCTCCACACCATGAAACCGTATCAGCCATATAACCCAACAAGGTGTCCTCCAAGGTAAGGAAATTTTGATTGGATTTTGTGTAAAGATGAGCCAGGTCCTTTGTCTTGCTCCAAAACAGTGACTGTGAAATAAGGTACAACGTCTAATAAATGATACTTATACTGGAGCTGGTCAGGAAATTTTCCTGGAGAAAAGCAAAAATTTTTCATGATAATGAGGGAGTTTTAGTTTTAGTGGGTCAGTTCTTATTTATGCAGCCCACGGTCCCATTTCCAAAATATTTTTGGGTGGTGGTTTTTTTTTTTTGTGGAAATGGAAGTCTTCAGCCGGTACATCATTTTGAAAGAAAGGGTTTTGACTAGTTCTCACAGGATGTATACCTAATTCGTTGTGTGCTTTTCAACTGCACATGGAAGAGCAGCTTTTTGGAAGCACTGTGCCTCTAACAGCATGACAGCACGTTCCTTACAGAGATTTCAGGGAACAGGGACATCTCCATGACTTCACCAGCACAACCCCACCACTGAGGTCTGAGGCAAACTCTACACAGGGATGACTTCCAGCCACAGGGCCCCTGGGGTCCCAAGGGTGATAACGCTTTTGCAGTAAGAACAAGAGCAAAACATCATCCTCGTTGACCTACAAGTCACTAGGGACAACATCCATCACTCGGAGCACTGCACAGACACGTGGTCCCACCACAATCCTCCCCGCACAGCCCACCGTGCGCTGTAGGGTTACCTTGTTACAGGGGATAGGATGGCTCGCTAGCTCCATCAAAGGCCGATAGTCCTCTGAGGTAGTGTTACAGGGATTCTTGTAAATGAACGCATTTTTTAATGATTCCCATATTTTTAGGCAATCCTTATCTCTGCCGAAAGATTAAGACATAGCTAATTAATATTCATGAATATTTATGACAGTGAAAGGATCTCCTGTTACGGTCAACCACTGCAGAACAGATTTTAAAAGAGTTCTGACCATGCTCAGGCACCAAAATACATTATCCATTACAAAATGCAGAGTATCTTCAGCAAATTGAATATAATCTGAGGAATAAGCAGTTCTAAAACGTATCTCTTTCTCTCTCCTGCATTTTAAATTACTGGTAATTGCAATATCTGAATGCCCTCTATGTTTTTGTCCCTTAAAAAGAGCAGTGCAGATGTCCCCTTGGTTTTGCACAGTCAACGATACCATAAAGAGAATTTGTAGGGCTTGGCTGTAAGCATCAATACATCTCAAAGACGTTTATATGGCTGACAGTTTTTAATCTGTCAAAAGATTTGTCCTCTTGGCGGAATCCTTTTTTTTTTCATTTTTATTTTTTTTAAGCTACTCCTGAAATCTGTTATATATAGCAATTTTATGTTTCATTTTTTCAACCCTTTTTTTTTTTTTTTTGTGGAATAGACTTTGGGAAATGCTGTTAAATGTGCAATAGTAACTAACAGCCTAAAAGGAACACCATGAAACATGCTGTAAGCACAGGAACTGGATCTGCCACCCTCTCTCTGGAAAGCGAGGGTTGCAGAGCTTGCCTTAGGATCATCTGGAGACAGAGACTGTATATATCGTGTACAGTATAGCATCGGAAAAGGGCTGGGATACAAACAACCGTTCAAACTACTTTTCCTTATTAAATCCAAATACTATAGACACTGCAAAGCATATCCTGCATTTGTCCTTACGTTTGGGTAGAAGTTGCATTTGCCAATGAATTTGGGTATTTCTATCCATTTACCTTTTTTATGAATATCACATTAATCTGTCAAACGGAAGCCGGGGCCAAGAATATTTCCATTAGCAGCAGTCCTAGCAGCCAAACTTTAATGTGCATATTAGAAAAATGGACAGCTTCTCTTGTATATCAGTACACTGGTCTGGCTAACCTTGAAAGAGTATCCTTTCACTTAAAGGAATGGGATGGCATTGAGCTACCTGGGAAATCACTGCTAATATAAATCTTCTTTTTCTTTACTTCATAATTATTATTTTTTTCTCTAACTGGACATGACGGAGCAAATTCATCCCCAATTGAAATTGATTTAATTGGTATAATATCAAGGACAAGTTTCCTCCCAGCTGATTTCAGTTACACCCTGAACAATATCTTGCTTTCAGTTCAGCACCGGACTGACGTTGGATGCTAAAAACATCTTAAGAAGGGCAGCATTTCCTTGGGCTGTGCTGCCTCTAGTTTTTTACTCAGAAATTTGAGAGAGGTGCTTCAAGTGTGGCACCCATTTTAAATTTGCCAGCAAAAAGGATTTACAGGCGTCGTCCTGGAGGACTCAGTCACCTCTGCCCATCTTGTTCCTATCACTTTACCGAGCAGAGACGTGGTCTCCCCTGCAGTCAATAGTGGCTTTTCCAAGGTCCCAAGTTTTCTTTCTAAAACATGACAATGCCACACTGAGATTTTAATTGTGGCTCTGTGGTGGGGCTCTGAAGTTAGAGCTGGAAACACTCCCCGGAGCCCTCTATGTAACTGGCCTTTGCAGGGACCAAACCTCAGCAGCAGTTGCAATTTATATAAGAAAATCCTTCTCATTTGCTACCACCGTTAGCCAAAGCTGTAATGCAGATATGCACCAACGCACTCAGGAATCTGGCCCTTTATAAAGTCAGTGAGACGTCTGTGGTTATAACAAAGCTCGGTAAAGAGGTAAAACCAGTTCACACTCTGCCGGGTGCCTAAGGCATCCTCCTCACCTGTGAAGGACCAGAGTCTCAGCAGGAGAATACGTATCAAAGGACTGAGATGGTGTGGTGATGTTCCTGCAGCTAACAGACCCGTGTTTGCCTGTGTGTCAGTTTATCTGCCTCTTTTAGGTGAACTCTGATGGCTGTAAACAGCAGTGCAATTTATACATCCCTATTCCACTTGGTTTTTTCATGTGAGCTTATGAGTAGCCGTGCCTTTACGTTGTGAAAAAATTATGCAGTGAACAATAACCTTTATGCCTGTGCTGAGGGGAAGCCCTCTGCAACCCCGAATCCTTTTGCCACCTTTCCACCCTAAATATTTCTGTGTTTCCTTCTGCTGCCCCTTCCCTTCTTCCAGGCTCGTCGTGTCCCACTGCTGATTTGGAGCAGCTTCTTTGGAGCCGCTGCCAAGCCCAGCCCGGGCAGCTGTAGTTGGAGCTGTCTGCAGTAAAGGAGAGCAGTGGGTTGGAGGAGAGGAACCCAAGGAGAACACTGCCATCAGGCGGGAGAAGAGACTTCTCAGGAGCAGCAGCTGAGGTCAACCCCAAAGGCGTACAGTTCTTCATGCCCGGTGATGCCCCGACCCATCTCCAGACCACTGAGTCAGAAAATGGGTATGTGCAGCTTCGGTCCTATTATTCAAACACTTAAAACCTCCCATCAGGTATCTTTGTGCTAAAAATCAGAGGGAGGTGAATTTAGAGAGGTCAGCCAATATACTGTCATCGCTGAGGATTTGAGGAGACTACTGTCTGCTGCTTTTAGCATTAGGATAATAGAGAGGGGAAAAATTAGCAAGTGAAAGGATGAAGTAAAAAAATCATGGACGAGCTGTCAATCTCAATGTCTTCAATGAGCAGTAGCCTCTCACTACCCACTTAGTTTAATTACTGCAAAGTGTCTGCCACCGTAACATTTATGGTAACTGACTTTTTTTCAATATGAGAATGACATAGTTGGGTTTTTTTGGCAGCTTGATTTTGTAAGTACCTCCCTCTGTTAATTAAATAGTTCAAAAGCCAGTAAGGAAAGCATCGCAGGAACTGATAGAGACAGAGAGCTCTGCCTCAGAGAAAGATGACTTCTGCAGAGGCTGTCTGTAGGCAGAGCAGTTGAATTCTCCACGTCAGAGGTGTGGAGTCTGGAGGTCTGGACAAAGAAGCACAAGGTGAGGTTTCCCCTGGGTGCAGTTCAGGGCTGTGGATGTTCATGTAGGAGGAGTGACCTGGAACAGACAACAGGTCCTTGTCACACCGGTCCCTCACCTTTGGCAGGCATGAGAGGGTAGTAAGGGCAGTTGTATCCGTGGCTTGGGTTTATAGCTCCTGCAGTATTTTATGTGAGTTGCAAATCAGTGCTCCAGAAAAACACTAAGCCTTACCACCCTTCCGGGAAGGGCTGAGCCAAGAGGTGGCAGCTATAAACCAGTGAAGAGTTCATCTATGTAAGCAGATTTTTTTTTTGCTGGCTGGCTTTCAGCTTTCCCGGGTGAAAATACCAAGCTGCTTAAGCAGATGGTGTTTTCAGCGATGGTCTGTAAGTGGGACACAGCCTCTAGAAGGACAGCAGCCTCACCTGGACTGTGTTTCGATAGAGGGTCATAGTTGCTGTGCAGTGTAAGCTTCCAAGTGAGAGCCATGTCTTCAACAGATACAGAGTGAACGAATTTAAGCTGGCACCTTACCCTTTGATTAGAAAGCGTATTTTTAGTAACATTTTCTTTTTCATATTAAATTTGGAAAAACACTTCTAGAAGAATGATCTAAATGAAAGTATGTTATTGCTCAATTGGCTTAATGCAGCTGCAGATTTTTTTTTTTCCCCATAACATGAATTTGCAGCACGCTACAGAACTAAAACTGCTGGGATGTGGCATAAATGCAGTAGGCCAGGAGAAGTCCCTGCTTCAAGGGTGGCAGGTGGCAGCAGGACAAGGACAAGGGAACAGACCGGAGATTTAGTGTGGCTGGGAGTGAGCTCCTTGCTAATACCTTATTTTGGTGTGGTCTCCTGGGAAGATAGGCTGCATCTGTCCCTCTGGACACTTGAGGGAGATTTTCTTTAGGCCCTAGAGGGAAGAAGGATCTATTCCTTCTATCCCTATGGATAAGCAAAGTGATATTTCCCCACGGTACTGTTAAACAGTTCTCTAGCTTTCCCCATTCCTCAGCAAGAGATGACAGCTGAGCGGCACCATCAGCGAGCCACCTCTGAGCATGGACATCTCTACAGATGTTACCCAAGAACGGAAGCAGGGAGAGGTGGGAGGGAACAGGATTCTCCCTTGCAGCAACAAGAAGCTCTTAGATTTCAGTCCTAGGGTGGTACTATAATTTAGAGAGCCACCAGCCATGGTTCTGTATAGCCAGTTCTAGAAAGTCAATAAGCAAGAGAGAAGGCAAAGAACAGGCAGCTAACTGACTGTGCATGACTATATAGCTGCATAAAATTGCAGTAGAAAACTAAGTTGAACAGTATTTCATCAACAAATACTTCTGATTAATGTATAGAAGGCCAGTATGGACAGAATGATATTCTCTCTGGTGTCTGGGATTAAAAACAAAGGAGACTTTGCACTGCAAGGAGATTTTTAATAAATGATGGTAGCGTAATCATGATGCAGTACACATAGGCTAACCCAAACGTGAAAAATTATTTTAATTCCTACATAATCTCACAGTAAGAACCATTACATATCTAACTGCTGTTAAATAAATGTAAGGAGTTTGAGTATATGAGAAATATATAGTCATTTAAGAACAATTTTTATATGATTATAACTCAGTATAGGCAACAGACAGACAAGCTGACATATAGCTGCCAAAGAGAGGGATAAATTCAGATCTCAACAGCATTACTGTACCTCAGAAGTACATTGAGGAAAGACAATGTACCTTTTGACATCTCCCCCTTAAATCTGCAGACAGACACTCTCAGACTTCTTGTTGTCAGTGGGTTACAGCAGGGTTGCTGTTGTCAGTGGAGTTACAGCCTGGGAGGGTAAATTTTCTGCACAGGACTGAGTATCAGCTTTAGAATTGGATGGCCGTTCACAGCCTAGCATTGACATTCATACCCCAGAAGAGCAGAAATAAATATGTCGGTGATTAATTATCTCAAGATAGCTACCCGCTGCCATATGAACTTATCTTTTGCTAAAGAGAAAAATTCTTTCTTTTTAATGAACTGCCTCTGGAAAGGGATGGCAATAAAACCCGAATGAAGCCCTATCTTATAGCCCAGAATAGTTACGGGAACCTGCTTTAAGCAGCATGAGGACTCATTTGAAGGACTAACTATAGAACCAGTAGCCCTGCCTCTACATTCTAAAGTGCTAATAACTGTTTGTGCCTACTAAATGTTATATTCCAGTTCCTTTTTAGAGCTCAGTACCTCATATTTCAGTGGAAACATACCTCTGAGTAAGACTCAAACAAATGTTAATGTTTATAATTATTATATCTTAGTTATGAAGAAATTACAAGAATGGTCAAAGTCACTCATATACAAGTTGGGGAAAAACAATCATAAAAGAAAATCTTGTCATAAATATTGAAGGGCAGAAGAAATGAAAACCAGAACTATGCAGGTTTCCTATATCAAAGGCTAATATGGAAAAAGTATTAAAGTCAACACATTGGCACATGAAATATGGAGGGAAATACTAAGACCATAGCGCACTGAAGGACTGCAACAAATGGGCATTTTAATAAGCAACGTGTGTTTATTAAAATGCCCAAGTGGTACAGTGCCCATCTTAATATCAAAAAGGCAAACAGAAGGTAGGAACAGGTATCAACACCGTTGTGAGTACAGATAAGCCAAAAAGTTTCTGCACCACCATTTGTCCTAGTGTCCCAGTTACCTAGTTATCTCTTGCAAGTCTAAAAGCATTTCCTAGAAAATGGAAGAATAGGGAGACATGTCTGGAGATCGTCTAGTCCAGCCCTCAGAGCAGGTTGCTCAGGGCCATAAGCAGTCAGGCTTTTAATATCTCCAAGGGTGAAGTTACCACAAGCTATCTGGGCAACCCATTCCACTCTTTGATGACCCTTATATTAAAAAACGATTATTTTTTCTTATGTTTAAATGGAAGTTCCTGTATTTTATTCAGTGCCCAATGCCTCTTGTCCTGCAACTGGATAACACTGAGAAAAGCTCTTCTTTACTCCCCCAGTAAGGTATTTATATGCACTGATAAGATCCTCCTGAGCCATCTCTTCTCCAGGCTGGACAGTCTCAGCTCTCTCAGCCTCCCCCTGTATGTCAGACACTTCAATCACCTCTGTAGCCCTTCACTAGATGTGCTCCAGGTATGTCCATGACTCCCTTGTACTGGGGAGCCCAGAACTGGAGCCAGCGCTCCAGATGTGTCTCACCAGTGCTGAGAAGAGAGGCAGAATCACCACTTTCCATCTGCTGCCAAGACTCCCTCTTGTGCAGCCCAAGATACCATTGGCCTTTGCCACAAGGGCACACTGGTGACTCACGTGCAGTTTGTCCACCTGGCCCCCATGCCTTTCTCCACAGATAGATAGTGCAAATAAAGCCATTTGTTTGCTCTGGAACCACAAGAGATGCTGTAACAATTCTATTATAATTCCGTTACAATTTGGTAGTAACACCATACTCTTCAGAAGCCTGTGATTCAGTAAAAGTTTCTCTTATGCAAGGCATTTTTTCCTCACAAAAACACTTACCTCAGATGAGTTTGAGCATAACGTCATGGTTATATAAAATAAAGCTAAGGTTTTTGTGACACTGAAACAAATCATGGCAGTTGTTTAGTGCTGTGCTTGATGTGAAGGTGTTAACAATCAGCAAACAAATGTAAGGAAGTGAAATTAAAAATGCCTAGCAAAGCAGGAAGTCAAAATGCAAAAGTAAGCATACAGCAACAAACCCCAGACTTCTTTCTGGAAGAAATTATCCTGCAAGTGCAGTAGTATCTCACACAAAATCATGTTCCATATATTCTTTTTGACAAAACACATGTCCATCTCCACAGGCTGCAAAGGAGTGGAAAGACAAGATGCACTCATGATCACAAAGCCAGGAGACAAAGTTCTCCTGAACATGCATCAACTTCTACTAAATTTAATGGAACTATAGACTTAACATTTGTTATAATGGGAATTTGCCACTAAATAGAAATAACATTACTTGGCCCAGTTGTATTTAAGGGGGAAATCTATGTTGCATGTTGACACAGCACCGCATGGAAAATGTTGATTGAAAAAAAAAAACCCAACACTGTTTGTGTTTTGGGGATCAGTAATAATGATCTTTTAGATACTGTGTCTTTTCCCTTCCTTCCCCAGGTGACAAAGTGCTGATCGTATCTGACCTCAGCCTCCCAAGTCAACGATGGCGAAGAGGAAAACTAAACCAGTCACCTTCGGATCAACAAGTTTCATGCTACATCTGTTACAACCTGTTCTCCCTCCCCCAGCAGGCATCAAGGTGCAAAGCCATCATAAGCAACATCCTCCAAGCCACAGGTAAATCATCGGGTCTCCACTGCTGGTCTTGACCAGCGTTGCTTTTCTGAAGGAGCTGGCACTGACCTGGCCCTGCACAAGCCTGGCTCTGTGCACCCCATCCCGCTGCCCTCCGCTGATTGTACCAGGGATAACCTCTCCTAAACTTCCATTTGCCATGGCATGAGGCCTGGAGGATGAGAATTGCCAGTGTTTCTTTAGCCACAAGAGGGAGGCCGTATTCCTGGGAAAGAGGAGATGAAGTAATTGGAGGTCAAATCCTTCCTTCAGCCCAAACTGCCTTTGACCTTTGTTTATCCAGACAAAACTGCCGGGCATGCCAATGGTTGTGGTTGATGAGTACGGGATTTTTGCAAGGCTAGTGAAAGCAGAACGTGCAGCTTTTGTTAATATTGGAAAAAAAGAAAAATAAGGAGAAAAAGAAAAATAAGGAGAAAAATAAGGAGAAAAAGAAAAAGAAGGAGAAAAGGAGAAAAAGGAGAAGAAGGAGAAAAAGGAGAAGAAAAACAAAAAGGAGAAGAAAAAAAAGAAGAAAAAGGAGAAGAAAAAGGAGAAGAAGGAGAAAAAGGAGCAAAAGGAGAAGAAAAAGAAAAAGGAGAAAAAGGAGAAAAAGAAAAAGAAGGAGAAAAAGAAGGAGAAGGAAAAGAAAGAGAAAAAGA
>JAHREE010000245.1:6436451-6474717 GCA_033628505.1 Tringa tobata | reverse complement strand
GCGCTGGGCTGCCGGGGGAACCGGGGGTGGGACGGTCCGGTTAGTCCGGAGCAGGACTTTCCCACCGCCCCCCTTTTCCAGCGGGCTCGGGCCGATCCAGTCGTTTTTTAAAGCTAAACAATGGCTTTCGAGTCGGAGAGAGGAGAGCCTCGCTGCTGGCTGCCCTCTGGTTCTCGCTTGGCCATCAACCCCCCCCCGAGTTAAACTTTGCAAAGTTTAATTCAGGGATAAACTCACAAAAGTGAATTTCAGGAAATTGCTCGTAAAACTCCCGAAGCCTTTGTTCAGATAAAGATCCTGCTGCAGCGACATGCTCCAGCCACTGCGTGAGCAAAAGCTGAATTCAAATGATCCCGGTCTGTTTTCTCTAAATTAACTTGTTTTTAAATCATAGAATGGTTTGGGTTGGAAGGGACCTTAAAGATCATCCAGTTCCAACCCCCCTGCCATGGGCAGGGACACCTCCCACCAGACCAGGTTGCTCAAAGCCCCATCCAGCCTGGCCTTGAACACCTCCAGAGATGATAGGTGTTGAATCCGACTTTACCAAATGCAATTAGGAACTTTGCAGTGTCTCACCAAAATATCGTTCAATTCATCATCACACAATGGGGTACTTTATTTCTCTCCCTTGCAGATAGGCTTGGAGTAGTTGTCACATGAATTTCTAGGAGTAGCGTGTGAATTGTGGGTGGCTGAGGCTGTGTGAAATCACCTAACGAAGCATTTAGTGTTCCCAGCAAGAGGGAAGTTAGTTCCTCATTCCCCTCCTCAAATGGGGCAATCCTTAGTCAAAAGTCAACATGAAATAAGACTTAAATCTCAAAATCTAAACAGAAGAAGCTCTGCAATGTCAGAATAATGTTAACTACAAATTGTTAATGGAAGTGTTAATAATTGCTTACCCAGTATCTGTCTTTAACAGGTTGACTCCAAGAAAGGGTGTTTGCTACACACCTCAGGACTAGGCAGTTCCGAAAGACCTGAGAAACCTTCACTGGTAAGCAATATTTTAAGCACATAATCTGAATTTTTCTGATCCTGTTTTCCGAGAAATGATGCAAACTTTTGGGAGGGTTTTACTCAAAAGTGAAATCTCGCTTTTGGAGTGGCAGATCAGGCTGTCAGCCCTGAAGTGGTTGCACAGTTGGACCAGCTGATCGTTGCAGGTCCCTTCCAACTGAAATCTGTTCTATTCTATTCTATTCTATTCTATTCTATTCTATTCTATTCCTAACAGTGCCATCTCTTCCTAAGAGAGATAAAAATCTCTTTTCATGACGCTACTTGAGTCCCCTCAGTGGCCCCCATGGCAGGGGATCTATGATGCAAAAAGCGTAGGAAGCTCTGTAGGAGACAATTCAGTAAGAATTAGCTCATAAAGGAAGTTTTTAACCATAATCCTTTCAGTAAGCAAGCGGGGTTTGTCTTGTCAGGCTCCGATGATTGTTCTTTATTTGTTCCTTGTTTTCATCATCCTGTAAATATGAATGCAAGGTATTCACAGCTGAGTTTTGTGATCTTTTATTATACACAAGAGAGATTATTCAATTTGGTTTATTTTTTCCCTTAATGTTTGTTTGCATGTGTTTTCAACTTGCTGCTCTTTAGTTTCATTAACTAAGTGAGCACCACATTGCAAAAAAACCCCAACTGGTTATCCCAAGCAGCTTCTGCAGTAAAACTGCAATCTCTGCTGGCACTGGGTGTTGAAGATACATATCCTCAGTAGGGCTAGGAGTCACTTTTAGAGTGGAACGATGGAATAGTAATTTAAAAGCTTTAAAACCCACTATTCTTCAGTAACCTGATGTCTGAAAACTTTTTTCTCCTGTTCGGAGACGACGTTGATTCATCAAGAATAAATAAATAAGGTGAGTGCAGACCCAGTGGCTCTGGAAGGTGTCCTCGCTGCTGAGTTTTGTAACACCTGTAACATGTCAAAGGCAAGCCAACGTCAAGCCTCCTTTCAGCGAGCCTTGGCAGCCTAATCAGGACGAATAAATAGGAGAAGCAGAGTGGAGGGGGATGCAGAAAGGCCAGTAAAAGCACAGACCCCCCCCCCAGTGCTGCAGAAGGTGGGAGTTTGTTTCCCGGCGTGAATGTGGACATGAACTCGCTCCTTGCCAATGTTCTGACCCAAGAGGATTCCCACAAGAGGCATAAGTAAGATGACAATGGTGCCTTAGAGAAGCAGGGATGAAACAGTATTCCCTGAACAGGACATCGGGAGAGGAGCACAGAAGGGAAAATGAAATAAGGAAGGATGAATGGAGGGGAAAAGCAGTGTGTTTTACAAGGGTCTCGCATCCCCTTAGGTCTTTGGAGTGAACTGGATTTCACTTCTTTCCTAAGCCATTTTCCTAAGAAGCTGACCTTCAGCTGACTGACTTCAGTCCACAGGAATTCAGTACCCTCAGCAGGACCCTAACGAAATGCAAACTTTGGGTTTCCCCTGAGATTTCCGGGAAGCCTCATGGATCTGTGCCCTTCTTGAAGTGGTTTGCGAGTGGTTATTTTTTCTTCTACAAGGAAAATTACAGGTTTTAAAAGCACTGTGTCTCAGAAACCAATAGCCAACTTTTGGAGCCCCCTGAGCTACATGAATTTTCAAGATAGCAAATCTAAACTAATCCTGGTCTTACCCAGGTGTGTCCACTCTTCTGACAGCTAAATCTTTGGGTGGGGTGATTAGAAAGTGGGTGTAAAAGATCAGAAGAGAGAGACACTTTGGGCACGTAATTGCCAGCCTGTGATACCATGTACTGCAGCAGGGGACTTCTGTAAGAATGGACCTGTATTATACATAATTTTTCAACCCGCTAGGATTATTGTGAGACAAAAGCAGTCCGCTCCCCTGGCTACCTGCAAGTTCTGTGGATGGTATTTTTGAGGCAGCAAGGGATAACAAACCACCCCCCAGCCATTCCCAAGGCCTGATCGCTCGAAAGTTTGATTTATCCTTTTCTTTTTCACTGTCCATCAAATGTAGATTGTTCCAGCACCCAAAACATGGCTGAGGACCCAAAGAATCCCTCACGGCAGAACTTGCTGGTAAGAGGAGCTGTGCAGCAGGTGGGGCTGAACCTGTCCAAAGCAACAGTGACCCGCAAACACAGGCAAGAAACTTTATGTTGTGCATCTTTTCAGTGCTCCTAGGAAATCCTGCAAATGTTCCTTTCTTGTTAGAAGTATTTTATGATTGGGGGGTTGGCCTGTGTTTCGGTCACACTGCATTGGCTTCTATTCCTCACCCAGGTGTGCTGTTTGGCCAACGCTCCCATAGAAATGGAACCAACCCCCCTGCCTTGAATGGAAGCGAGCTCAGTTATACTAGCAGTGAACTTGTCTATGTGATGGAGAAAAAGGCTGCTTCAAATACGACAGAGGCGGCTTAGGAGTCATGAAGACTCATTTTAAGAACGCACTGGGTTACAAAAATACCAGAGTATTCACAGTGCCACTAATCACTCCCAGTCCTGGGGACACCTGTAATTACTGGCTGTCACTTCTCAGCAGAACTTATGAGTGAGAGAAATTGAACTGAAAAGAGCAGAAGTTGTTATACCAATTAAAGACATCCCGTCTTTTCTGGCTTTTGTTGGAATAGCAGGGACTCTGGTCTTCTCATTACTTCCCAATTTCACAGGGTAAACGCTGTCACAACATTTAGAGAAGGCTTGAGATGAACGCTGAAAATAACGTGGTAACAAGGGCTGGGATGAGGGGACCAGCTAGCACAAAGTGACAGCTGTGAAGAGCTGCTGCCATCCAGCCTCACACACCAGCTACTGGGGAAAATGCATTTGTGTCTGGGTGTCTGGGCATCCCGTTTGGCTCCCCTCTCTCTCAGCTCCTCTGCCTGCAACAACCTGAGCTTTCCCGGAGAGCTGGGCTCTGGGCCAGGCATGCAAACTCTTGTAGGACATAGGACAACCTTTAAGTGGCTCTCTTTCCCTGGTGGCAACCCTGACTGCACCTACCCTAGAGCTATAGGTGGGCAAAGAGACAGGCAGACAGACAACGGTGCCTGAACTCTGAGCCTGCACTGGTGGCCACCTAAAGGACATAAAAAATGTCCCATGTGTGCCTTCTGCAAGGTCATATCCTCTGCTGGGAACATGGACCACATTAGGCTCCTGTCCGGTATGTTTCCTGTACCAGATGAGCTGTCTGGAGATGGTCTGAGCACCAGCATTCCCTTTCCTACCCCCAAATAATTTTTTTCTCAGCTGGTTGTTGTTACTCAGTTGTCTTCTTCAGCATGGTGGTATTGTCGTGCTTGCTTTGCTGCTACTTAACAGGAATCTCTACCCTGATTGCATTTTCTTCTCCTGTAAATTCTTTAAGATTACTTCTGATAACAAAACATTTCAATGTATGTTAAAGTCTGAGTATCAGATATTCAGGAGGGTCCATGATCTCAGAGCAGGACAGTGTGGCTTCCATTCTCACAGATAACAAGAACATCAGTTCTGCAGCCCAGTCCATTAGATTGAATGCGGTTGAAATGGGCTAATTAATTCACAAGTATTTGGAAGGGAGAAGACTGAGAGATGGAGGAATGGACAAGCAAACCAAGGCCTCCTTTCATTTGCAACCCAGCCTCAAGATAAATTATCTTCCCACTTACAAAGGGTGCAAATGACTATGGAACAGAAGCAATGATGCCAGGTACTTTACTGTGGTGAATAACTAACATTGCTTACTGCAGGTGCAATATAAAACCTAGCTGATTAGCTAATTGGCTTTCAGACCTTTGTCAGCTAATCTGATACTGCAATGTTTCATCACCTTTTTTTACTTTTTTTTTTTTTTTAATATCTTCAGCATTTTCTCAATTTTTTAAAAGGTTGTCACATACTTTTCTCTCTCTGACTCGTTGCATGCAGAAGATGTTTGAAAGTTCCTTTCTGGTTTTCCTGTGCAGTTTGTATATAGATTGCAGGTCTCTGCTGACATCCAGCAACAACTCTGCCCTGCATCACATCGTGTGGCAAGTGTAGAGATGGGCTTTGCTTCCTCTGAGCAACTCATGCTGAAGGTTTGGTGTATTTGTCTTAAAACTTTGGTGTATTCCATTAAATCACTTTCTCCTTCAAATGGTGGTTTAGTTTGTACCTGACCTATGTCTAAGGAGTTCACTGAAGCAACCACTAATGTAGATATAGAACTGACTGCTGAGTTTAAAGATGCTTGCATCTGCATTTTCACTATCTTAGACACTTGCAGCTTTTCGAATCGGTAAGATTTCAGTCCTGAACTTTTTTCCTTATTATTCTAAAAAATCATAGAGAAATTAGTGGTGCAGCAGTCCTCAAAAGTAAAAAAGCTCTATCTGTGCATGTGTGTGGGCGTGTGTTGATTCACTGCTACCGAATTTTGTGTGAGGAGGCACCCCTGAACTAATTTGTTGGAAAAATTGGTAATTTCTTAATTGCTACCTGCCTCTGAGTCACTAATGGACTCTTCTGAAGTTGTTAATACACTCATGTTTAAGCACCCAGGACTTTTCAGTCCCAATGGAAACACCATTAGATCTTAAGCATCCTTGAATTACAAGACAGAAAGTGGTGTGAAATTTCTTTCACAAACCCAGATACCTATATTCCTTACAAAAGTGACTTTGCACTCTGTGGGTGTTCTTAATATGGCCACTTTATTCTTAATTTTGCTGAAAGTAAAGATACCATAGAATCATAGAATGGTTCGGGTTGGAAGGGACCTTAAAGATCATTGAGTTCCAACCCCCCTGCCATGGGCAGGGACACCTCCCACCAGACCAGGTTGCCCAAAGCCCCATCCAGTCTGGCCTTGAACCCCTCCAGGGATGGGGCATCCACAGCTTCTCTGGACAACCTGTTCCAGTGTCTCACCACCCTCACAGGAAAGAATTTCTTCCTGATATCTAATCTAAATCTCCCCTCTTTCAGTTTAAAACTGTTACCCCTTGTCCCATTGCTAAACCCCCTCATAAAGAGTCCCTCCCCATCTCTCCTGTAGGCCCCCTTTATGTACTGGAAGGGTACTCATCACTTGGGTGGGAGACATACCGTGTCCCACCACTGTTATCACTGCATCGAGCTGTGGATGGATGCACATCGCTCCGTGCTGAGGGCATGTTTTGGAGTTAACCGCCCCTTAGAGCATGTAGATTTGAAACTGCAAAGTCATTGGGGCTGTTTCAAACACAGGTCCTCCTCTGGAAGTGCCGCAGGTGAGAGCAGCCCCACCAGACCACAGGGCAATGGGCTGAAACTGCTGGACCCGGAGCGCAGGAAATTATCCTGCAGAATGTTGGCTGCCAGGCATTATTTGCAGTTTGCCCACTGCAGCCTGCTGGGGCTTTCCATCTCTTTCATCTCCATCCCTTGCAAGCAGCCTGCTTTCCCACGTGGAAGTTATCCCTTTTGTTCCATGCGCTGCCGAGGGGTTTAGGTGGGGAAAGGAGAGTGCTAGATCAGCCCCTGCTGACAAGCGCCGTGCCTGTCTCCTCTCAATAACCCATTCTGCTCTCTCGACCGGAATGTGCTGTTTTTTCCTAGGCGTTCTCACACACGAGGAGAGTGTGGGAGGACCAAATGTCACCACTGTGCCTTGTCGTCTTGTCGCTGACCTTTCTGTTACCCTCCACGGCGCTCCTGGCTGGACATCACGAGGCAGCTTCTCCTGTCAAGGCTTGTGCGGGAAGTTGAGGGTATAAGGAAGGAGAGAAAAACCACTACAGATAAAAAAAATCTAACAAATATGGTAGCATTTCTGCTTTCTGTTTGAGTAGCGTGAAGCAGGAGGTGTGCGTGTGAAGGGCTTGACGCTGGACCGCAACCGATGCACTGGTTTGGAACTGTAGAGCCAGCCCAGGACAAAGCGACGTCTAAAATGAGAAGTCTTCATTCAAGACTTGCACGGGTTCAGGTCAGTGGTTTCTCCCTCCCTCCACCCTTTTGCCTCCCTTTTCTCAAATACGAAGCTTGTGCACTGCTGAAGGGCAGGGTGGAGCAGGTCTGAAGGCCACCAGCACAAAGCTATTTCATTCCTGAGTGAGTCACTGGATGTGGGACACATGGGACAGTGCCTGGTGGACATTCTTGGGTTGCTCAGGGAGATCCCTCCTCCACACCCTCAACTGCTCTCGCCACTTTCCACAGCTCTCTGTCTCAGCCCCACTTCCACGATTTGTCTTTGTGAACTGATCTCGCAGTAGTTTTTTTCAAAATCCATGAAATCAGCGACCCATTTCTAGATGTTAATCAGCTGGATGGGGAATTTTATGGTCAGAGC
Organism: Tringa tobata; assembly: GCA_033628505.1. Classification (NCBI taxonomy): domain Eukaryota; kingdom Metazoa; phylum Chordata; class Aves; order Charadriiformes; family Scolopacidae; genus Tringa; species Tringa tobata. Next base: position 6,467,436 of record JAHREE010000245.1, on the reverse strand, counting down.
AGACAATTAGTCAGAAATTACTGCTTAGGGAATGTTGAAAAATGGCCTTCTGAAGAAAGACAAATACAGAACTGCAGATGCACTCAGTTTGGTGTGACAGAAAAGTGACTGAATGATTGTGACTTTTCCAGAGACCTGGTAGGTGTCACTGAACATCAAAGGAGCCCAAGTGAGGGAGCTGATTCAAGGCTAATGTCCTCAAAGCACAAGAGACATCTATCCTGCTGGGCAGAAGCTGTGGCAGGAGGCCAGCTTGGCCAAATCAGGAAGTCCTGATCCAGCTTAAATGTTGGAAGAAAATGTAGGGAGAATGGAAGCAAGGATGGACTATCCTTGGACTATGGACAGTGTAGAAGCACTGCCCGAACTGTTAGGTTATGTGATAAAGCTCATCCAAACACCTCCAAAGGAGCTCAGAGAGACACAAGCCCAGAGAAGCACTGGGACGCAAAGCCGAGCAAGAACCCAAATTAAGGATTCCTGAGGAGAAAACACTTTATCTGAGTCCCTCCAGGGCTGTCCCAGCAGAGCCTTCGCCTCAACATCCCATCACCGTGAGTACTGGGAGCAGTTCTCTGGATCACCTTTTGGACTAGGCAGCTTGCTGCCTAGGGGTAGGATGTATTGTGGGATGCAGGGGGAAAGCAGTTCAAGATCATGCAGGACTTATTATGGGATGTTTAGGGGAGCGGGGAGTAAATTTGGAGCAAAAGAGGGGTTATAGGTCATTTGGGAGGAACAAGAGCAGTAAAATAAAGGGGTACAGGCATAAAAAGGGCGAGTTGCATGTAACCAGTTGGTCGGTCAGTTCATTTGCCTGGCCATCCCCTGTGCCTGACCAGGGAGGGCAGTCTGTCTTGTCTTCTTCTGTCTTCTTCAAGTCCTTTCCATCCCTCCCCTGGCTGAGGGCTCTCTATTCTGTGCGTGCACACGGGAGTGTGAGTGCAGCAAACGGGTCAGATCGTGGGCTGGAGGGCCTGTGTGTCCCTGGTGCCACGGCTGGAGTGAGTGTGGTTGTGTGACACTGTGAGCACCATCAGAGATCAAGCTGGATGAGCAGGTGAGTGGGTCACTAAGGACCAGCTCCGACTGTGAGAGCACCTGGGTGTCTCTAAAGCTAAGAGCACGGGGTGGGAGTCAGTTATGGGACCAGGGGAGTCCTGCCTGGCTTTGTGCGTGTGACAGACATGCAGGGAAACAATTTTGAAAGCCAAACTTGAAACAAAACTGGGGAAGTGTGGAAGGGCACCAAGAATGGCTTCCACAGGCACATCCACAGCAGGACAACCACCAAGGAAAACATGGAGCAGCTGCTCAATGGGACAGATGAACCTAGGCTCTCATTGAAAAAGCAGAGGTGACTCAAAGCTTTCTTGGACTTACTCTTCAGTGACAAGGTCTGCTCTCAGGCCTACTAGGGTCTTTGTGCCTACAGTGACCAGGTAGGAGTCTTGGGGAGAAAATTGCTACCCATAGTAGAGGAAGATTGAGTTACGGAGCATTTAAGCACACTGGTTGAATACAAGTCCCTGGGTCCAGATGAGATGCATCTGAGGGTAGTAAGGACAAGCTGGCTTACATCACTGCAGAGCTACCCTTGTCTTTGAGAAGTGCCTTCCAGCCTGTATGATCCTATAATTCTCTGAAGCTACAATTTTGTGGTAATGATTAGCAGAATGCAGCCAGATCTCCATGTTTTCTAATGAATTAAAGAACTGTATCAGACAGGTCTCCAAAAATATTGGGATTTAGGGAATTAAAGACAGATAGAAATCTATCTAATCTTTCCTTGAAGACAATAGCTGAAATAAATTATGTATAAGAGTAAATCTCTAGGTAGTTTAAGGTTGACTCTGAATGCAACATGCTGTGGAATATTATTTGTGATGCCTAAATTAGAATTTTAAATGTCCTTGATAAAGCATCTTAGCCATCAGGTTTTAAAATAAATGCACCCAGTATGACTGACTGCTAAAATTTTATGGACAGCTAAAGCTGTTATAAAAATAAAGCTGTCTTTCCAGTTACGCATTAGCATCATGAAATAAAAAAGGGGACAGTCCTGTGTATGACAGGTCCATCCAGAATGAAAATATTTAGTATATTTATATTTAGTATATTTTATTGCCATTCTTGGAAAACTCACAGTATCATCGAACAATGCAGGTTGGAAGGGACCTTTGCAGGTTATCCGGTCCCACTACTTGCTCAAACCATGGCTCACTTCAAGGTTAGATTAAGTTGCTCAGGGCATTCTCCAGGGGAGTTTTGAAAACCTCTATGGATGAAGAATCCAGAACCTCTCTGGGCAGCTGCTCGCACAGTGATTTTTTTTTTTTAACATGTTTTTTACATTTTTTTACATGGAATCAGAATTCCACTTGCTGCACTTTTTGACCATTGCCCCTGGTCATTTCACTGTGCATCCCTTAAAAAGAATATGGCTCCATCTTCTCTACAATGCTGCCTAGATAACAGAAGGAACTATTCTTTCTGAATAACCTCCTGGATCTTCTTTTGGAGGATTTGTTGCTATAGCATACAAAAGTATCTCATGGGGAGTTGTGACGTTCAGACTTTCATAACAAGGGTTCTGACACCCCTCCACCAGTAATTTAGAAAAGATTTTAAGAAATTCTTCCTCTTAGATGAATATTTTGGGAAGATATAGATGAGATTAAGGGAAGCTGCAGTAAAGACTTACAGCATGGCCGTGTCAAATACAATTCCTTTTTTTTTTTTTTTTCACAAATGATTTCCATTAGGGATTTGGTAAAGCAGAAACAGTTGTGGACTCTTCAGTTCCCTTGAGTCCTTGAACACAATCTCTGTCTCATCCTATTCCGTCCCTCCTAATGTTCTTACTTTCAAATGGGACATCATAACTGGAGAAAAAAAGGAAGCCAAGTGTCTTTTCCTCTCATCAAACATTGTGCCTTAGTATGGAGGCAAAATCTTTTATCACTAAGTGCTAAATTTTCCTGATCAGTAAATTAGCTGTCCAAACCTTTCTGACTGCCTGTATAGATAAAATCCATTTGTCTTTGTATGGATAATTATTCCTGTTTGCCTATCTAGAATGCCTATACAAAATCTATATGATTCTATGATTCTATCTTCCTGTGACATTCTTCTTTAAGTCATGATTCAGGGATGTTTTGGAAGGCTTTTTCGGTTGTATGTATGTTAATTTTTCTAAAAACCTTTTTGATCAGGAAACTCCTAGCAAACACTGCATGGAAAACTGGCTCCAGTCTTCTAGATGTTATTGTTTCACAGCAGGCTATGGAGATAGCCTAAGGGATGAAAGCTTTTCAGGGCCCACAACAGAGCATAAGAACCCTAAATTAGTGGCCTGCCTTTTCCATTAGTGTTGTGATCTGCTGAAATGGCACTGGCAGGGCTAGATTTTAAGCTCCTTGTTTCTGGGACGTGATTTATGGACAGTCAGATTATTTCAGTGGGATCAAGTATCTGGTGAGACACACTGGCAAGAATATAGACGTACCCTGAGCTTCTTCACTTTCTTTCTCACTCTCTACAACTACTTGAAAGGACACTGTAGAGAGGTTGGTGCTGGTCTCTTCTTGTGGGTAATTAGTGACAGAACGAGAGGGAATGGCTTCAAGCTCCAACAGGGTAGGTTTAGACTGAACATTAGGAAAGAATTTTTCACAGAAAGAGTGGTCGGGCATTGGAATAGGCTGCCCAGGGAGGTGGTTGAGTCACCATCCCTGGACACGTTTAAGAGTTGTTTAGATGTGGTGCTGAGGGATATGGTGTAGGGGAGGACTTTGTAGAGTTGGTTGATGGTTGGACTCAATGATCCCAAGGGTCTCTTCCAATCTAAATGATTCTATGATTCTGTGATTCTCAGAAGTCCTTCAGCTCAGATGTTTAAAGCCACACCGCAGTTTTGACTGCCTTGCAAACGAGGAACATGATGATGGGATGTGCATTTCAAGCTGATGCCCAGGGAAGGGCTGTTTGGGAACAGCTATTCCTCCATCATTCTCCGCACAGACGGGCACAGCCCAGTTCCTTTGCCCGAGTCTGTCTCATGAGCAGCTTCTTCTCCACTTGTGTCTGGGGGAGCTCTTTTGGAGCCGCTGGGGCCGTGATAGCACTGACTGTGCTGTTCAGTGTGAGACAGGGCAACAGACACCAATGACTGATTTCTTTCTTTCTTTTTTTTTTTTTCTTTGTTTACTGCAAACAAAGATCCCAAAGGGTCCAAAACATTCTTCCTCTTTGGACCAAGCTTCTTCCTTCTGTTTCTGTGCTTGTTTTCCTTGCTGGCTCTCTTGAGTGTCAGTCCATCTGCTCCTTCCCCTTCGCTTGGAGACCCTGGTGCTTGTACAGGTGCTTCCTAAGCTTCGCTGCTGCCCGAAGAATTTCCTGCTGTCACCAGCACTGCTTTGCTTTTTTCTTTTTTTTTTTTTTTTTTTTTCCTTTTGCAGTTCCCCGTTTCTTTCTCAGCCAAAGCAGTGGGTTTATAACAAAAGAAAGACACAGCCGGGGTTTGTGCACTGATTTTCTCAGGTCATAAGGGCCACATGCCGAGAGGTCCCTTACAGACAAACACACTGCTGGTGGGGATGGAGGTGGAGGGGGGACAGAAGCTACAGAGTGGCTCCAGAACAGTCTGAGGAAACAGGTTGCTTCATTCTTCTGTATCACCTTTACCTTCTTTTCATGTGGCTATTTAGACGTCAGAAAACTATGTCCTAGGCAAATTAAAAAAAACAACAAACAAACGCATTTAAGTGTTTAAAGCACTGATCTGCAGAGCAGGAGACCCACATTTAATGAATCATGACTCAACATGGAAGAAATTTTATATTTTTTTTTACTCAAGATATGTTTAGTTTATACAAAATGGAACAGCTGCAATAGAAGAGTTTGCAGTGAGGGACTGTACCCTAATTTCTGACGAGGTTGCTGTACTTTTCTTTAGTGCAAAACGTTTTTCAAGGTTTAGCTTCAGTGCAGAGGAAAAGCAAATGTAGTCACCTCACCGACTTTCATGAAATTGAATGCTTGTTTTCTGGCCAGTCCCAATTATTATGCTGCTCACAGGCTCTGAAGGGAAATACCCAGCAGGCTCCCATCCCACTGAGGCAGCCAGGGAAACAAAACTGATACAGAAGTATGCTCTGCAAGCACAGGAGTGTCTAAAAGGCAAAAATTCTCCTAAAAGGACTTTAGGGGGTACATCTGCCACTTGGAAAGGATCCAGGTGATGATTCAAAGGTCAAAAAACAAGAAACTTGAAAAACAAGGTCTTTCCTGCTTACTAGCTATGTAAAATATGCTTTTGTATACACACATATAAATATTTGTCCAGGAGTTGATGCTGCAGTTTCCAAGTTTATTGGTGATTCTTACTGTCCTTAACTTCTTTTTGCATGCTATATCACATACTTTGCTTGTCATCACTCCTTTTTCATATTATTCCAGCAGCTTCTTTTGTATTTAACCCCATGCTAATGGGCAGCGGTGACAGAAAATTCGGGGTGAAAGCCTGGAGCATTCATTCTGCTTTACGGAAATCCCAGTGCTGGATTTTCTGGCTTCTTTCATTTAAACAAAAGGAATAGTAAGAGTGAAGCATGAGACAGGCCAGCACGTCCTGCAGCTGGGATATGAGATTGCAAGATTTTGATTAAATACTTATTTTGTGCTCATTTGCTTCTTCATATGCTGCTCTTCAAAACGGTATAGTGTGACCTGGGAGCTTTTCCCCACCTGTACCCTGACCTAGCATGTCACATAGAATACCTGTCATTTCCCTGAGTACCTCTCTTGACTTTACCTGTTGCAAATGGGAAAAGAAGATTCCTCCTGCAGTTTGGTGATCGGGTGTTTGCCAAATTCTTGATGTATCATCCTAGTTTATGCCTGCAATACCTGCCTTTCCATGTTAATTATTTCTCCAAGCACTCATTAACTCCTGATGTCAGACTCTTATCAGGTGTAATCACTAAGAGGTGCCCAGGCAAACATAGTTACTGGATGAAAAAATACTGTTTCTTTCTTAATTATTCTAACTAGTGGTATAACTTGAGTTACTCCGGATACACAGTTCTGGAGCATCCCCTCTGCCTGCACTTTGAGCACTTGACCACACGACTTCCATAGCTTAGAGGTATTCCTAGTCTAATGCTCACAAGTCAAGGGCTAGTTATTTTACTTCGGTGCCTTATTACTTAAAGGCAACGTGTGTTCTTAAATCTAATTTCCTCCTTCATTTTCCTTCTGTAAAACTTCCAACATCGTAACTTTTCCACTCGGACACTCTGCTAAAAATACGAAGTGGCTCCCCTGCACTGAGATCAGGTTCACCTTTGCTGTGGGTGGCAGGAAGGAGAGGAGAATGGAGGCAAAGAGGGGGCCACGCTCCCAGGCTCCAGTTCCCTGCGCCCCCCTCCCCTCCAGCCTGTCCTTGAACTGCTTGTGCTGGGGGAACGAGGGTCTCCCCTGGGCTTGCCTTTGTACATCCACAGGGAATTCACCGTAGGAAATCAAACGCCTGCAGATTATAAATAAAATCTGGCAGATTCTATTCTTCACTTCTCAAATAAAAGAGTGAGTAAATTTAGACTGGGCAGAAGCTGGAATTAGGAAAAACCTGAAAATTAGAAAAACGCTTGTAAAGTGCTTGAGCCACCCTAACATTTGCCTAAATTAAGATGCCGTGCCTCCCCGTACCGAGCTATTTTAAACCAAAGTTCTTGGCTCTGCTAAAAGCCCTTTAAGCTCTCTGTTGTTGAGGCAGAATGCATCAGAATTATTTCTAGCTAATCCAACTGAAAGGAAAACTATCGAGAATGATAGCTATCCTTGAACAATAAGTATTACACAACTTCTTGAGGTCTCAGTTCAAGTTTCACTACATTTGAGATCGGAAACACAGTCGTGTCAGCTGCGTATCACACCAAGGCCAATATGACAAAAATAAACACCAGCAGTATAAAACGGGTAGAGAGGTGAACAAGTTGTCCTTGCTTTATTCTCAGAACTTCTTACTCCAGAGCACTCGAGAGTTTGCATTTAAAAGCAGAAAGAGCAGGTATGAGCAGATGTATGTGTGTGCATGCACGTACATGCTGAAAAAAATGAATTATTATTAATGAGAGTTTGGCTTTTGTCAGATACAATGACCAGAACACATGCAGCAGGAAAAAAATAATAATAAGTAAGTTAGCAGAAGGGGGGGTTTAATATTAATTTCAATATAGGAATGAAAGCGTGACATAACTGAGTTAAGTGGTCCACAAAACAGGCAAAGGCAAGAAATATTACTTTAGTATCAGTGGCTGCCACAGGCCTGCCAGAGCACCTTGTAATGCTCCTGTACATGATGCTTTCAGTTGCCACAAGTAGTTGCATATTAACAGATCTACACAGGATTGTGGCATCCAACTGGATTCAAAATGAAGTGATGTACATAGTGTTTTCATATTAAACATTTTCCCCCTTGAATTCCAGTCTGGAGACAGCTGTTTTTGCAGTGCTGCTAGTACAAGTATGAATGTATGAAGCACCTTGAAGCACCCTGCTGAACATCAGCAGGCTTGCACGAGGTTATGTACAAGGGCAGATGCCTTTTAGACGTGATGATTTCTCCAAATTTCCTACAGCTGTTACACCAGACCTTGCTAATCAGAGCATTTACTGAGTGTTCAAGACAAGAGCACAGGCATACGTAGCTCATTCTCACCACAAAAGTGTAAAATACATGTGTAAATAGCACTATTCATACACTGTGTAGACGTGGAAATAATAATAATAAAAAAAAGAGATATAAGGGATTCTCTTGCTCTCAACTTTTTGTTCAGTTTTGTCCTCTCCCTCCCTCCACGAGTAACAAATGACTGTATTGTTGCTCGCTTTGCTGACACTGCTGCCCCTCTGCTTCTGAGATGCCAGACACACTGGTGTTTCACACAGATTAAAACCATTATATAAACTCAGAACCACTGATCCACTTTCAGCTTGAAATTTGCTGCCTTTAAGATCTCAGGAAGCTGATATATCTAAAACTTTGCCTTCTTTTTTTTCTTTTTTTCCCCAGCTATATTAGTTGGTTAGCTAAAAATCTTTACAGACCTTCCCAAGCCTTTCCACCGAGTTTGAGACACTTTATTTGAAAGATATTGGGGAAAAAAAATGCTATCTTTTCTATTGAATTGAAGTAATGGGAAAAGAGGCAAGAAATCTTATTTTTTAGAAATAAGAAAACACTGCAAGAGGTTTCTGAGTGTGTTCTTAATATAAGGTTATGCAGTAAATAACCTCAAATTATTTGAATCATATCTATCCTACTTTGCATTTTACTTTTTTTTTTTTTTCAGAACAGAATTATTTAGCACTTCCTACGGTGTGTTTGGTTTCCTACGTAACAGCCAGCATCGGCTGCGCTGCTGGAATGGATTGCATCCAGAGGCTGGAAAGTTTCCATAGGCTGGAAAGCAAGAGCTGGCCAGCTGGGATGCTTGGCTCGTGGATGGCAGTTGCCTAGGAGGCATACGGCTCGTTAATGCCATAATTCAGCTAATTGCTGCATCCTGGACACGCTATAGTATACAGGTCAGTGGGTAGGACAGCATGAGGTCCAAAATGTGTCATGATGTGATCCGCTGTGGACAAACAGAAGGCTGATCAAAATCCCTTGGGTTTAATTGTCTGAGTTGTGTCTGCGTTACAAACAGGTACCTCTCTTGATATTCTGGCAGCTGCTGTTAGGGACCGTGTCAAACAAGCAATAAAAATGAGGAGGATGTTGAAGGAACTAATCAAAGGACTAATGTTTCAGCAAAGGGAAGGAACATTTTTGAGGCGTAATACAGCCCAGATTTTAATAGGTCTGTAACTTCTGATTTCAGTACTTTTGCAAGTGCCTGCAACAGGCACAAAAATCCTTCAGGCTGGAGTCTAATCCCACCTGTGAAGTTGTGGTGGTGTACTCTCCCTGTTTTGCTTCCCCCCCCTCTACCAGCCCTGGCTCCTGCTCAGGCCTTGGCCACCGTGGCCATCACAACAGCAGTTGTGATAACTTGCACCCGGACTTTGGGGGATGGCGGGCAACATAGTCAAAATACTGTCTGGAGTGGGGACCTAGATATTTTGTTCCCATGAGAATATGACTATAGGTCAATTATCTTACTGTATAAATAGTGGACAGCCCGAGAGCCCTTTGAGCTCTCCTGTATGGCAGCGGGCTGCACGCCAGGATCTCCCCTTTTGTGAGGACCCTCGCTTAAGGTTCTACTCCTCGAGGCTGAGAGATTCCTTGCCCCAACAGACTCTCGGTAAGTGACTAATAGCATGCTAAACTTTGAAATCTTAGCTAAGTAATGTAAAGGATTGATTGCACATGTATAATCCTTTAGACATAAACCGTTGACCAAGTCTGGGACTAGGATTGGACCCAGCCGCACCTAGACTCCTCTCTGAGAAGGAGTTTAGAAAGCAAGGGGGTCCTTTCTGAACCTTGTGACTCAACGGGAGGGTCTCCCTGACAGTGTGTCTGACCCTGTCCTCTATGCAGTAAATAATAGAGTGTACCCTGACATCGAATCTCATAAAACACTGTCGCATTTACTACTGGTTTTATCGCACTTACTACTGATTTTGTTAAATCACTGTTTCACCTCAATAAATATTCCACTACTTCACTCTAACTAGTGAAGCTGATCACTCGGTCTGCGTCAGAAGTGTAAACCCACCTGTGACACAGAGAAACGCAGCTATGTGTGTAATATAAAGGGATTTGCATTAAACCCAAATCCAATATTATTACAGGAATGGAAGGCAGACAAATAAGTAACAACAAATTTTAGTTATTTTATCTTTCAAACATACAACATGATGTAGTTGTACCAGGGACTGAAAGGACATAAATCTACTGTAGAGTACACTACAGTACCTCTACACTGAGGTAACAGGAACATCCTACTCCAGTTTCCTGGCAAACGGCTAATACAAACACAAATAAATAATACAGAAGCTAACAGAGAACGTGCAACAAAATTCTACTGAAAGTTATTTTCTAGAAGAACAACTATTTTTTTTCCAAAGATTTATGTGTCATGTTGGTAGCTGGATGTCTTGGTGGCTTAGAGGAGCATCGAGCTGGAACACTTAGAAAATTCACAGAAGTCACACAGGAGACCTTCACGAGGGCACCTGCTGTCTCCTCAGTATGTTCTACAGCATTCTCCCTGCAAGCTGGCAGGTGTCTGACTTGGCAGCTTCTTGTCTGAATTCGATATGTCATAAATCACATCACGGTGAAAAACCCATGGAGCTTTCTAGACCTGGAGCTTTCTAGACCCGGGAGCTTTCCTGATTCTTGGCTACCCAGTGGCCAGGAAATGGCCAGCTGAGGAACAGCTGTGCGGGTGATGAAGCAGTTGATGGTACGTGGTAAAATACTGTATGCAAGTACGCAAGCCAGAACCTCTCTGTATCATAGTTTCAGGTAAGTCTGGCCCAAGTACTGGACCGTTTATGAAAATGAGTTTAATTTTTCCATTGTCTCACTTGTTGTATCTTGCCCCAAGTGAGCAATCTAAGCTCTCTCTCATCTGAGTTCATATTTCCCTTTCCCAATACATGAGAATCAGACTCTTAGTTTCCCAGGCCAGATGCTAGGATTGTTTTTACGAAGGAGCACACTGGGTGGGACATGTATGACAGACATAGTTTCACTTTTCTTTCTGAAATATGTGCACAGGAAGTATTAGTCTCAGTTTAATTCAGGACAATAAGGGTCAGAGGAAATAGCAATGGATTGCTTCTATTCAAGGAAAGGAAAGGAAGGGTGAGGATTTCCAGAAGCAGTAGAATAATTTTTGATGTTAAAAGTAGTTGGTATCTAGACAGAAGTATGCAGTGTTTTAATATGCAGGTTTGCCAGTCCCAGAACTAGGGTGAAATGGCAGTTAGAAATCAGTTAAAGCCAAATTTATAGTCAGCTAAGGCAAAAAGAGGATATGGATTCAGTTGATTGATTAAGTTAGTACACTAAACCAAATGTCAACAAAAAGCCTACACAGGAAACAAACATGAACTTGTCCCAGCTGCCTCCTCTGTTTGAAGATATAGGTCCTCTTTGTGCTGCTGCTGCAGATCTAAGGAAAAGAAAACAAACAGGGTGTTCACAGCACAGAGCTGAGGTAGGATTCTTTTAAATATCAGGGGTTTGCTGCCAAGGATGAAGTCTGCAGGCCAAGTGCAGTGCTAAGCTAGGTGTCTTTGTAAGAGCTCGCCACCAGATTCCCTGTGTCATGATTTTATAAACAGGATATCTGCATGCAAAACCCTGGGAACACTCCTTTCTGCCTTAGTACCTGAGCCTCCTTGTCTCTCCACATCCATTTACTGTCTCCGGCCTTATTCTGGAGATTGTATAGGGCTCTTCTAGACCACAGTGTTCCTAGAGGTCTACGTTTTTACAGCACTTCAAACAAGAGCATCCAGATCTGTTTCCAAGTCTCCCTGACATTGCAATAATGCCAGTAATAAATACCACTACTAATAGGTTGCATCTGGCTTTCTTTCTGCTCGTGTCTGTAAGCCGTCTATGCCATCTAGTGGGTATTCTTCTACTCACAAGTTTTCTTCAAACATCTGGGTGTTAACAAGCCAAATTTTGACTCAGCAGGAACATAGTTAGGAGTTCGGGGCACTATGACTATCCAGCGAGCCCCAAACACACTTCCTCCAAGCCACCCCCTCTGCTGCCCCGACGCAGCCCTCTCCTTTGGTAGGCTGATGTAAGGGGACAAAAAATATCACTTGCACAACTCTGATGCTTTTAGGCTCAGGACATTCTTCTCCAGAGGCCGAGAAGCCAATAATCAGTCTCGTCACAGAAAACAGCCACCGTGAAAGGGGGTGCCAAGGAGCCTGCATGCCTCCTCTCCCTATTTATTATGGACGTATGGAAATGTAATGTGTGTACACTCAGCACACACTACACAAAGGAAGCCTTTATTTTAGCAGAGACGTGCTCTTAATAGTGGTACCACTACTGACCACACTGTTCCCACGTCAGAGAGTGGGGATCCATCCATAGAGAAAACAGATGTAGGAGACAATCATCAAATAATTTATATACATCTGCTTAAGGCTCTTTCTGAAGGGGCAGCTGATTTCAACGGAGATGTTACTTATTGCAGACAAGCAAGTAATTTGGGGAAGAGTGTAAGAATTCATTGGCTTGAAGTATTTTAGCTACTTAAATTTCAGGGAGAAGCAATGATAGTTAGCATTCCGATTGGGAAGCTCTGCCTTGATTAGGGATAATCTGATAAGATTAGGGATGACACTGATAAGAAGTGAATCGAGGCTGTTACATTGCCATGCATACAGGAGGGAACAGAAGGCTTGGGAAGGAAAGACACAAGGAAACATTTCTGAAGGAGGATGGTAACAGCTGAGTTGCTTAGGAGTTACTCCAGCAAAGGATTAGACTGGTGCTGAGAATACGGCAGTGATTAGGTTAATTTAAGTACTGACAGAGATGGAAAGGAAGGGGTGGCTGCTGCCCTGCTCACATACTGCAAGTGCTGTGCGGTAATAGTGGAGAACTGGAAAGCTCATCCTTCAGGTGAAAGAAAAAGACATTAATGGTTTCCAAAAGCCTTTTTGTCCACACTTCCCCAGCTGAGGAAAGTACCCACATCACAAAACTTTGAGGGAAAAGAATCTGGGAGAAAAATCTTCTGTTAAGAGTTTGCGATATTATATTTTTTGAAGTCCTGCGAAGTGCTTTTTCTCCAACTTGTTAATATTGTCACCATGTTCACAGCTGTGATTTTGCGTGGGACAAGTGTATTTTCCTTCAACACACGAACAAAAGCTTTAGCGTTCACTGGCAGAATAAGGAAACCTTATTTTAATCCACCATGCAAGTGGTATCTAATAACAAACCCGGACTAATAACAGGCCTGGAAGCCTGTTCTATCATCTGCTACCGAGAAGGAGTCTGGAGATACCAGCGGTATCTAAAATGCCACTGTTTTCATCATAGGTTCATAGGTTGGTGCTGGGATGTAATTTGGGTGTAAGAATAAATGCTGTCGCATCACAAGATGAGTAAGAGCTTCCAGTGACCAGCAGGAGCCCAGAATACTCACTTTCTCTGTAAGGGCGTAATTAAAAACTGAACATATGCTACAGAAAGGGATATATACCTCCTTTTTGGCACTGCAGGAAGCACGACTGCTACACACCCCGAGGCAGGCAAGCAGGAGTCACACCTCTCTGCTGCCACAACCAGGGACAGCAAGTCAGGGTTTTCATAGCAGAAGTTATCATCGCAGTATTACAGAGGTATTAACATATTTTCGGGTTCTTGAATTAGGGCAGAAAGGACAGTAAGAGATAGGATGTAGCCAACCGTATGGATCATGCATAAAAATAACGTAAGTAGAGAACAACTTTTATACATCCAGGTATCCTGCAACTTTCCAAAGTGTGAGGAAGTTTACATATTCAGATGTTCAAGTACCTTGTGTGTACCTATGCCTGTAACAGCATATAGATTAAGAAATTTAGCCACAATTGAAAACAGCCATCTTTACTGTAAATTCACTGTTAATCATAAATTAATCTAATCTTCTTTATATAATAAAGAGAAATATGGATTGGAAAGGAAACTATTAAAACCTTGTTTGGGAGTGATGATTGCTAATTAAGAAAGTTTTATCTTGGATGTAATCTGCATTCTCTGCAGATATCTACTGGCCCAAGGTAAATACATTGAAATATCGAAATTGAGTTTGCACACAAAATGGAAGATTAAAAAGAAACTTCCTCAAAATTTGGAATCAAAAGTTCCAGTAGCTGGAGAAATGTCCTTTAGTCTGTTGCCATTTGATTTACAATTTCATTATTCAAGGAAGAATATTAATGAAAGCAATTTCAAATTTGTAATAGATCATGCATCAGAACACTGATATTTACAAACTTCATTCATACCATCAGTGATTTACAGAGTGATTGTGTGATCGATGAGAACTGATTAACACCTACTTTTGAATAGCAGGTGCTCACAGACAATTGTACGCCATTTGTAGACAGAAACTCCTTACTCAACTAAGTAATAAATTCAAGGATACTGTATATTGTGTATGGATGGTATATAATAGACAATAGAAATGGAATCTGTTGAACTGATGACTTCTGCATTATTTGGTTGTAATGACGCTGAGGACGGACTGAACTTCTTTTACTTACGATGAAAGGGTACACTGAGGATCATCAGGGTAATCCACACAGAGTAAGAGCATTACAGACCTGTGAAGATACCATTTTATTTAGCATCTTTCAAGCAGAAAACTGAGGAAAACATGAAAAAACCAAAACAAACTCAACAGTACTACCAGGTCTACAGCTTCCTTTCCATTATATTTATCTTACAATCTACTGTGAATAACTAGGAATTCTCCAGATATTCAATAGTGTTTTTAACTGTTGTTTAGAATTTCAATCCAAATCAAGATTTTACAGAGGAGTGGAATACACGAGGCTATCTTCTGTGTCTGACATTGGGTGAGTACAATGTTCCACTTAATGACACAATTATACAATACGGTGTAGTCTTTTGCTCAATTCGTGGCTGAAAAATGCTAAGGCTGAAAGATGTGACATTGCTCTCCAACATTGCTCTCCTACTGAAGACACAACATTAAAGGCACTTAAGTATCAGAAGGTAGGGAATCATTTGAAACAGATGAGGCGCTTCTGCAAATACACCATTTTTATGAAGGATTTGTACTTACTTGTAATTGTCAGTGCAGGTGACATCATAACCAAGGGTTTTCAGCCTGTCTTCTAATTTCTTTACAGTATTAGTTCCACAGGAATCTCTGTCAGAAAGGATTTTAGTATTATTGCAAGTCTGCTATTATCTAATTTCCTTTCACTGAACTTGATGGCATTAGTAAAGTAAATCCCCGTTACTTTGCCTCTTCTATATTGCTTAACACCTATGGAAAACTGCTGTATGTTGCTATTTATAATGCTTCATTTTCTTACAGTCGTTTAATATTTTATACTCAGTTTGCAGAGACTGGAAGATTGGCTTCATCCAGCGTAGCATTTGCAGATTCTATTAACCAGTATTCCCACCTTTAATATTTCACTAGACAAACAGAAAAAGAGCTAAATAAGTTTGTCAAATAATAAGTATGTGTTTCATTTGTAATATTCTTTGGCAGCTGTTTAGGTGGTGCTAAAGTTGATGCTAGCTATCTTTACAGAACAAGTTGGTTATAATAAATTAGAGTTATTCTTCTTGTTAGAAGCTTGGTCCTCTCTCTTGAATACAGAACAATAGAAAAACACATGAAGGGAGAAAAAACCAGAAACAGTCCTAGACACAGCTTATGTGTCTAGCACTGATTTTTTAATTTGTGGTCCAATTAGTAAATGAAAGTTTAGCATAGTACAGAACCTACTGAGACCTCTAAAACTTGCACCAATGTCAAGCATTAAGGCCAGTGCTACTTACCCATTGGTCAATAAATACTCCTGACTCCAAAGAAATCATATGAGGACCAACAAAATAATTGTAAAAAGCAATTAATAAAAATACATAAATATTCCCATGCACCCAGACAAGCACAAACTGAAAGATAAATTAACCCCTTCTCCAACTCTAAAAATTCAGTGAAATTCAGTGAAATCCAGTGCTTTTCTTAATTTTTCATTGTAATAAGGGTGACCTTTGCAAAGGTGGGCTGTATGGGTTGATGACACACAGATGACATCAGGGATTCAGTCACATTACAGTAAACTGCAGGGACCCTGCAGATGGATGGGTAAAACTGACTTTTTCTGCTCCTCTACCCCTGACTCATTTGTGTACATTTGTAGGGACTTCCCCAAAAGCTATAACGAACAGACTATTTAATTCTTCCTTTTATCAGTTCCAAACCAGGCCTAATGATTTCATTTTTTTTAATTCAGAATCAATTTTCCATTATGTTTCTGTTGAAAATTGTCACATGGTCTTTGGCTATCGACCAACAACCTGTTCTGTTTGGACTAAAATGTTGGGGGTTTTTCTGTTTATCTATTTTTTAAAATTAAATTAACAGCAAAACTAGATGTTTTTAAAGCCTACGTTTTACTATTAGATGTAAGTACTGAGAGAAGATGAGCCCCCTGGTGGCAATTCTCTGCTTCTACTAAATTTCAAACGGTTAAGATAGGTGAAACTGAAAAGAATGCATATGGCAAGGTGAAAGAAATATTTAATGTCAGATTTTAATCTTAAATTCAGATTGATGCTTTTCTTAGTAAAAGTGTGTGTGCTATGTCTTCAGTCAAGAGCCGAGATCCACACACACGTCTCTAAGTAAGAGTGGACTCCTGACCGAATATTAGAATGTATTTATATTTTGTCCAATTCTGGTATTTCTATACTCTTTGGGAACTGCAGGATGTGCCTTCTGTGTTAGTGAGAGCATATGAAATATTCGTTGTTTAATTGCTATGCAAATATAATCAAACTGGAAGCTAAGGTGAAATTTTAAAGACAGGTCCAAAAAGGAGAACCTAATTTTTTTTGAAGACATAACTTACCTATCTGGTCCTTTGATATCATCCACAACCCAGATGACAATTTGGGAGATTTTGTCTTTCTGGAAATTAGGTATTTCATAATCTGCAAAAAAACTGATCCAAGAAACACATTTTTAGAACTATAAGGAACATGAAAAAGAAATAATCTTTTTCCCCTTTGCATTAATCAAGTCTCTGATACTTCTGTAGGATAAGGGGTTGCTCGATTTTACATTTATATCTTCTGATTACAATCAGACTCAACACAAAAAGAAAAAATCTGATTCACATTCGGAATGTCCTCAAAGGTCAAAGGCATTTAATCAGAACCTTTGTTTTCATATTCTTCATCTTAGAGGGGCTCAGCTGAAAAAAAAAAGTTACAACTTAGAGGTGAACCAGAACGAAATGAACTTTAAAAAATGCAGAAACAAACTAAAAAGCATTTGATACTTAGTAAAAAAGAAAAAGGTCATTCTTGTAGTTATTGCTTTTAGATACAATACAACTTTAAATAAAAAAATAACAGCCTCAAGAGAAATATATTTTTAGCTACAAAATCACAGCAACAGTAACATGAAGTATTTGTCCAGGATACATAAGACCATAAATAAAGGAGAAACTTCTAGACGTGTCCATCCCTCCCCAAGAGAATTTTCCACTTTATTGCTTTGTGTAAATTGACCTTGATAGGTATTTAAATAACAATTAAAACAAAAAAATAAAATGGCAACTAAATCACAGAATGGTTTGGGTTGGAAGGGACCTTAAAGCTCATCCAGTTCCAAGCCCCCTGCCATGGGCAGGGACACCTCCCACCAGACCAGGTTGCTCAAAGCCCCATCCAGCCTGGCCTTGAACCCCTCCAGGGATGGGGCAGCCACAGCTTCTCTGGGCAACCTCTTCCAGTGTCTCACCACCCTCACAGGAAAGAATTTCCTCCTAATATCTAATCTAAAGATGTCAAATCCAAAGGATGATTTTAATGTTTGCAAATTGATTTTTTTTGTGAGGTGCAGGCATTTCAAAGCCACAGATTTCTAACCCTTCCATCAAGATGTACTGTCACAATTTCCAACTTTTTAATTGCTCTTTTTTCTTTTTACCCCTTTCAGAAAGCTTGTAAGGGCTGTGTTTCCACCGAATGCTTGGTCCAATCCTGAGCCTAGGTGTGTGCTCTAATTTTCTTATCCTGGGTCTTAACTGTCTCCATCTGGGCTGCAGTGTTTCTTAGCCACTTTAAATGCTCTGAGACCCCCCCAGAGTAGAAGGGACTGTTCGTTGTCACCTCCTGTATGAGACCAGTGGTGGCAATGTGACCCCTGCTCTGTTCTCCTAGGCAAACTATTGGTGCTGTGGTGTGGAGGCTCTGTTGGCAGCCAGCCGAGACCTGTTCATGGAGATAGCAAGTTAATTTAAACTTCTGAAGAAGTGGAATATGAGGAGGCAGATACCAACAGTTGCCCTCACTGGTCAACTCCAGTTAGTGGTGACTAATCAGAAACCAGTAGCAGCAACAGCAGGTTTGTCTGTCTGTCCAAGATGTCCAACCCTGTCTTAAACACATAGTGAAAATATAACCAAAGCTAAAGATTCCAGTTATTTTTAATTCATTTGGCTATTCATGCATATATTATTGCCAGTAAAAATGCAGCTTTCTCCAAAATATAAGGAAATCTTTAACTAGAGAGGTCAGAAACTGTGGAAAAACAGTGTACGATTGGCTTCAGTAAACCAATTTTTGAAACAACTAATATTACTAAAGAATTCTGCCAACTAAATGCAAACTGTGTGGATGAGCAAAGTTATTTTGCAGTGAAGTGAGAAATAGACTTTAACTGAAATGGTAACAGGTGACTTAATGATGATTTAAGTGTACAAACTAACACAGGATAAACTTTAGAAGTGGCTTTTAAGTGCCTGAAAACAGAGCAGAGAGATGTTTAGGAAGACAGGCAGATCTTTCAGATTACTTTCTGCTATTAATTATTCAACTCCAAGTCTCTTTCAAACAAGATCTCTTAAATTAATTCAGTTATAAATGGGCCAGAAGATACACAGTGAAGAAAACAGATGGAGTAACCAGATTGGTTTTTTTTTTTTCATGGCAGGCTGTGTTCCAGAGGTGGAAATGTCATGGGCCACGGTACCACCAGGCAGGTAACCCAGGGAACTGGTGTAAAGAATTAATTTATGTGTAATGGGTTTCTGAAATAAGGAATGTGTAGATTAACAGAAATAAGGAACCTGTTTATGAAATAAGGACTCTATACTGGATTCTGGGCATTGACGTGCTTCCAGGCATTATCATCTGCAGAAGACTTGATCCCAGCTGACCACCCGACCAACCCAAGGAGACCATATAAATCTTCTTGATTAACTGAAAGCTGTGTAGAGAGATGGACCTTTCGAGGGATGGAAGCGAGTAGGCAGTAGGTGTTTTGGAACAGATGGTTCTTGTTTCTCTTCTATCTGGAGATAAAATTTACTTTTCAATGTTTATTTTTAGTCCTCAGTGAACACAGAGGAGTTGAATCTGTTCTATGGGCTTTTTAAAAATTTCTTTTTTTTTAAAATCTGCCTTGGACAGGCCAGTAGCTGAGTGAGAAAGGATGTATTTTTCATCAAAAGCAGGCAGTCACTACAGCCACATATTCAGTAAGAGTTCTTAAGAGTGTATTTTTACAATAAATTTCCATTATAAGCTTAGATGAACTTCTGCCTAGTGGCACACCTATAAATCAGGGAAAATACACCTGTCCTTAATAGATGAGGACATAAGGAGAAAAGGAAGCCAATCCTTGCTATTATTCTTCTCAATGATCATTTTTGCTTTCTTAATCCACGATGGATCTCACAGTACCTCCTCTCCTGGTCATGGAGAAATAGCAGGACCAAACACTTTCACCACAGAACTTACAAAGTTTGCCCCTAGGCCTGACAGAGGCTACACTCCCTGTAAGGATGTCCTCTCCTTGGAGATGTCCCTGAACAGAAATTTCGTAACAAGTCATCTTTTTCAAGATGGACACATTTTGCCACAGTGTGATGGCTGACTTGAAGGCTGCTTTCAAAGAGCATTTATCCCGCTTGCCACAGCAGTCTGTAAAATGCAGGGGTCAAAAGGATTGTTTCCATCCATTTCATGTTAATTCCTACAGCCGGGGACAATTAACAGTGGTCCCCACAACTCAGCAGACTTTGATGCAACAGCCTCTTTCAGCTCCACTTCCCGTGCGTTGTGCAGTGGAAGACCCAAACAACTGGTTGATGCTTTTTTTTGTAGGCATTAGACCTTGTACACAGAAATAAGTCAGTTTTCTTACCCTGGCACTGGATAAGCTCCTCCGACAGAAGAACCGTTCAACAAGACATGTATCACCCCAGAGCTATGCTTTGCGTACTGAAATACATAACAATTATTATTTTTTTTCAGAACTCATCTTACAGATTTGTCATATGACTCGGTGTTATGCAAGAGATGAATGACCAAGGAAATAATTTTACCAAGAATATTACAATTCTGAAAAGAATACCAAGCTAGCACTGTCATAGGTCACTGCAGTAGAGAGGACAAGAACTAAATAGCCAATGCATTAATTCAGTGCACCTTTTCAAACAATTTTCTTGTGCCTATAAATAGTTTTTTTCAGCACAGAAAGAAAGCATTTTGGCACTCTGTGTTGGGTTTGACCTGTGAATAAAGATCAAATGTCACTTAGGACCTGTATTCACTAGGCAACTAGCATGCTTATTGTGCTTAGCGTATCACAGATAACACGTTATCTAGCTGAGGTGAAAGCTAGGTTCCTCTTGCTAAAACACTGTACCTGGTCTAAAAAAGTGTATTTGGATCAAAGGAAATAATTTAGCACAGTTACAGGCTTCAATTTGTTTTGGTCCAGCGATGCTTCCCTGACCAACGCACGAAGGCAGCACCAGTGCAGTACTTACAGTGACTGAGGCTATCCTCCAGAAAGCTTCCACCGCGTTGTTTTCACACTCCTCCGTGGTAGGGCAGGATTCATAGTCCAGTTCTGCAGGAAGGCATGTGATTTGTGCTATTAGAGGGATGGTATCGCTCATAAAAAGTGACCTTAGAAAGCGATTAAATGTATTTGCGCATTACTCGTTGAACGTACAAGATGGTCTGACATAACGCTGAAAGTTGGGATTTTTTTCTATCATTTCCCATCCTTTGCAATTTACACAAACAGTGACGTTCTATGGATTCCATAATTTGGCTGAAATGGCTCTAACTCTATACGTAGGATGCAGAGAGCTCCACATGCAGAGGACTGAGCAGGAGGTTTACCTCCCGTGCAGCGCTGTCTAGACTTTTCACTGTGTGCTCCCCTGGCTGCAACGTTAAATATTCACAGAAATCAGGAGGGAATGAGACAGTGGAGCTACCCCAGCTTTTTCGTGGGGTAAGAGCAAAAGTAGCTCCTCCAGAACACGGGCGGTCGGTCTCCATTATGGTTTTACAGAGAGATGTTGAACGCAGCACCCATGGTCTTACCAGCGCTCTCTGCCTGCCCACACCAGTTCAGAAAGTCTCCAAAGAAGCCAAATAGAGTATCTCCCAGAGTCATGAAGCGACGGCCTCTGCCAGCAAAGGTATTGACTAGCAGCTGGTTATTTTCCCAGAAGAGAGACTACATAAAAGAAGGAGAAAAAAAAAAAAAAAAAACAGAGAAGAAATGAACCATCACTTGGGTGTGGACACAATGAGATTATGGGGTGTCGAAAACAGTTTAAAACATGGTTTTGGTATTTCTTTCAAAATAAAGCTAGTAACCAGAAATGTTAGCTACCTCTTTAGAGGATGAAAATTGTGTGGTTTTTTTTTTTTTTTACAGTGGTGTCAATTCTGATCACTAGAGGCTTGAGGGGCATTCATACCATGATGGTAAGAGAGACAGACCTATATTTAATATAGTTAGGCCTAGCTTTGCCTTCCTCAGCATACAGACCTAGGGAAAGGGAATAAAAAAAATGGAAGACGTATATTTATAGGCCAGATATAGCTTATCAGAATTCTCTCCCACTGCTGTGTTGGCTTATGGTGTGAAAAAATCATACGTCTAGCTGTTATTTCTGTGTTTGCAAAACTCTCTCATGAATTAAGCTATGTTGACAGGAGTATTTATTGGTTTGGTCTGTATCATTTAGAGATAAGGAATAATTGTGCTGGAGGAAAAACTGCTTTAAAGCACAATGTTTTAGAGAAAGCCAAACCGTGCATTCCGATGGGACAGGATGGCATGAAGAGCCCTGGTTTTTGCACTTTGACAGTTGTCTGCAATTGCCAGCACATCAAACCCTCACTCTCTTCCACCACGTAACGGCGTCTTATCTCATTTCTGCTTTTGCTTGTTTAACGTGCTGATGTTTAACGTGTCATTGCCCTGAGACTTGGCTGTGAGGAGCGGAAGCAACAGACGCTAGCAGGCAGAGTCTTTGCCAGCAGAGGACCTAAAGTGAGGAAAAGCAGAAGTGGAAGTTCAGGAACTACGACAGAGCTCCCGGCACAGCAGGAAAAACAGGGGATCTTCGGTATGAAAAGAGAGAAGCTGCTGAGAAGTTGCCACGTGAAATAAATGCTGCCAAACACATTGAAACATGCCATCTGTAAACTACAGAGAGGCCAAAGATAATGAATCGTGAGTCACCCACAGAATGACTCTTGGTCAATCTGGAACTGTGTCACGGAAAACCTGCTGGATGTCACAGGACTGTTAACGTAACATTAATGATCATTACCTTGTTAGGTGGAATTGTGTGCAATGACAGGTTGATGAATAATTCATAGTCCTTAGGTAGAATGCTGCAAGGATCCTTGTTAATAAATGCATTTTTAAATGCTTCCCACATCTCTAAACAATTTTTCTCACTGTAATAATTGAAACAAACAAACAGCAGAATTGTTTTTTCAAAGCAGAGCAAGAAAGTAATTTGTTTCCAACTTCTTCAAATTCCCTAATTGAAACCCCCACAAGTTTAAGATAGAAAACTGAAGTCAGGGTGGTAGAAAACTTGCAAACCCAGGAAGAACACACAGATCTTGCCTTTTCCTGACTCCTGACAGGAGCAGATTAGGAAGGAAAGCAAGGAAAATATTAGGATTTACAGTGTGGAATTAGAAATAAATCCTAATTCAACAAAAATCTTGGAAGGTACAGTGTACACAGCGAGCGTACTGCCCAGCGTTGTAGAAATACTAAAGAAAACGCTTTTCTTTGAAATCTTCCAGATTCAAAAAGCCATTTCATTCAAAACGTAGCTAAATGTATGAAGCTACTGAAATGTAAAACTACTCTTAAAATGTCAGATTGGAGTGCAGGAGGAGTTTACTAAACAGTTTCAATGATAGAAAAATGATTTTGACAAAGAGATGCCTTCTGTCTATAGAGGACCCAGGATTGTGCAGCTTTACCTTGCTGGAATGAGCACCATGACCATGGGACACGCACTGTCACTGTGCAGCAGCTTCAAGAATACTGTTAGGATTCAACATTTAAACTGCTTGTGGAGGGAGTCTGAAATAAGATGCTGGGCTGTGTGCACTTCAGAGGTCCCCTTCTGCCAGCTCAGCCTTGGGGACAATAACCTCCTGCAGGAGGACAGGCCATCCAGGGACGGGAGTGTCTTATCTCTCTGGATTTGCAGGATCTCATCTGTCACAGCTCTGAGCCTGCCTGGAGTAATTAAAAAGGGAAGTGCTACTTTCACCACTTTCCCCACAGCACCTTCCCCACGTCTGCTGTGACAAAGTCTATGCTGGGAACACCCCGCAGAACAGAATAATGTATTTTTTTTGCATACAGCGTTCCTAACGCGCACAGCTGCAACTGCAGAGCTGCAGCCTGAACAACAGCAGTCCTGGTAAGTAAACCAAGCTGTGCCATCAGAGTGTTTTGCTCATTTACTGTCATCCATAAACAGCGGGGTTTCTTCTGGCGCTTCTCCTCATGAGGTTCTTTAAGGAGCTGCTTTGTGATGCTGAGTGTCACAGACACTTTAAAGCTGAAGGACCCCTTGTGATGAGCCATGCAGCTCCCACGCGGGAAACAGAACACAGATTCTCTTACAGTAATCTCCGGTCATGCTTCCCACAGCTATTTAGAAAAACCCAGTATTTCATAAGCAAATAGGGGATCTTGACTGGAAAATCTTTAGTCATACAATACAACCCTTGACCAGCAGTTCCAATGTTTAAATAGCCCTACTTGATAAAAGGATTCACACCCTTTTTCCCATGTCAAGCTGTTAAAACTTCAGCTTCTGACAGCTGTATATACTTACGTCTCTTTCTGCTAAAGAGCTGTCTACTGTGAGCACTCACTTATTCATGCTAGTACTTGTAAATTATGATCAACTGAACTCTTTAACATCTTTCTTGACAGTTGAATCCAGCAGTAATTTTCTGGTTAATTCACATATTGCATTTTTTTTTCTTCATGTCTTCTCATCCAGGTTTGAACAGCTTGTAAACCAAAAGGATTATTCTGCTCTGTTACTCCAAATTTCTTAGCTAGCAAAAATACTTTTGAAACTACAGGGCGGGGAAGGACTTTAGTTCAGGACAATTCCTTCCAATCTTAATAGACACTAATAAGTCATTTATTCCATACTAGTCAGTTAAAAAAAAAAAAACCAAAAAACATTTTCAAAACTTCCATTAGTAAAGAAGATGCACTACACGAACATTTGTGTTACACAGCATACTCCTACCAGAAAATTTCAAATATGCTTTTCATTTAAATCCTTCACTTCTACACGACCATAACATTTTGTAAAATGCATCTTTTAACTGCTATTTTGCATGTTCTGTTTTAATGTAAGGGAAAGTTTTTTTTTATGCTTCTATAAACATCTTTATGTTTTAACTATTTTGCAGTGTAAAGACATGCTTTGCTAGCTTCTTTTCTGTTTGCAAAGTATTTTTTAAAAATTATTCTATTTGCACATAAATTCAGAAGCAAAACCTACCCAGGTGGCCATGCCTCTGTAAAAGCTAGCCTGGGGGCAATTAAGAAACAGACAATGAACAGAAAGGGTTATAACTAATTAGAATATCTGTTTTGCACCTGTGCAATATGAAATTTCTGTTTTGTTTAGATTATGGTATTTTCTTATAGAGCTAAGGGAAAGACAAAAAAATACATAATATGAAATTAATCATGCAGTTCTTCTTTTTATAATGCCATTTTGGACCTTAACTCAGGAAAGCAGTCCTAATGTGCAGCCTGGCTTCATGCTGTTCTGGCCAAGAATACTTTGATGAATGTGTTCAGACTTCTCAATTTTAAAATTATGTGGCAAAAATGTCACAGGAATTAACTAGACCACAAAACTGTCATAAACAAGAGACATACTGAAATACTTTCAATAATTCTGTATTTACATTTCTAAAAGTCCCAATCAGTTAACGATAAAGTTAAACATTTCCATAGTAACAATCCTTTATGTTGCTCATTTTAGTGTATTCTTTATTACTAGTGATGTCCTGCTTCAGATCTAAACGGAGAGCTGTTAACTCCAATAGGAACTCTACCTTATCTAGAGCCTACTGCCAGACCAGATTTCATACACCAACACAACTGTTAACTAAGTTTTTGTAGTTTATACTATATATTATCTTGTAGGTGTGTAGAAATCTATAGTTAAAGTTTACTGGCACCTTCCACTGTGATGTGTTTATAAATTTGCCAAACTTGAATTGTTCAGCTGAAATTTTAGTACCGTGTTATTGGCATTAGGATGATTTTTTCTTTCACGAACCGAAATGCCTCTGATAAATTAAGAATATTATAAAGGAAGAAACATGTTGTATTGCCTTTGTTAAAAGCCACGAACCTGTATCTTCCTGTTTTGCAGCAGGAACTGAAAATGGGAGGTTGGGGGAAGGAGGTGATATTTGCTGATATTATGCAACACAACCTAAACCTGTTTTAAGACCACAACTCAGTGCTGCAGAAACCCAGCCAGGCCCTCTCTGCAAACACTACTTCAAACTAGCCAGAAGAATTTCAGTGGCAGAATAAAGGACTGAACTCAGGGAGACTGTCCTTCTTTGTTTTTGTTTTTTTTTCCCCCCTTTTTACTTAAGTCCAAATAACGTAAGGACGACAGAAAAAAGTGGTAATTTTAGCAAAGTACGTGACTTCTCTCCAGTTCTGTGTAATTAACACTGGCGGTGAAAGCTCATGGGTGATTATACTTCAGCAGTCGATTACCACTTGATTTTCCAGGTGGATGAGCTAAACAGTCTCTTTCAGTATCACAGGCTATAGCTATAAAGAGTGGTGTTTTCCCTCTTACGTGACCTGACACACAAGGCACGCAAAGTAAAGCTGGTCTTCCCAGGAGCACTGTCAGATTTGGTACTTCAGAAATAACCACCTCCACCATTTCTCTGCGGTGTTCTCCTTAGAGAACACTGTGGCACTAGAGGGGGAGAAATGCGATATAAAAAGCTGAATTTTTTTTTTCCAGACAGCCACAAGTATGTTGGCTTCAATAGGATCATGACTTTCCCGTCTAGGAACAAAACATCAAGCTTCTGATTAATAACATTTTTCTTACAGAACATAAAAAAGTGATCCATAAACAGGCAAAAACTTACCCAACAGTGGGATTCACAACTCTAATATACTCATAGCATCTTCCAATGGCAATATTTTCCAGGTTTCGTGTTGTACCTTCACCTTTCCATTTTTTTCCCTGCACTTCTGAGAAGCTGTTCATAAACAGAACGGAGACAAGTAAGAGAGACAAAAGAGGGCTCTTCATCATGAATTCTTGACAACCCAAGTTCTTAAAAAAAAAAAAAAAAAAAGAAAAAAAAAAAGAGAGTTAAATGATGCAAGTCCAGTGAAAACCTGGAGGCTTAACGTGTAATAATTTCAATACTGGCTATAGCTCTGTACGCAAAAGATGAAGTTAGACGGAAATCTGAACCTTGCTGGGGACTTTAATCTGTTTCCTGACCGATTACAGCACAGGGATACATCACTTCCTCATGGCTAACTCTTCCCCACTTCAGTAAAACGAGACTTTTAAGGCCATGATATTGCCACCTGGTGATAACTGGGAAGAATTACAATATATTTCAGCAAAGGGAGGAAAAAACCCCTCACTGCTTCAGTATTTACGATGCCTTAGGTTCACTTAATACTCATTGCCGTGCCATATCTTCCTAAAACACCACAAGAGCTTACAAACAATGTGTTTTAAACCAGTTTCTTTTTTGTTTTAGAGGCGTTATACTTTTCACACATATTTCTCTAATGGCTAAAAAAAAATGCTGAAATACAAACCAAGAACAAAAAAAAATTGAAACATGCAGGTAAAGCAATGATGGCATAAATGCCCAAATTCTTAGGTGATCTGGAATCACTCACAGGGGTAACGCCAGTCAGCTCTTTTTCCTCCTCTCCGTTGGATACTGACAGCGACCTTTTGGTGTGATGATACGTGTTTTAAAGTCTTCTTCATGAGAAGAACTGCCTTGCAGGCAGGAATCATTCATAACAAGAACCAAAAGGATTAAGAAATAACTCCGGTGCACTGAAGAGATCTCTTCAACTTGTTTACTCTTATTCTCCCTTCAGCTTTTTTTCCCTAAGTACTTTGCTACACCGTCAAATGGCATCAGTTAATCTAATCTTCAGTGTAAATATTCTGCAGTATACACCGCTGCAAACAGAGCCACACTACTTTTTTTCCCTTTTAAAAAAAAAACATTTTTTTTCAATCTTAATTTGTATATGGACTCACATTTCTGAGGAACGTGCTGGTTCATTTTCTCTCTCTATTAACAGTCTTCATGTCTCAGTGAATATACACATCTTTATTCATAGAATCATAGAATGGTTAGAGTTGGAAGGGACCTTAAAGACCATCAAGTTCCAACCCCCTGCCATGGGCAGGGACACCTCCCACCAGACCAGGTTGCTCAAAGCCCCATCCAGCCTGGCCTTGAACACCTCCAGGGATGGGGCAGCCGCAGCTTCTCTGGGAAACCTGTTCCAATGTCTCACCACCCTCACAGGAAAGGATTTCTTTCTGGTATCTAATCTAAATCTCCCCTCTTTCAGTTTAAAACCATCACCCCTCATCCTATAGCTCCACTCCCTGATCAAGAGTCCCTCCCCATCTCTCATGTAGCCCCCTTCAGGTACCAGAAGAGGCTCTAAGGTCTCCCTGGAGCCTTCTCTTCTCCAGGCTCCCCAACTCTCTCAGCCTGTCTTCACAGGAGAGCTGCTCCAGCCCTCTGATCATCTTCGTGGCTTATTTATATATACTTTTTTATAGAGTGTCACACTTCTGTTGAAGCACTGGTACTCAGATGATGGATTTTGCTGAAGGCAAAACGTTGCTAATCATCAAGCAGATTACTGATGATGGATTTACCCTGTTAAAGTGATAGAATGATAACGAGTTGGTTTGTTACCTGCAGCAGAGTTTTCAGGAAAGCCAGATTTACCCAGAAACAGTTGTGCAAAGCTGTGCTTGACATGGTGGAGACACAGCAAATGCTGTACTTCGCTTCAGTTACTTCTCTCATGCTTTTTCTCCCTATTTCTCTTTCCAGCCTCTCTGAAACATGGCCATGCTGATAGGGCACCAGCATGTCAATCAAACCATTTCACGTCACTGCTTTGCGTTCAGGACCAGACTGCAATAATCCATGGAAGCCAATGAATTTTATTTTTTTTATTAGCAACTTTGCTGCAACCAAATTTTGCTCAGCAATTTCAGGGCTAACAGAAACCAGAGGCATCACTGACGTGATCTTCTATATAAAGTAGGGCAGAAATTGTCACCATTTTTTGCGCCAAGACTAAAACTTTTACTTAACATACACTTGTCTACCTTTAGCTTCCAGTCATTGGATCTCATGATGTCTTTTTCTGCTGCATTAATGAAGAATCTACCCTCAGAAATCTTCTATCCATGTAAATTCTTGTAGAAAATGACCAAGTCTTCCCTTAAACTTCTTTATGAAAAATTCAATACTTTAATCCTATTATCAGGCCCTTTCTCTTGTAGTATTGTGCGTCACCGCCACGAACTGGCTGTCTGTCTTGCCTCCCAAGGACTGGAATTCATGCTGGATGCAGATCACTGTCCCTCGCTCTCTGCCCTTCGCTCCTATAAGAGGTTATTGCCCATGAAGCAGTCAGAAAAATTGGCAG
The DNA here is from genome assembly GCA_033628505.1 of Tringa tobata. NCBI lineage: Eukaryota > Metazoa > Chordata > Aves > Charadriiformes > Scolopacidae > Tringa > Tringa tobata. The sequence goes on along the minus strand of JAHREE010000245.1, from coordinate 6,438,649 downwards.
CAAATCTACTCTACTTCACAAACTGAATAATAACTCAAGCAACCATGAAATTCAGCATGTGTTTGTATTCTGAAGCCCTGGAGGATGAGGAAGGGACATGTTCTCTCTTGTCATTTCTACCGGATGGGAGTGGTAACTTCCAGCGAAAGGAAGGTAACAGGTGGGAACGTTATTTCCCTGTTATTACTCATGCCCGAGTAGCTGGCAGAATAACCCCAATTCCGTGTGACTTCATGCTTTATGCCTGGAAATATGACCTTGAAACTGCTCGTATTAACAAGCTCCTCGGTAAGCAATGAACTTCACCAAACATCATTTCTTGAGGGTTTGTGTCTTCGGTGCGTAATTCTGACGACAGCAGTGACCCGAGGTCTCAGCCGCTCCCTGGTGTGTCACGATACACAGCACAGGAAGGACATGGACCTGTTGGAACGGGTCCAGAGGAGGACCATGAGATGATGAGAGGGCTGGAGCACCTCTCCTATGAGGACAAGCTGGGAGAGCTGGGGTCATTCAGCCTGGAGAAGAGAAGGCTCTGGGGAGACCTTATAGCAGCCTTCCAGTACCTAAAGGGGGCTACAGGAGAGATGGGGAGGGACTCTTGATCAGGGAGTGAGGGGTGATGGTTTAAACTGAAAGAGGGGAGATTTAGATTAGATATTAAGAAGAAATTCTTTCCTGTGAGGGAGGTGAGACACTGGAGATTGTGGAGACAGAGACACTGTGGCTGCCCCATCCCTGGAGGTGTTCAAGGCCAGGCTGGATGGGGCTTTGAGCAACCTGGTCTGGTGGGAGGTGTCCCTGCCCACAGCAGGGGGGTTGGAACTAGATGATCTTTTAAGGTCCCTTCCAAACTGACCCATTCTATGATTCTATCATACACTCTCTGTGCAAGAAAAGCACAAGCCCCAAGCCAGAGCTGTGCTTGCAAACAAAGCAGTAAATGCAGCCATGGCCAGCTGGGTAACACCTGCGCTTTGCCTTCCTCTTCTTCCCTCTCTCACCTGTAACTGCTGCTTTTTTTTTTTTTTTTTTTCCAAAAGTTGTAGGAATTCAACCTTCCCAGATTCGTACATATTTGCAAATGTGACTAAGTAGGCCAGCATGTTCTAAAGTCCTTGGAAGTGGAAAGCATGAACGGAACAGGAAACACCCAATACCGCAATTGCTTAAGCCTCATTTCCTTAGATAAAGAAACAAAAAGATTATTGTGCAGAGTGTCATCTAGATAACCCCTATCATGAGACTTCTCCTTATCAATTCACTGTCTACTACCAGCAACAACTTCGCATTTTATTCCCAAGTGTTAGTACATTGAGGAATACCAGACTAAAGATACATGTGTGTCTTTGCCCAAAATATTTCAATCTGTTTACAATTAATTGCTTACATCTATGAACTAGGTAGCTTTTAATCTCTTTAATATCTGCAACATATATGTTATACATTAATAGTTTTCAGTCAGGAAGGTCTACTGCACTTAATGTATGTTTGACAATGCATTTTTTGGTTCACTTACTACACATTGCTATGCTGGTCGATGGTTTTACTACCCATACCATGTTGGCTGACATTTACAGCTTTCATCAAACTGATGTGTAATCCCAGTTCTGCTAAGTGTTCCTACTCCTTTTGAAACATTGCACGGGCAGATGACTATCAAAGGCTGATGTCTCTGCTCCTTTGGTCACAGATGTTAAACAAATGGAACATTTGACTCTGCTTATGGGGCACAAACGCTGCAAAAAGTTGGGCACAGATTGTCCGCCTCAGCCCTGTTTGGGACACATCACACGTCTTTGCAGAATGGTTTGGGTTGGAAGGGACCTTAAAAGATCCTCGAGTTCCAACCCCCCTGCCATGGGCAGGGACACCTCCCACCAGACCAGGTTGCTCAAAGCCCCATCCAGCCTGGTCTTGAACCCCTCCAGGGATGGGGCAGCCACAGCTTCTCTGGGCAACCTGTTCCAGTGCCTCACCACCCTCACAGGAAAGAATTTCTTCCTGATATCTAATCTAAATCTCCCCTCTTCCAGTTTAAAGCCACTACCTCTCACCCTATTGCTCCCCTCCCTGATGAAGCGTTCCTCGCCATCTCTCCTGTAGACCCTTTAGGGACTGGAAGGGGCTCTACGGTCTCCCTGGAGCCTTCTCTTCTCCAGGCTGAACAACCCCAGCTCTCTCAGCCTGTCCTCACA
>JAHREE010000245.1:6342593-6436058 GCA_033628505.1 Tringa tobata | reverse complement strand
GGGCCTCTTCAGGGCCGGGCCGGGGCTCCCCTCGCCTCCCGACCCCCTGCGGGGCGTCCCGCTCTCCTCAGCCCGGAGGAGCGGCGCTTCCTGGCGGGGGCCGCGCCTTCCCGCCGCCTTCCCTCTGGCCGGGCCGCGGGGAAGGGGAGCGCCGGTGCTCAGCCCCACCGACCGCACTGGGTGTCCCGGGGCCGGCCGCGGCGGAGGAGCCACACACCCCCCCGTTAGGGCGAGGGGCTGCCATAGGGCTGAGGGGCGGCGGGGAGGCAGGCAGCAAGTCCAGTCGTTTTTCTGTTAATTAACAGTTTTTTGTTAATTAACGCCTTGCCTGGCGGCCGTGCTGTGCGTAGTGCTCGCTAACAGTCCGCAGGCGGCTGTGTTTGCGTTTTTATGCAGAGCGATTAATGTGTGAGTAGCTTAAAGATACCTCAGGCAGGGTTGTGAGTTTGTTTTGTGGGTTTTTTTGTTTTTGTTTTTTTTTTGTTTGTTTTGGGTTTTTTTGGTAATTCTAAATGTATCTATTTCATTCGTGGACAAAAGCGTTTCTTATTCTTGCATCAGGGTAGTTAATAATCAAGGCTGATGTGTCACCTGAAAGGCAAACTTTGCTGCAGCAGCTCTGGGTGTGATGGAAGGGTTTCAGGCAAATACTTCGAAGCCAGGACTCAAGCTGAAAGAAGTCATGCCTCCCATCTCTGGGCACTTATGGCTGTTTGGAGAACCAGATTGGCTAACAGACATTTAAAAGGAAGGGTGAAGTTACATGAGAGACAGTATAATAGCTTACTGCTGCCAACAGGATGGGGGAGTTCTCGCTTCCTTCCCCTGTTTTCCACATGCCACCCTGTACTGCTCTGGGACTCGCCAGGCACCTTCATCTGAGCCTGTTCAATTTGCTAATCCAGTAAAGAAAACGTGAATTGTTTTTTGTTGGGTTAGCTAACTGAGCTGGCTGAGCAGAGGGTTTGTGGGGAGGAGGAGGTGAGACCTTGTGTAATTTAACTTTGCCTTTTATCAGTGAGTGTGTTTAACTTTATTTTTCAACTGTGGTGGCATGAAAGCTTGGGATATCTTAACAGAGTGAATTTTACGTAAAGGAAAACAAACACCTGGGAATCTTTTCCCCCCAGCAGCTGTATTAGCATATTGTTGACATCAGCTGAACAGGATTTCTTTGAACCTCCAGATATTGTAGTAATGTGGGGTTTGTTCCTGGAGAGTTCTGCCACTTCTGTTGAGCCTCCCACAAAGTTGTGACCAAATTTACCATGACTTGGTTAAAGTAAAACTGCCTGGGCAGGAATGATTGATTTTCCTAAATATTGGCAAATTTTATTAAAACTACCCAGTTTGCAATGAATATAGTCTCTCATTTTCTAAAAAGTTTTAACAGGGCTTCATTTGCTTCCTTGTTCCTTTGGAGAACTGCAAGCATGAATGAATGGTGCTTTTTTTTTTAAGTATTCAGTGTTGCATCCTTTAACCCTGTTTCAGAACTTGGAGACTGTGCCTGGCCTATGACCTTTGTATCAGACTAATGCTAGCTTTGCATCTGAAAAAACTCTCTGAACTGTGTTTGACTTTCCTCCTAGTGTGACTGAGATGCTGTAATTAGATAAGACTGTAGTTCTGCTTACATGGCATTTATAAGCTTCAAAGCCATCTCTTTATCAATTTAGTTTGTCCTTGAGGGGTCTTTCATTTTGTGTTACCTGCTGTTCCTCACGTTCCCTGCACACTGTAATATAGCCACTCTCTTAGTGGCTGAATTTAGTAAATTCCACCTAATGTTAGCAAGGGTGAAATGGTTGCATCTGTGCTTTGCTTTTCAGGGTAACAACTATAATGTTACTGATGGGTAAAGTATGTAGGCTCTTCCTTTAGGACAGAGATACACAGTTTATTTTGTTCATCCAGGACTTATGTGAGGCAAAACAGTGAATCAGACATTTGAGATGTTGAGTGTATTGGGAAAGTTACCCTAGTTATTTTTTAACTGTTGCTAGCAGGGATCTCGCCATACGCTTGTTGCTTTCTTAAATGGCATTTTTGCCTGCATTGTGCACAGCGCCCTGGACTTGGATAATAAGAATAACTAAAATTCTGTTTTGTAAGGAAACCCGCAAGGTTATGAAACCTATTGCCTACTCTGATGATGAGTAGATTCTTTAAGTCCTCCGAGGACGTACCCCCTGTAGGTAGAGGAGTGCTACAGCAGGCAGTCTTTATAGTTAAAATGCTTTTTCTAGTTCCTGACGTCACCCTTGCAACATAGAGCCGGTTCTGTTTTCCTATCTCTAGCGAACCGTTCTTCGTTTCCAGCAAGATCTACGTGCCCATTTGCAAATAGTAGCCGTGTCCTCCATCTTAGTTATCTGTTCTCTGGCCCGAGCGAGCGGATTCATTCTGCTTCACCGTACGGGTGGCGCGTTCTGTACCCCCGGGTACTTGTTGCTTTTGTCAGGACTGAGCTGCCCTTCTGTAGCAGTGTGAGCTATCTGAGTGCTGCTCTTAGGACTGCGTGCCTTTCTTGCTCCCATCAGCACTTGAAGTGACTCACAAAGGCCCTAAGTTGGCAGAAAACATTTATTTTATTTTATTTTTTTTTATTTTCCCTGAAGCAGGGTGGTTTTTCTGCGGATGTAGTGCTGCCAGCAAGCACTGGTCAGATGAGTGCTGAAGCCAATGCGAGGCAGAGGGTGGGACTGTGACAGCCAGCAACTAGATTGGCTTAAGCTACTGTGAAACCTCAGCCTAATTGTGTCCATGTTTTCCTGAAGTCTGGGACTCTGCTGGTGTTGAGTAGAGCAGATGTGTTATTCTATAGTCCCTCTTTTTTTTTTTTTAACAGCAGCATACTTGCTTTGTGCTTCTCTATAATCCTGTGCTTCCCTGAGGACTGATGCTCAAGTTTCCTTTCATATTTATTGTTAGACTTCCATCCTGTATCTAGAATTACTCACTTGTCCAAGTCAACGTGTCGGTGTCTGGTAGAGACTGTTTCTGTTGTTGCATTAGGATCTTGTGTGTCCCACACTCGAGAACGTGCCACTCGTGTATTACCTGCTTTCCCAGCTGTGGCTGAACGTATCATATCTGTCGTGAGGCAGCACAGATTTCAACTGATGGTGTATTGAAAATACCATAGTGGTTTGGCTGGAAACATTGGTAGCTACGGCTTGAGACCATTATTTGCAGGTGCGTGAGCTACCCTGCCATTTCCTGTAGACTGTATTAGTTTGCTGTTAAGGCAAAACAGCATCAAAAACTTCAGAGAAATCACGATCTGTAACATGTATCGTCCTTCTCCTAAGCAGTTTGGTTATCTTATCGAAAGGAAATCAGATTCTTTTTTCTAAACAAATCTGCGCTGGCTGGTTGTTATTTCATTACCTTCAAGATGGGGGCTACTCGGCTAAGCAGACTGGTCTAGATCCACTCTGCAATTAAACTTTGGCTGGGCCTTCCCCAGGGATGGGACACCTGGTATTGCTGTGTGGGTTCTCAAACTTCTTGCTCTCTTGCGGAGTTACTGCAGCTGAAGAGTATGTTTTCAAATCTTTGTGTTGCAGAAATACCCAGCAAATTGAGGCTGCTTTAGGAAAAACAATAGGAAACATATTCACCATCTAAATGCTGTAATGCAGTTATCAGTGATTGATAAACTTGTTTTTGTATCTTTCTGTCTGCCTCTCAAAACTAGTGTGAGACTTCATACTGTGACTGAGTGGACCTGACAACTGGCTGCTGCTGGAAGGGTTAATTGTTGATGATATCCTTTGTGCTTGTCAGGCCCTGCGATGAGCAGCTAGTTCATCTAGTGCACTGAAGCGGAAGGCGATTCAGTAAAACCGGCTCACTGAGAGGTGAAACAAGCTCCAGAACCAGGCTGACAGTATGGGAGGAGGGAACAGGACTAACCATTGCAGAAGTAAACAGCTGCTTTAATAGCTCAGCTTTATTGTGAAACCTTTGGGGGTGTGATCAAAAACATCTAAGGTCCTTCTGTTTGCCTGACTTCAGTCTTCTGTGATTGTACCTTTCTACACAAGATCTCTGCAGTTATCTCTCATGGTTCAGTAATTATTTTCTCTAGTTCTTCCAGGAAACTTGGATCAATTTTCTCATGTTCTGCTGACTTGAATGCATTGAACTTGTATAAATATTTAACTAGTATTTTTCTTTTCTAGCTTATAATTCTGACTCCTTGTTAAAAATTAATTGCCATAAATATTTTTCCTAATTAACCTCCTTATGTAGGCTTGAGTAAAGACAACTAATTTTGCTGTTCTCATTTCTGTTAAATAGTTGACTTAAAGTATCCCTTTTCTTCTTTTATCTAAGTATATATAGACTTTTTTTCTGCTGTTTTTCTGTGTCTTCTGTTGTCTTCATTTGAAGTCTCAGTGCTGTTCTGTGTTCTACAGTGATAAGTTCGTGGTCGTTTTTGTAGAATTCTTTTCAAAACTTCCATATAGCTAAAAATCACCTCTTTATTTTCTAATGATGATTTCTTTTATAACTTACATTTCTCTTTAACCTTTGTGTCTGTGTCAATAGCCTTCTATTGTGCTTCAGTTTTTTCTCTTCTTTGCAAGCTTTGGCCTCTGCTGAAGAGAATGAGTTGTTTTCATATGTGAAATTTGTGATGTTCTTACAATAAGGATATTGCAGATGAACCATTTTAGGCATGAAAAATACTCCTGAATTAAGTTGAATTGACATTGTAAAGCAGTGGGCAGGGACTTTTCCTCTCTTGTGGGGGAAGGCTGAGAGACCTGGATCTGTTTAGCGTGGAGAAGACTCAGAGGGGATCTTATAAATGCATTAAAGAGGATGGGGTCAGGGTTTTCTTAGTGGTGCCTGGTGACAGGACAAGGGCCAACGGGCAGAGAGTGGAACACAGGAAGTTCCATTTCAACATGAGGAAATACTTCTTTCCTCTAAGGGTGGCAGAGCTCTGGAACAGGCTGCCCAGAGAGGTGGTGGAGTCTCCTTCTCTGGAGATATCAAAACCTGCCTGGATGCGTTCCTGTCCAACCTGCTCTGGGTGGACCCGCTTTGGCAGGGAGGTTGGACTAGATGATCTCCAAAGGTCCCTTCCAACCGCTACGATTCTGTGAATTAGATGACCACATCATGATTACACTTTTTGTGGCAGCAAGGGGGACTGAAATCTGAAAAGTTAATCAAATTATCAGCATTCTGACTTCCTGTTTCAAAGTCAAGTATTTTTCACTTGCCATCTTTGAGAACAGAAAATGATTGTTCTGTGACGATGTCTCTTTCTGTTACTAATCAGCAAATGTTGGTAAAGCTTTTGTTCTACTTTTGAAATCCCTTTTCAGTATTTTGATATACTACCATTAATTTTGCACTGCTGCTTAAAATATGTGTGGTGATTTAGAAATTCATCTTGTTTGATTATTACCAGTTAACATCTTGTATCATTGGGCACTTGCCTTCACCTATGTTTAGAATGAATAAATAGCTACTTAAGATGCTTCGTGTTAATAATCCTGCAAATGATGGGCTACACCATGACTACAGGCAGAAGATGGAAGGGAATTAAACCACCTCATTAGCATCCAGAGAAGGGTGAGCAATTTGCTGTCTGTACCTCTGACTATTTCATCAGAGACTCTACCGGGTGTCTTTCCATTTGAGCTTCTGTATCCTGAATAGTTCAGGAACTTCTTGCTGTACCTCTTGGAGAATAGCAGCTTTAAATTCATTTTTCATGAGGAAGAATATTTTGAAGATGAATCTGGATGTGACAATGTGTTTCAAATATCTATGTTTTAAAGCAAATGCATTTTAAGCAAAGTGCCAAAGGAGGTCTGAAAAGGGGGGATATCAGTGATAAAACATGCTTGGTGTTTGTGAGGTGCTTCAGATCTGAATAGCAATTTCACTCCTTTTTTCAGGACATTTCTAGCTCTTGTTGCCATCTCAAACCTTCTCTCCATTTCATTATTTTTTTTGTCTAACAAAACGCCTATTTTTTCTTACCCATCAGATGCTTAGCTCTTTTGTTTCTGTTTTGCCCTCGTAAGAAAAACCTGAGGATGTTTTCTTATGCCAGACACAGTAGCAGGATTTTTTCCAAGTAATTGCTTGGCACCTATTTTTGCCCTCGAATTGTAGTGAAAAAAGTTTTCTGTTCACCCTTTGCATGTTGCTCTGATCTTTTGTCCTCTTTTCCAGCCTGCTTTGGAGAGCAGTAATAACCCACCTTTGCCCTTCCCTGCTTTAAGCAACAACAATTTATTCTCTTCTACTCTGTGCCACAAAAAAACCCAGAAACTGATGCCTTCTAAAAAGCTAGAGACTGTAATTAGCATGTGTCAGTGTTCTTACAGATTTAAAGCAGCTATCCTAGGATATGCTTTAACTGATGAAATGGAGTATAAGTTGTAATTCTTCAGAGAATTGACTTTTTATTTGTTTTTGCAGTTAGTGCTCAAGGTAGATTAAGCCGGAGTGGTGAATTATTCCGTCGCCCACCTTCAATTGTGTTAAGAAATTGCAGTGAGACTGGCGCAAAAGGGCAAAGGCGTTTTTACTGTGTTTGTAGTTTGACTTACTACAGTGGGAGTGTGGAGAGGAGCCTTGAGACTGCTGTTATTTCACTTTTGGGGCTTCAGATACCTCCTGACAGAAGGCCAAAAGGCCAGGTTTGAGCAGGAACCTATCTGCGTGACGATGCAAGACAGGAAAGAAGTCTTCTGTGGTATCTAGAGTGAATACGAGAACTGCTGTGACACAGATACTTAAATAACAGCATTATTGCAGTTCATCACGCTTTCATTTGAGGCCCTTGTATTTCATACCCTTACTAGATTTTTCTTTATTGTTTTGTTGGATTCATCTCTGCAGATCCTGGTGACAGCCTGTGTCCCTTCATCCCTGGTAGACTTCTACTTGTAGAAGCCACATGGTGGGGGAGGCCCAGCAGATTGTACCAGTGCTTGCTGAGCTGTGCTTTCTGCTGTGGTCCCCAAGGGGGTCTGACATTAGTAGCAATTGCATCTCTGAAAGTCTTGGTGTGCTCAGTCCCGTACTGTGATTTATGTGAAAAGCCCTTCATGATTCAAAACCTGATCTACAGGTGTTGATTAGACAAAATTGGCATGTGTGTAGAGTGCTATGAAAGACCTCAATAAAAATGAAGATACAGCATTTTGTTTACATCTCCGCTGTGCTCTTAGGTTTGACGTTTATCAGCTTGACGTTAGCCTTTAAAAATACAGAGAGTACAAGATCTTACCTGCCTTGTTGCCTGTGCTCTTTGAAAAACAAAATAGTTTTGTCTGCCTTAATCTTTGAGTTAATATTGCTTTTGTTGGTGTTTTTTTTTCTTTTTGAAAAGCTATTTGAAGATTTTAGTTAAGCTGCAAACCAACTGAGAAGATAACACAGAGGACAGGACTTTATAGAGAAGATGACAGATAGATGGGCATTTGATAGCTTTGGATTTCTTGTTGGGTTCTGCCAGATCCTGTCCTGCCTGCCTTACTAATTACTATGATTTTAGGTTGACCCACAGCCAAGAAAAGCACACAGGGTAGAAAACCTGTATTACTCCTCTGATTTAAGGCTTCATACATCCCAGCAGCTGGAGAGTGAAGCAGTTTAGCTAATTCTCTTACTGTTCACTTCGTATATGTCTACATAAAGGTAAGCCAAGGAGCAGATGACACTGAGAGGACAGTCATCCTTTTTGCTAGGCTGGCTTGGAACTGTAATTCTTCCTTGGGGACAGTATAAACCGAGCTTCTTGTGGATTCCTAAGACATGGCATGTAACCGGGTGTCCCTGCAGGCTGTCTGTCAGACAGGCACGCTGACCAGGTAAAAAATGAACCCACTGAAGAGGCGCAACTTCTTTCTGGATCGGTTCCCCAAATGGGCTCATCTTGCAGCTGCGTAATTGCCAGAGCGTATTCCAGGGAATCGGTAGGAATGTACAGCTGGAAGCAGGGGCAGGGTTGCTGCTTCTGGGTCTTTCCTTCTCCGTCCTCACCCCCTCATTTACAGCAGATTAAGTACAACATGAAACCGCATGCTCTTGGTTATTGACACAGACACACCATGTTATGGTCTTTGTCCCTCCATTTTCTTTCTCATAAAATTGAGATAATATCTCTGGAGAGTTCAAGTTCCTCTCCTTTGATGTTTAGTGTTATTGTATATGTGCAGTGATAATACCTAAAAATGTAAGAGTGAAAAATTGTAGCAGACTAGTCATGCCATGCTGCGTTTGTTTTTTTGTTGTTTTTTTTTAATGGTGCTAGTCTATTCCAAAAGGATTGTTGTTTTTGTTTTTTTTTTTTTTAATCAAAGTGGTCTGCCAGCTTCATAATGAAAAAGATTTTACTGTTTGGGTTTGGTTTTTTTTTTTTGAGTTTTAAATCTGCTCAGTTCACTAATGGTAGAAGTCTAGTCTGCATTGATCATCAGGTATATATATCTTTATTTCACCTCCATTGGTGATCAACTGCTTGTATAGGTCTTAATGAGCACAGTGTTTACACACGGAAAGCAGAATATATAGAAATGACATATTGAAAATGTTATTAGTGATCATATGTGAAAAGAAAAATAAAAATAATCGAAATATCAAAGGCAACTTTTCTTTAGATTCCAGACTGAATTTTTAGGGTAAGCGGTTGTTCAGAAGTTACAGGTGCTGATGGGAAAACCCTTCGTTTGAAATAAAGCAGTTTGTAGCTACTCTCAACTTCTTTAACCTTGAGCAATTATGCCATTGTAAACTCAGGAAATCTTTGGGCAGAGTGGAAAAATCAATTTCTACTTTCCTATTTTCTTTCCTCATATTTTTGTTGTTTTCCAGCTTGTAATTGGTAGTAAATAGTTACTTGTAACTTTCCCAGTTACAACACAACACAGACTTCGCTTACTGCTGTGCTAGTCTGATGAGAGCAGCCCACTTCTTTTTCTTTATTCCTGTTTGCTACTTTCTCCTTGCCAGTTAATAGTATGCTCGGATATTTTTAAGGAAGAAGCAAACTCTTTCCACTCATTTAATGTATTTCTGGCATAGATACTAGGTATAGATACTCTGAAATAAGTGTTTTGGTTTACTCACTGCAAACTAACATTTCTGGAAAACCAGTTTTCTTCTAGGAAGACAGTTTTCCATGTTGGCATATATCTAAAACACTTCCAGAATCCAAATAATACCGTGTTTTGTTTGGTGATTTAATTAGCTGTCATGAGCTTTCTTATTTATTCACAAAATTTTGGATAGAAATATCTCCGTCGTCATCTGACGGAAAGTTTCAGGTTTTTTAGTGAAAGCACTAAGGCCATGAAGGAGGTGCCAGAGTTGAATGTAGAATTACCTTCAGTTAAGCATCATGAACATGAAGCACTGTATAGATAGCAATTACGGTTGATCTTGACAGTTTTGTCATCTTGTTGTTGAAGCACAAAAATGAAATAATAGCTTATAGTAAGGAAAGGTGTTTGTCTGCTACATCTCTGTACATTCATCTTGAACATATTAATGGCTCTGTTGTAGTCCAGTGGAGTTGGACACTCGCCTAAAACTGTTGTATGGTTGTCTGAGCTACAAGGATTTTTCAAGCATAGCTATTCTTTAATAGAGTAATTTGAGGTATAAAAAAAAGATGTCCATCAAGTGATTTCTTATTTCAGCATTACTATTTTTTCCTGCAAAGGAAGGATGGAGTTACTTGATCTTGAATCAGTGGTAGAAAACTTCAAAGATCTACTTCATAATAATCCTAATACTAGTTTACACACTGCTTTCAAACCTGAAGAAAAATCAGTATTTCCTATTTTTATTTGTCTTGATTTTAATTACTGTATGCTGTAAAACCCCTAAATTGACCAGTTAAGCATGAAGACTTTTAGAGGAGAACAGCAGTCTTAGGTCAGTGTGACTATCCCCTTGTTATGCTGTTACTTGGAATAATTTGGTACGTTTTGTGACCTCGTGCTTTACTTCAGTGCTGGCACCACAGCAGCCCTTGAGTTAATGATGTGCCTGCCCCAGTTTACATGAGATAAAAGTTGATGTGTGGGTGGTTGTGTGTGTGGATTTTTTTTTTTATGGGTTTAATAAGTTAACAGCTGCTGACTACTTGTAGAGAACACCTGCACCAGCCAAAGGTCTCTGAAGTGTTTCAAACAGAATTTGCAGTGTGATTGACTGACTGTTGTTTTGCCTGTTGCTCAGGCTGTTGGAATTATGCAGAATTCTTAAATTTCATGAGGTTTCAAGGAGGCACCACGACTGTTTCTCGTGGTATCACTCCTCAGTTCCAGTTTGCGTTCCAAACACAAACACAGTTGTGCTGTAACATAACAATTGTTTAAATCTAATCTCTTCAAAAGTCCAGAAAGCTCCCAGGTGTCTCTAATACCCGTGGCTGTGATAATTGGTTTAGTGTGGTGTGTTTTAAGCCTGCTCGGGAATCACACAACCACTGTACTTTGTATTTTTGACCCTTCAGCAAATATGCTTAATATAATCCATTTTCTCCTCCTTGCTGTTCTCTTGGAATTCTCTGACTGAGTTTTGGGGGACAGAGGTTTTCTTCTTGCACCACTGAACTCTGGCTCTGATTTTCCCTTGTGTAGAGCCGATGAAAAGTGGATCTCAGAGTGTAGCAGCTGCTGTCTGTTAATAGTCTTGGTCCCCCATCATAAGACTTCATCAGTCCTGGTAATGAAATTAAAGATCTGACCGAGTGACGTTGTTGCTAGGCTACCTGTCCTCTAAAAAGCCAGTTTTCCTCAGCTTCAGCTGTCCTTTTTAATGTACCGACCGATTGCTGATTCAAGTACGGTCATTAAACTTCAATATCCTCTCCATAGTTCCTAATCTCTTGGAAATCTGCTGGAAGCCCCAGTAGCAGAGGTGAATATGCAAGCATTTCTTATTACAGTGGCTTCTATAACAATACATTTCTACCAGGAATTCTTAAATTGGATGTACAAATGGATTCTTTATTTAGATTTGTAGATGATAATAGGTAGGTTCAATAGGAGTTTGAGTCCTGGAAAGATTTAGGTGAGGCAGATGAGGAGATGCTGTGCTAATTTTGTGGTGGGTTGTGTTTGGGTTTTTTTGTTGTTTTTTTTTAATCCAACAGCAAAATACAAGTTTGTCTGACCTTCCTGTGACATGCTAAGCATTTTGGAGTAGATGGATTTCTTGGGGAAAGGGGTCTTTGGGGACTGACTTCAGATATTGTAGATCCTCATGGGTGGAATGAACGATTTTGAGACTTAATCAAGAGAAATGTTACATTAGAAACCAAACTTCACCGTTATTGAGGTGTGAATCACAAATGGCTGGAGGTGAGGAGGCTGTACTTCATGAAGAGGTATTTCTGCAAACATCGCTCCTGCTTGTTCAGACAGCTTTTTAGGGTGGAAAGTCTAACCTGGAGTTTCATCTAGTAGCACTTCTCTGTACATTGCATTCTCTGAGCTTTGCATAGGGTAGAAATGGTCTTTGGAGCCGAGATCTCTTCCTGTTTGTGATATGTATGTAAGAATGTATGCCTCAAATCCTAACGCGCTGCATCACAAATACATGATTTTTTTAATTTTTTTTTCTGATCTCTGAGTAGTTGGCCTAAAAGATAAGAGTTTGCATTCCCTCCCGCCTCCCCCCAGTAACTTTGCCCTATTTTCTGTCTCTGCTGAGGCTAAGTAAATGCGTTTTTTCCACAATGACAGTTATTTTGCTCATACGTACAGCATGTAATGTACAGGAGGTACAGCTGAGTTGGAGTTGCATAAGTGCTTGGCAGATGTCCAGCCTGTTTCGCTTGCATTGCCAGGGGTTGCCAGGAAGTGGCAATGCAATGTCAGAATGAATAAGGGCATTTGGTGGTTTTGTTGTTTTTTGTTTGGTTTTTGTTTTTTAAAGATAGAAGTTTTAGATATCTTAATTTATGGTCATTTTTGTATGAACATACAAGTCTCAGATTACCATTTCTAGTAAAACGCTTAAATTCTAGAATCTTTGTAAACTAAACCTGATTTTTACAAAAAATACTCCTGAATATTTTTTTTTTTGTAAAATTCTGAGTACTCTAGTGGCTTGTTTTGTAAATTAAAGTAAAATATTTCTATTTTTAAAATGCTCTTGTACGTTGCTGTAGACTATTATTTTTGAAGCTGCATGTGGAATAAAACAGAAGAATGGAGAAAATACTGTTTTTCTACATTCGCCAAAGGAAAATGAAGTTTTAAAACATATTGTTGCTAGTGGTGACTGTACACATGTAAAAATGGCACTCTGGTGTTACCTAGAATTTGTGCTGTCTTCATTTGTTGGTTCTCAGTCCATTGGAAACCTCTTCCAACAGCCAGTATAGTTTGTGTTCACTTGGGGGGGGACTCAGGGTCCCTTGTGGAGAATATGTCCCTAAAGGTGGGCTCGGGAGCCTGTGACAATGACTCCTTAGTAAGGAGATGTTGATGTGGGAAAGTGGCAAAACCTTTGCTACCTGCTGGGCTGGGGAGATGGTGTTGATTTCTAGCAGGAAATCTTTCTATGTTTGTTTATCTCATGGTTTCACAAGATTGGTTTATAATCCTTAAATATATTCTGATTGTACTGGCTTCTTAAAGCTAGTGCTACAACTACATTATTCTCTCAAGGATGATCTTTCTTTAACAAGTTATTATACTACTTTGCTGTTTTCTTAAGCTCTTTTCATTCATGCGGAATGAGACGGTTGCATTCAGAATTTGTGGGATTAAATTTAACACGCTTTTCTTTACAACGTGCATTATTGCATATATTATGCTTTGTTTAGACTTCTGTAGTTAAGTTACCATCAGTTCCTTGCAATATTTCTAAAATTTATAGCTTTTTCCATCAGAGCCCGTGATGGGAAACGCAGTTATGCAGTTGCTACTGGAAATCAGAGAATTGTGCAGTTCGATCCCTTAGTTTACTTAACTTCAGTCACAAAGCACAACGTTGTTGTAAAACTCTCCCTGTAACTTATTTTAGGGAGTTAAGAGAATTGGAGTGTGAATGGCTTACTGTTTCAATGAACTGTAAGAGGAAACATACATGAAAAGACCATACATAATGAGTCTTTGGAAGTTTTAAAACAAGTTTGAGAGTTTCATGTAGATTTTTTGTCAGTTCCTGTTAACAAATAAAAATCAAATGGCAAGTCAATTGTGAAGGTTAAAGTAAACTTTATTATGAATTCTGTGAATATTTCAATAGTCATATTAATAGAGATATTATATAAATATTTATATATCTGTAGTATTCAAGTGCCAATATTAATTCTGCCTACTTGTGGAAAAAGTTGCGTTAATTTATATATTAATGCACCAATTGGATAACTTATGGGAAAGTTACTATTAAAATAAAAGACTAGTTTGTGTGTTCTTATCTATGCACTTGTATTTCTGATTTTTATCTATAGTGCTTGAAGATTGGAATTAAAAGCATTCCTTACTCTAATTTTTAATGTCTTTGAAGTGAGTTGCTCTAATTGCAAATTCAGTTTCTATTTTTGCCAGTTCTCTTGACTAAACTGAAGGTTTTCAGCTTTTAGGTTATACGTAACAGGACCAGTTGAAAACAAGAGCCTAATACCTCTTCTAAGGATTTAACTTGACCTTGATGTGATTTTAATTGATTATTTTTTTTTAATGACCTTTTCTTTCTTCTAGCTTTCCAAGACTAACTTCTCCAACAACAATGACTTTCGGGCTCTGCTGCAATCTCTTTATGCCACATTCAAGGAATTTAAAATGCATGAGCAGATTGAAAATGAGTGTATCATTGGTTTACTTCAGCAACGTAGCCGGACAGTGTACAATGTGCACTCGGACAACAAACTCTCAGAGATGCTCAGCCTCTTTGAGAAAGGGTTAAAGAACGTAAAGGTAAGTAGACTGTAAGGACTTGTGTCCTAAGGAAAACATGCTGTGACTTGCATATTAGTTTGCCTCAACTTTTCTTAGCGCTCTCTACAAATAAGCTAAGGACGAAGAAGAAACATCCGTGGTGTCTTGATAAAGCAGTGAAAACTTCCCAGTCCAAAACACAAATTATTTTGCCATTCGTCACAGTTACTAAATTTGTAGTAAAAATTCTTTTCAGAGGTGTATATTGTGATAAAAGTCCATCACTGCATAATTGGAGGTATTTTGGAGGGAAAACACGGAAGTTTCAAATATAAAGACTTCTAATTGGTCAAAACAGAGTCTAAGGAAATAATATTTTTTTATTCATTTGTTAGGAAACCCCGAGTATATTTTCTTGTGGCACATAGCAATTGTATTATTGTCACAAATGGAGATGGTTACCAGACTTTAAAAAAAAAAAAAGGCATTGTTTTATTCTGTTAGTGAGTCATGTACTCCTTCCAGTAATCTCTTGCTCAGTAATGCTGTTAATGTTCCAGTCCTCAAGAAAGTCTAAATGTTATTTCTCCTGCTGGGTTTTTCATGGCTTAAAGTTGTCGAATTCTTCTCCAGTAGAATCCAACTTGAATTCTTCCATATCTTTCCTCTGGGGTAACCAACTGAACTCCCCCTTCCTGCAGTCTGAGAACTCTACGCTGCAGTAATAATTTTTCATCCCATATATTCCGTAAGAAAAATACTAAGTATATGGTTGATTGATTCCATTTTACTGTCTAAGGCTGGTTTTGACCTGAGAATCCAGCAAACAATTCCACCCCCCCCCCCCCCCCCCCGTGCATATCAAACCTTAATATTTGTCTTAATAATTCCATTAATGAATTGGAAAATGAAGGAAGGTGAAGCCAGTTTAACACTTGGCTTTGTGTTATAGCTTCTCTGTTAGGATGATAGTGTAATTCTGCTATGTGACTTCTTAAGTGTGGAAAATCAGATTTCTCTAGATTTCTTTAGATGTGTTAACTGTTTAACTCTTTTTGAGAGTGTGGTTAGCTTAATTTAAAACTGATGGCTTAAGCTTTTTTACTGTAATAGTCAGGCTTTGGTTGTAGAAGTTTGAAAAGAATACTTTACAACATTTACTGTAAGCCATGAGGAACTTCAGTATGTTGCAATTACTGGGCAGACTTCAGAACTTGCTGCTTATTACTGGCAGAGGGAACAAGCTAACAAATTGATATATGAGGCTGGTCTAACTTGAACATTTAAAAGCCAGTTACATCTTTATTTAAGAGTTTTTTTCCATTTCCAAAGTCAATATCTTAGAGCATGTCTGACTCTAAATTCTGATTACAGTTTGGAAGCTGCAATTGTAGAATAACTAATGTAAAATGTGTGCAGTTAAAAAGTTGAAGTGGAGCTGCTGTATCCTAGAATAATTCCTGTGCAAAACGTGCAAATACTTATGCTGGTCTGTTATTACTTTGGACTTCGGGTGAGACTGTAGATTGGCAGACTTCATTCTTTGCTCCAAAGTAAAAATGTGATTAGACTAGTTAATTCCTATCTGATAACAAAATAAATTGGAATCGAGCAGGAAGAGAGAGTACTTTGTTCTGCCTAGTAACAGGCCGATACAGACTGTCAGCTTGTCATGAAACTTTGTAAGTGAACACTTTCTTGCCATGAAATAGAGCAAACGTGCAGTGTGCGTGGGGAAGATGTAATGGGCTTTGCTTTGATTTAACAGTTCAACCTTTGAATGAATGGACAAGATTAGATAATAGTTAAATCTTTGCTTTCTTCTCAGAATGAATATGAACAGCTAAACTATGCGAAACAGCTGAAGGAGAGATTGGAAGCCTTTACCAGGGATTTCCTTCCTCATATGAAAGAGGAAGAGGAGGTAGGTAAAAATCTTCCTCAAATATGCTGGTCTTCCCTGGGGTTTGGAATGACTGAATAGAGACAGAGGCTTCAGAGGTTCCGGTTTTTTCACAGTTCTCTTCTGTTTTTATGACTGTGCCAATTTGCATTTGGGATCGTGGTGTCATTGTTCTGTTCTCTGACTGCAGTGACACATTCTGAAACTGAAGATGTTGAAAATTTTTGATGAAATTCTGGTCCTTTAAAAAATTGATAACAAAAGTCCACAGGGGCTGGGATTTGTTTGCAGCAGGTAGTTATTTAAGGGCATGTGTAGTAAGACTTAAAGGAAAAAGAGAAGTCTTCTAAACCAGTCCTTCATGACTCAAACTGACACTCCCAAACAGCCTCTGACCTATATTTGAAACATAGACTAGTACTGCCAGTCTGAGGATTTATGGGTATCCAAAAAACTGGGAAGCATCTTCTGGAGAGAGTAAATCTTCCGAAGTCTGTCCAAGAGAAATCTTTTCTCATGTTTTTCTTCCTTGCCACCTCGCCTACCCTGTGAGTACCTTGAGAAGTTACTTAGCTTAAGCAACTTTAATCCCTTCCCTTTTCTGTTGGGGCAAACAGTTGAGCAGCTTGCCTGAGACTCTGCAGTGATCCATGGGCAAGCAGAGGGTTGGGACTCAGATCTTCCACGCTCCCGTCCTTAGGTTGACTTAACGTATGACTGTTTTACTTGGAGAGAATTTGAAACAGGAAATTCTGTCTAGCATTATCGACTATCTCTGTCGGCTCCAGACTCTTTTTTTTTTTTTTTTTTCCTTTGCTTTAGGTTTTTCAGCCAATGTTGATGGAATACTTTACTTATGAAGAACTGAAAGATATTAAGAAGAAAGTAATCGCACAGCACTGCTCACAGAAGGAGGCTGCTGAATTCAGAGGTCTTAGTAAGTGGAATCAAGCAGAAGAGCTGCAGAAGGTCTTTAAATATTCTGTGGATGAGAAAGCAGATCAAGGTGAAGCATCTAATTAAAGTCATTTTCAAACTGCAGTTTTTATCTAAAACGCCATACCAGTGACACACCTAAAGTTATGTACTGGCAGATAAAATAGTTTTTATAAAATGGGAATTTTTTCACACCGATTTTGAAACTGTAGGAACTTTTCTGTTTGATACAGTCTTTTTGGCAGGTTGTAATGTAGATAGTACTTCACTACTTACCTGCTCTCAACCTTCTTCCTCTCCCTTCCCTCTCACGGTAATATTTGATACAAGAAACAGGCAGAAATAATAATTCTAGTTTCATACTTCCATTGAAATTATATTTTTCTGTTTGCAGACCCTGCATTTAACTCTCAGTTTTCAGGACTACTTTGTAAGCTTTTCTGTTGATGGTTTTATAACACAGAATAATTAGGCAACTGACAATATTTAAAATTAAAAGCAGATTACCTTCCCCACTACCTCACTCCCCTGGTCTCTTAGGAACCAGAAAGGAAGAAACTGTGTGTGTGGAGTGATACAAGGGGGTGAATCCATGCAGCCTGCGAGTAGGTCAGATAAAATGTGTGTTCTGAAAGTGGATATTTAATTTGCATTCATCTGTAACTACCTTTCCTGATGAAACTTACAATAAATGGATGACTAGTAAAGTGCACTTCAGGCTTGTTTTATTAGCCTAAGCTGTCCATGTTTGCAGTTTTCGCTCTTAACTAACAAAGAAGGGTTCATGCCCCAAACAAGGGGAATTAATGTGCAAAAAGCGTAACAGTGGGGTGTGAGACTGATGAGTAGAGTGAGCCCTCATGAACTGAACTTTGTGGTGTTGATGAGATGTGGTGCTCTCATTAGAAAAACTTGAAAAACTGCTCTGTTATCACTTTTTTTTTTTTGGATGAAACTTGACTTGAACGGAATGATTTTCTGAACTACTGAACTGGTCATTTTCTGCCCTCCAGGTGAAACCTTCAGAAAAGATCATGGTCCGTGGTGTGAAATACTATTGAATCTGAACAGATGACTGTGACAGAAGTAGCCTTATGGCATTACTTGCTGTTAAACCTAGCTGGAATAGCAGTTGTGGGACAGCAGTAATTCTGCAATGGTTGTGTTCTAGACTTTAGGGAGAAGAAAGTATGTGTCCTGCATCCTTTTAAAAAGAAAAAAAAATAAAAATGGAAGAAAATAACACAGCTTACAGTCCTGTGAGGTTTTAATTTTAGTGTGAAATTCTCTGTAGTTTACCTGCAGAGATTTGCCAGGAATACAAATAAATATATTGATTTATCAAGTGAAACTGTATTTAATTATTTTATTTTTTTAAAGTAACAATAGATCATCACAGGGTAAAGTTCATATTATGCTCACTTTTGAAGATTCTTTGCAAAAAGAAACCTGATCCTGTCTCACTGTAATGTGTTATGTACTTTGTCTTTAAAAATAAATCCTACTGATTTGTGAAACCTATTTCTAAGGACTCCCGAAAACTGTTCGAGAACACATTTTGCTCGAGTAAATTGTCTTTAAACAAAGCATTAAAAATTCTCTTAAAACAACAAAGAAGCCAGTAACCAAATCACTGAGTTTGTTATTTTATACAGTTTGCAGCTCTCTTTGTTTTATGCCGATAAGGGAGAGCTACTGGAGATGGTTCCTAGTGCTGTCCATTGACTTATTAGTTGCAGTGGTCAAATTTTAGCCTCTAACCTAATATTTTGTATAACATTTCAACCTGAATGGCTTGTCACTGTTCAGGAGTTAAAACTACTTGTCTATGCTAGCAGTTAAACCTAGAAATAAAATACGAGGCAGCTGCAAAGAGTTAAGCATGGACTTCTTGCTAGTCAAGAGGTTGAGTGTTTTTGCTGAGAGTGGTCCCAGCTGGTAGATTCTGTGCTAGTTCTGTTTCCTGGGAATGTGGCAAAGTATGTATATATATATATCATCTATGACATAAGGCATTTTTTAAAAGCATTTCATTTATAGCAGATACTGCTTTAATCTTGCTGTGGTTGAGTAGCAGTGGTTTACTTTTGTCCAGGGCTTTTTTGGACCCTTGGTGGGGGTCAGGGTTGGAAAAAACTAGCAAGTTGAGAAAATGGCAAACAGAAAAACAGCTGATTTTTTTGTTTGTTTGTTTAAGGTGGTATTATGGTAAAGGCTTTTTAAAGCCAAAGTGATATCTACTTTTTTCAACTTTTTTGCCAAGCAATTGTTTATTTTTGTTTTAAGACACTATTTTTTATATTGTCCTAGTCAAAATGTGAGTTCCACTATTATTTAAAGCTGTGATGCTGTGCTTCATTTAACACACACTTTCTATATTTCAGAAACCGAAGTAACAGGGCACACCACAAATATTACTAATCTTCCTCCTGAAGTAATGCTGACCATTTTCAGTTACCTTAACCCCCAAGAGTTATGTCAGTGTAGTCAAGTAAGCACTGAATGGTCACAGTTGGCTAAAACTGGATCTCTCTGGAAACATCTTTACCCTGTTCGCTGGGCTAGAGGTAAGCTGAATTGAATTCTTCCTTTGAAAGCATGTCAATTAGCAAAATTTCTGAGTTTATAGAAGAGAATTACTTAGTATAGGCTGGCATGTACAATGAACCTCACATGGAGCATGCTGCTGGCAGGGATGGTGCACTGAAACTTGGTTAAATATTAAAAATCCCCAAAAGATACTTCCATTTTACAGAATTAAGAAACCAAAAGTAGTCTTGGTTGTAACTCATGAGTAGTTCTTGTGTACAAACTGTTGTTTTGCTTGCTTGTATGAATGTTAACAAGTATATTCACTAATACAATTTCTTAATTATGATTTAAGAATCTAAGGGGTTTTGAATTATAAATGCTGCTGTTACACCTACATCAGTAATATTTTTATTTCATGAGGTTAAAAGGTAGAAATAAAATGTAACTGGTTTTTCTGATTTCCTGACTAGTATGTTCTCCTCTGAGAGGTCTCTTAGAACTGCAGAATGGAAGTTTAAAACAAATGGGATTCTAACATTTCCTCACAATCTATGCTTTTTATATTCAAACTTCAAAGAAAACTGCACAATTGTTAGTTTTCATATTGATTCTTTAGATTAGTTCTTACAGTAAAGTTACTGAATCTAAGTGTTTTTCATTCCTCAAAATTTCCTGTTAATTAAAGCTAACAATATAGATACATAAAAGCTAAAAACTTACTTCTGGCCATACCTTTATGGCTTCTAAAATCTGTACAAGGCAGAGAGGAGTTAAATGACTCTTAAGTTTGAATTTTTTTGGTTGCATAAATCTCACTGAAAATAATGGATTGGTCCTCGAGCTGGAAAAGACTGAGTGGAGAGGAGTTTCAGAGTCTAAACTTAAATTTTCATTTTCATCTGAAACCTAGTTGTCTGGATAATTGAGTGCTGTGCAAAAAAGGTAACTGGCAACTGCTTAAAATGACTTATTCCTCAATCCGTTTTTGGCATGACAGGAAGCTAATCTCACCATGTACTGTCTGTGCTACTACAGCTCTTTGTGCAGAAGCACTTTAAACGGGGTAGAAGCTGCTCAAATAGGATTTACTGCCAGAAGAGGGGAAAAAAGAACATAAACCTACAAACTCAGTTAAATTTTAACTTTTTTTTCCCTAATACAGAGAGGGCTTTTGTGGTTTTTTGTATATTATAAAGGTAGGTTAAAGAAGATGATAAATTTTACTGAAATACTACTTTTGCTTCAGTTAGTTGACAATCAGGGTTTCATTGTCACTGTATTGTTCATGTAAGAAACCTTGTGCCTTTGGGTGCCCTTCAGCAGGGGTTGCTCTCACTTTGGGGGTGGCAGGATCCCCCAGTGGCGAGGCAGTAGGATAAGCTGTTCCTGATTCAAGCATGCCTATGCTGAGAGAGGCAGCAGACCTGCTTACACGGAGCCCAACGCTGCAATATACCCAGACTAGAAGTAGATTATGCCTGTGCAATAACCCTGGGGAGAGGAGCCCTACCAGCTAAAGTAGTGGAGCTGTTGCTGATTTCATGTTCATCCAGATGTTCTAAAAAATTGTCTATTGATTTGAGTCATACGTGTGTTGTTATCATGTATCAGACAGCTGTTTCTGGAACTTGCTTTTCTTGATCCTGGAGTTGTCACGTGCAGCGACTAAAGCCATACTAATAAAGGCACATCCTGGTTGACTGTTTATTTGTGAGATTCCAGAGGAAAACAGAAGTGTCTTAAACCAAGTGTTTATACTAAAAGTTGATGGTTAATATATCTACCAGAAAGAGCTTCAGCACCTACACAGTCCAAATACTCCATAATTCTTTCTGGTTTTTTTTTTTTTGCAATCGTATTGGTCCCTACCAAGAAAATAAGGAGAACAAGCGTGTCTCAAAAATAGTGTAATGGGCTGTGAGTTCTGTCATGGTACTGAAACTGTTCTATCTTTTGAAGCTTTAAAATGTAGATCAAACAAGAATTAATGTCAAAGTTCAGTCCAATCTTAGTTGAGATGAATGCAAAATTAATTTTTATCTTTAGATCAAGTCACGGTATACTGAGAAGTGTTTCATTGCTATTTTCAGCAGTGATGAGGACTTTGTCTTGATATCTCTTTATATTTTTTTTCCTCTTTTTTGGGGGGGATGAGCAGGTGATTGGTATAGTGGTCCTGCAGCAGATCTTGAGACAGAACCTGATGAGGAATGGGTCAAAAATAGAAAAGATGAAAGTCGTGCTTTCCAAGAATGGGATGAAGATGCTGACATAGATGAGTCTGGTAGGCAAATCTGATTTTGGTGATATTTTTTTTTAGTATTTTTTTTTCTGTGAAGATGACATAGCTATAAGAAGTAAATGTATAAAATAGAGTGTTTGCTGTAAAATCAGTTTAAAGTACAGATTTTTCTTACATAATTGGTTCTAGTACATTAAAATAATAACAAATGCAATAATTCTTACATTCTGTCTAGATTAAATGCTTACTAAACCAAGTAGACTTATACAGTAAAAATGAACTTGGAAAGTTTTGCCTAGCAACTACTTAAGGTTCCTTAAAGGAGTGCTCTTTTTCCTTTTCTTCAATTCATCCAGACTCCCAGCTGGGTGGAAAAAAAAAAAGGAAATGGAGTTTAGGGGTGGTGGGGGGAGAAGCAGGCAGCTGGTTTTAATGAGCTCAATTAATTCACCTGGGAGGGAGCAAACCTGAGGGCAGGTGGAAGAAGAGTTATGGGGATGTTTCTGGAGTTAGGAAGGAGGTAAAAGCTTGGCTTCCTCTCTTCAGGAAGTTTGGATGAATCGTCTTGCATCCTAATGCATCCTAGGCTTAATTTAAAATTTGTCTTAAGCTGTTATATCACAAGATATGAAGTGCTCTGTGAGACAGTATTTCAATGTATAAAGCAAGTTGGTGGAAACAGCTGCCCCAGACAGCCCTGGGCAGTGTGTAATCTATAGTAAATATTTCTCCAAGTCCTTTAATGATGATTTTCTGAGAAGACTCTTACTGTTTTTGCTTGCCATTAGAGTTAAACTCTTCAGGACCATCAGAAAGGCAAACATATAGTTTTTAAAGATGAGACGTGTAGTACGTTGAGCTAGAGTTCAGCAAAAGTTTGATGTAAGGTACTTTCCGAAACTCTCTCAAAGCTTGTTAAGCTTTCTTTAGTTTCCCTGGTAACTTGTTTGATATAAGATGGCAATGTGAATTTCAAATGACTCAAAGGCTACTTTAAGTCTTTCTCTTTGGTTTTATTTTGCAGAAGAAGCAGCTGAAGATTCGCTTGCCATTAATATAGCACAAATGGAAAAGCGTTTACTTCACGGCTTAATTCATAACGTCCTCCCGCACGTAGGTTCCTCAGTGAAGACATTAGTATTGGCCTACAGTTCTGCAGCATCCAGCAAAATGGTATGTAATCTGAAATGGGCATTTAATAATTGTGGCTGTGCAGCCTCTAATTAATAACCGCTGTGCCCAAGTTTAAAACACTTGAGTGGTGAAAATGAGGTGCAGTTCAAGAGAATGTTAACTCCTGTGTTGTCTTTTGACACTGTGCAGCCTTATCGCCTTGTGTCTTTGCTGATTGTTTACCTTTCCTTTTCCAGGTTAGACAGATCTTGGAGCTTTGTCCCAACTTGGAATATTTGGATCTCACTCAAACTGATATTTCAGATTCTGCATTTGAAAGGTTAGATAATTGTTGTTTCCTCTTAAAAAAAAACCCAAAACAACCCAGCTTTTCAAGGGGGAGAAACATTCAAACATGTCTTAGTCTGTTGCCAATGAGAGAGAAATAGAGAAATCACATTCAGGATTCATGCATAACTAAGAACTAAACCAGAGTAACAAATTAATGAAATAACAAGTGAAGCATGTAACTTTGAAACAGCCATTTATAATGGTCTGTCTTTGCTGTCTTCACTGTATTACCTGTCAATAACAATAATTGTGTCTTGCTCTAGTATTAACAACTTGAAAATGTCCATAGATCTTGGTTATGATAGTTCTTGGTCTGATACAGCTGGTAGTGTTTGTAATACTGCTATTTGAGACACTGATCAAATGGTGGGCAAAGCTCTGAGGCTTAGGTGTAATAACTGTGGATTCCGAAATTCTCCTGAAGCCTGCAGAAATTCCATGGATGTCAGTGGGATGGTTCATGGATGCAGAGCTTGCACCAGCGGGTCTTACTGTCATACTGAAACTTAGTGGCTGTTTCAGCGCTCAGCGCTTTCATTGTATAGTGCTCTCGAGTTCTATATGTTAACAACACAGAAGAGTTTACTGGCGTGGGTGCTGGCAACAACACTGCAGCTTGTGCAACAAGTTTTATTTGAAATAAAAAGCCTTATTGAATTTCTGTGGCTCAGAGATCAATCTTTGTTATTTGCTGCTCCATGTATAGATATATTTCCAACACACCGATTTGTAACTGACAAAATGAGTTTGGCTTGTTGTAAATATAAGTAATCACTTGTACAAAGTAAATGGTAGTTAACAAACTATGGGTAGGTACAGGTCACTTAAATCAGCTATATACTTCTGTAGCTAATGTATCAATATTACTGGAGATCAAACTTCTATTTCAGTTGAAAAAAAGAAGGCTGAAGGTGTGAGGTTTTGTTAATATGAAGTCTGATGTCATTAACATCTCTAATCCTAATCACTTTTATGAAATAATTAATACTGTAGACACAATGTGTTTCAGGAATACAGCTATTCTCTCTGAAGGAAATCAGAAATGGCAAAAGGATGTAAGGTTTAAGCACACTGATATTTCAATATGTATAAACAGCCAAGCTTGAAAAACTCCAGTCCTATACTTCAAACTCAACATTACATCTCAAGAAGATGTGGGGTTTTTTTTTTAGGGGGTAGTTCAGTAAGTTCACCTTTTTCAGCCTTCTGAGAAGTGAACTGTGGTGTCTGGTAACTCCGATACCTCTTGGTAACTGTGTCATGTACAACAGAATCTGCTTTTTGAAATTTTTGTCACATTTATTTGGTGTTTTCAGTCTGATCTACTATTTAAAAATTTGTTCAGTATATGGCAAATTTGGACTTTTGAGTTTCAGTGTATGAAAAAGTATAGGTTCTTACTGATTCATGATTCATTTCATCTTTCTTTAAACATAATTTTTTGAGGCATACGTACAGCACTTGGAGTATCAAATCTAACCTGTCTGGGACATTTTCTTTAAATATTCTGGAATTAATAAAAGTATTTTACTTATGAAGTGTTCTTTTGTGTATTTAGCCTTAACACCTGTTTCTGAACAAAAACTTAAAAAACCAACAAAACTAAGCAAACCACTTCTCTTTGATTTCAGTTGGTCTTCAGTTGGTTGTTGTCAAAATCTCCGCCACCTTGATCTGTCTGGATGTGAAAAAATCACGGATGTGGCTATAGAGAGGATTTCCAGAGCACTGGGTATCATATCGACTCCCCATAACAGAGGTATCTTGAAAAGCTGCAGAAACAGGAATGCTAAGACTTTGTGGAAAAACAGAGAGCTTACTCTGCAGTCCAACAAGAAGTATAATTGTTTGCGTGACATCAACAACGAAAACCTCATCGAGGGAGGAGATGGTGAGCAGCATTGGACTAAACCCGACGGCTCAGAAAACTTCAGTTCTGCTTACGTGTGGATGTTAGATGCAGATGATTTAGCTGACATTGAAGATGCTGCAGAGTGGAGACACAGGAACGTCGAAGGATTTTGTCTCATGGAACCAACATCCCACATTAATTGTTCTGGATCTTGCTACAGTAGAGACATTTATGGATTAAGGACTAGAGGGTGGCAGCAGCACTGTGCTTCTACTGACTTGATTTACTGCGGTCACTCGTTTTGTTGTGCTGGGACAGCACTAAGAACTATTCGAGCACTTCCAGAGTCCTCTGCACTGTGTAAAAAATCAACATGGACTAAGCAGTCAGAGAAAAAAGACTCAGCATACTCTGGGAGTGAAAAAACAGATGAAGAGACTGCACGAGTTCTTCAGTTTCTCAGTCTGTCTGGATGTTACCAGATCACAGACCGTGCTCTCAGGTGAGGAAGCATTTTTGAGCTATTTTGCTGCGTTTGAGCTTTTTCTAATTTTATTTGTTGGGTCATTCTGGGGTGAATCTGCCAAGATTCAGTAGAAAGCTTTTGACTGAAGAAACTGTTAAGTTTTAAATGGTCTTTGCATCCTAAAATATTTATAGTACTAGACTTGAAAACTTTCTCCATCTTTTTCTTCGGAAATTTAAAAACAAAATCATTTAGATGTATTCTCTGAAGTCAGGTATTTCTGTGAATTTGTTGTTCTAGGCGGTATTAATGCTTTTAGATTTGATTTCTGGTGATTTACTGTCAGGAAATTGTGTTGATTTGCTGATTTATATTTTTTTCACTATGCCTGTCAGTACACTTGAAACTTTATAAAACTGGAGTCATATCTCATTTAACCTGTCTGGATAATGACATAATTTATGGACTGGTTGGATCAAAGGGCTGAGACCAACTGAGTGATGTTTAACAAGGCTAAGTGCTGGGTCCTGCACTCAGGTCACACCAGCCCCATGCAGCGCTATAGTCTTGGAGAAGAATGGCTGGAGAGCTGCCTGGTGGAAAACGACCTGGGGATGTTGGTCAACTGCTGGCTGAACATGAGCCAGCAGTGTGCCCAGGTGGCCAAGAAGGCCAACAGCATCCTGGCCTGTATCAGGAACGGTGTGGCCTGCAGGATGAGGGAAGTGATCGTTCCTCTGTACTCAGCGCTGGTGAGGCCCCACCTTGAGTGCTGTGTCCAGTTTTGGGCCCGTCACGATATTAAAGACATTGAGGTGCTGGAGCAGGTCCAGAGAAGGGCAATGAAGCTGGTGAGGGGTCTGGAGCACAAGTCTTACGAGGAGAGGCTGAGGGAGCTGGGATTGTTCAGCCTGGAGAAAAGGAGGCTGAGGGGAGACCTTATTGCTCTCTACAACTCCGAAATGAGGTTGTAGAGAGGTGGGGGTCTGTCTCTTCTCCCAAGTCAAGTTGTGCCAGTGGAGGTTTAGATTGGATATTAGGAAAAATGCCTTCACTGAAAAGGTGGTCAAGCATTAGAATGGGCTGTCTAGGGAAGTGGTTGAGGCACCATTCCTGGAGGTATTTAAAAGATGGGTTGACATAGTGCTTAGAGACATGGTTTAGTGGTGGACTTGACAGTGCTAGGTTAATGGTTGGACTCGATGATATTGAGGGTCTTCTCCAACCTAAATGATTCTGTGATTCTATGATAATTTTGTATGTGCAGAACATCATGTTAAATATGACCTCGTATAACAATTAGGGGGAAAAAAAAAGTAGTTTAACATTGTGATGGCTTCAAGAGTTGTAAAATTTCGTGTGTGATATTTGCCATTAATATTTTGTACTGTGTCAGAAAAATGTAGTTATTGCTTCATAATGACAGTGGGATGAGGCTGAAATAATTGCAGCCACCTGCTCGTGTGTGCTGCAGCACTTGGGGCTAATTAAAGCCTCTTGGAACTCCATTCTTACCTCTACTGTGTGCTGTGGTCCACTGCGAAACGGTGTGAGGTGCTGCTGGCATTGACTTGTCTCTCCAGAGACTTCATCCCCGTTTGGTGCTCAGAAGAAGCAGCTCCTTCTGTAGTGGTTCTTCTGATGCATACTCTTTCACTCAGCGGAGTCAGCTTTGGGCGGCTGTGCTTTCTGCTTGAACTTTGGACTGGTGGAGTGGATGGGTACTGCTGAGTCTCCTTTGGTACTAATTAGCTCATGTTGTGTGTAGTTTGCATGTCACTGGTCTGTTTTTTCATGACTGGGTAATCTAGGACCAAAGGGAAGTTTGGTCCTTGAGTCATGGGAAAGGTTGAGTTGTGCCAGTTTCCCATCGATGCTTTTTGGATAAAAGACAGTATTTAAGAGCCGAGAGCGTGCTGCAACGAGTGCCTCCTGCGCTCGCCAGAGTAGGGTTGAGTCCCTGATGAAAGGGAATGAAACCTCCTGATAGAAACACGTGGCAGTGCATTTCATAGCAAAGCTGTTAACAGACAGCTGCTTTTGCGGTCAACACTTCGAATTCTGCCTGCTGACAGGAGAAGGTTGCTCTGAGGGCATTTTTAGTTTTATGTCCCAGCTTGAATCCGCAGCTCGGTGATTCAGGCCCGGTGGGTGAGCTGGTTTGTGGTGGAGCTTGGGCTGGTTGCCCCAGGGGCTCGCAGAGAAGCGAGCGCTCGGGTGTGATGCATCCCACGAGGCTGTCGCATCAGCAGCCAGACTCTTGCACTCAGAGGAAGAGTAGAGAATTCCACTTGAATACTAAGGTGGCGTGTTGTCATAGACAGGCTCTGCTGTCAGCCCTACAAAGTTGCAAATTTGGATTCCAACATAATTTTAATTAAAAAAAAATAATAATAAGATGCTCAAACTTTTGGAAGTGTAATGCAGCAAACCTGAGTGTCATGTTTTCAAGATGGGTTGAGGAATATACATCACGTTGGAAGAGTTGCCAAAATCAGTGTGGCATGTTCTGGTAGTTCTTTGAAATACTTGGTCATCTCTGGAGTCATTCCTAAACAAAGTGATTTATCATTTAATTCTGTCAGAAGGAATTGTTAGTTTCCCTAGAAATCAGTTTATTTATTAGGTCTGCCAGCTTCAGGGTGATCATCTTTATGGGGTGTGAAGCCAGATTTAAAACTAGATGGTTGGTTAGACATGTGGGGGTTTATGAGATGCAATCAAGTTGGTGACTTGGTGACAGGGTGGATACTTGTCAGTCTAAGGCCGTGGGGGTTCTTAACGCCTCTCTTCTTCTGTCTGTTAACAGGGCACTGACTCTGGGAGGAGGACTGCCGCATTTGGAACACCTTAACCTCTCGGGGTGTCTCACTGTCACTGGGGCTGGCCTGCAGGACTTAGTTTCTGCGTGCCCTTCTCTAAACGATGAACACTTTTACTACTGTGACAACATTAACGGTAATGTCTTTTTATGAAGATGTGATGTTTTTCTGGGGAGCAATGTTTGGTTTCAGGATACTTCTTAAAAAAAGGAATCACCAATACCCCACTATTTTTTTTTTCCACTTTTTTTTTCTTGCTTCACTGATTATGAAATGACAACTGTTAAGTCAGTTTTTCCTCGCTCGTTCTTCTGGGGTTTTTTGCTTGACACTACTACCATTCTGTACTACCTAGGAAAGCATTTTCAGTCCTTGTATCTCATAATTGAATTGAGCATAAAAAATAGGGGCTAGAAAGTACATCTCCATATAGCTAATACATATTTGCCCTCTCCATGTCTTCCCTGTTAACCATGTAGTTTTATGTTTTCTTTATGGTCGTGACTTCAGAGAGAGGGTTCATTAGGTTGATACCAAAGCAGTGATTTTTAGGAAAGGAATGATGTGTTTTGCCATACAAACCTCCCGGATTGCAGTAGTTTTAGTGTAGGGTGTTTTTGATCCTACCATCATGTGTCCTTATGGAAAATGTAATTCATTTTTTCTGGTTTTGGTTGAGTCAGTAACTTTTAGGGATGGATCTAAGCTGGGGAAGCATCTGGATAAAGTCATAAAATATGTTTATGGTGCAAGTTTTCTCAGTGTTTACCACACTGGAATTCAGTCTATTACGTTGGGTCCAGTAAGCATTTATAGCATGAGGTGGGAACTGTGGTGTGACTTCTATTCCATGTGTGAATTTAAAACAGGTAAGTGCAATCAGAAAGGGAGGGAAATGCAGGATAATAGAATTCACAGGATTATAAGAGCTAATTGTGTGTAAAAACATAATTATATTCCTTGGTAGTTCATGATGTTCAGTGCAGTGATTTGCATTTCCTTTGGGATGCAGCCACGGCAGGGGTACAGGATGCCAGAGCTTTGGTGCTGCAAGTAAATCTGTACTGACGTTTGGGTATTCAATCCACTGAAACTGAAGGAAAATGATGCACTTGGAAAGCATTAAATGATACTCTGCTTCCATAATTTTTGCACTGCTTCATAGACTTTTTGACACTAACTGCTGTTTTTTCTTAAATTGAGACACTTGCTTTTTGTTACTTCTATCCAGACCACAGCTTCTAAAAATCTCACAGCATTTCAACCTGGAAATCTTAAGGTTCCTTTGAAAAAAAAGTCCTTCACTGACTTTCTTTCTTGCATTGCGTTGAGTTTAAAGATGTCTTCAAAGACCAGGCCTTTTTTCTTTTCTAGCTGGTTCCTTGCTATTTTTCCTCTGTTTTCACTTCTGTCAGTAATACCAGACTTGATGGTTCTGCTTCGCCTTCAGACATCTCTTTTTCTCCCCTTGTCCCTAAAATATTGTCTTACTATTAGTTTACGAAACCAGAATCTCTTGTGTGAGTCCACCACTGTAAAGCTTGGCTATTCCATAATATCCTCGGGAAATTACTGATGTTTAAACAGAATACTTTTTGGCATTATTCTGTAAAGTTGTCCTGACCCTCTTCCTGTTTATTTCCTTCCTCTCACTGCCCGCTGGAAGCTGTGAGCCCATGAGCTCCGCTGGGTTCTGTAAAGCATCGTGCGTGCGTTTGGATGAACAGTTACTCCCCTAGAGAGAAACCAACAGGGGAGTGAGGCTGTAACGGTCTGACTCCTCACTTCTATTGGGAAATAGAAGCATCTCAGAAGCCTGTTGCTCTTTTCTTTAAGAAAGAAGTCGATTAAAAACTTAAGAGGGGTGTCCTAGCGAAATGCTGAAATGGGAAATAACCTTTTATAATGCAGTTTTATCTGGGTACTGTTCTCAAACTTCATTGTTCAGTGTGAAACTAATGCCTTATTCCGCTCCATGGGCAGCAGGATTTCTGTGACAGCCTGAACTATTTCTGTATCATTTGGTATTTCTGAAGTAACTGTAGGGAAAGCAATAGCTGTTTCATTTAAATTCATCTGTTTGATTTGTTTGATCCATTTATGCTTGTTTGCACTTGTATAGATGGTATTATTAACTGCTGCACAAAGATTACTGGTGTGTAAGCAGGTAGAAAATAATTTCATAATTTTCTTTGCTCACCAGCTTATCAGGGATTGTTTTTGGGGAAGGAGATATGTTCTGGGATCACGTTGGAAAACCCTTCAGTCTTGCAGAACAAAAATTGGACCCAACAGCACGGAATTTATCCATCTTTGAAAAAATAAAGATACCGCTTTTGTCTGTTGACATATAAGGGCTTTACTTTCACCCACAGCAATATTTTCAGATATTTTATTTTTTTGTATAAACGCTGAGCCTAATGGGGTCCTTAAACACAGCTGCTTTGGAAGGTTTGCTGGGCTGGTTTGGTAGAAAGGCCAGTCTTTTTTCAGTGGTGCCCAGGGACAGAACAAGAGGAAATGAACACAAACTTGAATATAAGAAGTTCCACCTAAACATGAGGAGGAACTTCTTCACTTTGAGGGTGGCAGAGCACTGGAACAGGTGGTGGGGAGACATTCAAACCCCACCTGGACAAGTTCCTGTGCAACCTGCTCTGGGTGGACCTGCTTTGGCAGGGGGGTTGGACTAGATCTCCAGAGGTCCCTTCCAACCCCATGTGATTCTGTGAAATGTTTGTTTGCAATGCCCCTTCTAATTGCTGATTGTGTTTAATATCTAAAACACAGTTGATTGAAAATCACACTGAACTCAGTAAGAAGAGTGTAATGTTTGAGTTACTTCTTGCCACTTTGAAGTCATAGTTTCCCATACAGTTTTGTCCAGCTGTGTTCAGTCTCCTTACTGTGCTCTCAGTTTTGAAGCCTGGGGTGCTGTCAGCTTCAGGAGGAGAAAAATGAGGCTCCCAAATTTCTGCAGCGGCAGCTCTTTGCAGCTTTTAAGTATGATTCACTTTCTAGAGTTTTTAAATGATGTAGTCCTCAGGTGCTGTAATTAAAGAAATAGGGCATTAATGAAAAAAGTTGTGCTGATTCTGATTATTCACTCTTTTCTTCTGACATTTAGAGGTTCATTGGTCCTAGTTTGATCTGTCTTCCTCCATTGGATCCAGGACTTTGCAATTTCTGTTAAGATTTAGGGACTTCTGTGTGCAGATTTATATGGGAAAACATATAAAGTCGTTAGACTTGAAGAGTTTGGTTTCTCTAAGTTCTACAGATAACCGAAGTGCTCTCATAAAGGTCTGTAAGTGTAACTTTACTAACGGCTGATAAAGAGTAGCACTTAGTAAACTCAGATTTGAATTTAATATTGCCTTACATATATATATTTTTAAAGCTAATGCTTAATTTGATCACTTTTCTGGTAATTGCCCTGTAGTGTACCATCAGATACGGTTTGCAGGGTTGATGATGGAGCCTATCACTGGTGGTGGCTGTGAAAAGAACTGCCTTTCCTTCCCTCATTTGTGTTCCTCCCAGCTCATTCCTACTACCTTCCTGTGGCCAGCATTAGTCTTTGTGTGGCTACTTGGTAAACTCAGTCAAGAACAGGGGTAGCTGAAAGCCTCTTTTTCCCTTTTTTTTTTTTTTTTTCCTTTTTTCCCCTCTTCCTAGCTGGGTCAGGGATCCATCTGGCTGTAGGCAACACGAATGTTTCTGCTGCCACAGGCGAGAGCTAGGACAAGTGGCTAAAGGGATGCGGCGGTGGCAGCCGGATCTCCTGACTGGAGCAGCTCTTTCATCATGCTCTGGGTTGTCACACGTTCTTGGTGAAATGATGAACTTCTTTCTAGGAAACTTTAATTTTTGTTTCGCTACCAAAAGGGAGTAATCGAATAGCTGTGCTGCTTTCTTACATGGCAGCACCTCTTTATACGTAGCTCATTTGAAAACCGAGCGCTGTTCATCATGAGTGAGCAGAGCTCTGTTCTGGGTCACCCGGAGCATGTGAGTAATCAGATGTGCATCTAAAGAGCATTACAATAATCCAGTTTAGAGGTAATTTGACCAGTGGTGGGTTAGGTGAGAATCTGATTAACTCTGCTTTCCCAGGTGAACCAGCCCAAAACGCATTTAATTTAGGCACTTCACTGCTAGAGCTTGTGAAGTCCTCACAGTCTGTAGAAAAAGAGGCACCCTTCTGAAAGAGATTCAGCCCCACTGTAAGGTCTGAAATGACCATCTCACTGGACAATACTAAAAGGAACTCTATACTGTTACCGTATTGCTTAACCCGGTGCATCGCTGAGATGAGATGAATCAGAGACCGTGTATACAGAGGCCAAAGAAAACAGGAGAGAGTGTTTTTTGGCAAGATTAAAGAAGCCATTCGTACTTAAACACAGAGGTGGTTTGAAAACAAAGTCCAGTCCAAATGAGGTCAGTAGCAAAGAGTGGGGAAATGGGAGGTTAGGAAGCCAGAGAGGTGTAGCCAAAAGTCAGTTGCAGGAAACAAAAATGGTCTCTGTGGCTATGAAAAGCAAAGGCATTTCAATTTTGCTATTTGTATGAAATGTAAAAAAGAATAAGCTAAGGAAGGTTAGGGCTTTGTAGAGGAGAGAAATGACCTGTGATGGAGGAGATCAGTTGCCGTGTCAAAACATAAATTGTCCTAACCCAGTAGCCTGACTGTTAAAATTAAAATTACTGACACTTACTACCTTGTTGTAATAAGAGCATTAAATACCCTCCAAATTGTGGGAATTGCCTGTGTGTGCTAAGAAAGAACAGAGGGTGGCAGATTTCGGGAGATGTGGCTTGAACTCTTGAGTATTTCACTTCCTCAGAGGCTGTAAAGGATGTGATAAAATCAGTGATGGTGTGAGGAATAGACATGGGACAAGAAGTGCAGCATGGGAAGAAGGGTGAATTTTCACTGTGGTTAATGTCATTTGTAATTCAGTGCCTAATAAATTAGGAAGTGAAGCTGTAAACTTTTCAGGTGATGCAGTTTACTTAGAAGTTTCAAAATTTTTTGAGATTTTAAGTTGCTCTAGGACCAGTTTAAATTTAAAAACCGAAAGCTAATTAAAGGATAGGAAGAAAGGGCAGGGCTTAATGGTTCCTGTTCAGGATGGAGAGGAACCTGGGAGGTGACATCTCTCTCCCCATTCCTCCTCCGTTAAGATGTCTGTGCCCTGATCAGTCTTACTCTGCCTTTCTGTTGCTGTTGTGGGGTAAGAAATGCAGGCAGTGATTTCCAAGTGTTTGAGTGGTGCTGAGCTGCCTCGAGTAACGATACCGGTGCTGAAGATTTCCAGAGGGACTTCTTACCAGCTTCCCGTAGAGCTGTACGGATGGATGGATGGATGTGTGTCTGGGTGGTCGGGAATAATCAAACCATGATTGCATGAAACTAAATTCAGAGCCGGCAGTCGCAGCGTGGAGACAACTGTTCCAGAGAGCTGTCGGTGCTAATTCTGAGATCTTTCCTGTTTGCAGCAGCAGCCACAAAAGCCACCAGTGTTGTGCCTCCTCAGTGTGCTGCATGGTCCTGGAAGCCGTGGGGCACTCACGTGTGGAGTACTGCGTGCGGTTTCGGTCTCCCCGTCTTGAGGAGTGTATGTAAAGGAGGTACAGAAGATACAGAAGAGGTCCCCTAAAAAGAGTTAGGGACCCTGGCTTGTGAGGAGACACTCAAAAGGCTGGAATGTTTCAGTATGGGAATGAGGAGGCAGGAAGTGGGATGACTTTCCACAACTGAGAAGGCAGTAGATGAGGTGACTGTGCAACAGCATCTCTCCAAATTCTGCAGTTACTACCCTTGGGCAACAGCAGATGAAGCGGGCAGGAGATTGATCAAAAGCGGATGCACCACGTAGTGAACTTCTGGAAGTTCACTGTGGCAAACAGTCAGTATCAGCAGGTTTAAAAAGAGATGAAACAAATGCAGGCACAACTGAGCCTTAAACAGATACTAGAGGGAATGGACTTTCACGGCCCTGCTGCAAGGGGTAGGGATGCTAAAAGCGACACACAGTGGGCTTCTATCATCTCCCCAGATAATGCTTGCTGCCAGGGATGAAGGCAGGGTTAGGTGGGCCATTGCTCATACCTAGAAGGGCAGGTTCCAGTTATGAGCATGGGGAAGAACTTCCTTAAAAAGAGCAAGAAAAAGATAGAAGCCACTAAAGTACACCGAGTATTAACATGTGCTGACTATTCCCCTTCCTGGGGATGCTGTGGTTCTGTAGGTTTTGTCAATGAGGTTTTTATTAGAAAGGTGACAGTGGCTTCAGAAGGGCTGGGGCAGCGGTGGGGAAGGTCAGCTGCGACTTGGGAGATGCCTCCACACAGAAGGTGCTCTGCTGAACCCTGCTGTTCAGAACCACAAGGTCTCCTTTGTAAAGGACTTAATGAAGAAGCTTTCAAACTCTAGCTCGTAAGTGACTCGGAGGACCAAAATTTAGTTCACTCGAATAAAAAGATTTGAAAAGGGAAGAGTTTGTTGCCAAATGCAAAGTATAACTGTTATTCATACTATCCTTCATTATGGCTTTAGCTTTGTTTTATGGAGCCTTATGCACGTTAACTTAACTATGTAGAATATTGCTCATCAGTGTGTGGAAGGAAGCAGAAAGCTGATTTCCAGACACCAGGGTCTTGGAAATTAATTGAATGCTGACTTTAAATTACTCTTCAAGGGGGAAAAAACCAAGCCAGCCATAGCATGGTGCCCTAATTCATTACATGATTTTGTTCGTCTTTTCTAAATGCATTAAAAACATCTTAAATATTTAATTTGTCTGAAAAACAAAGGGGGGGGGAATTTGGGTTGTCCTGGTCAGCTTGTTTTAGTGAACTCAGCAACCTCCTTCCAGTTTATGTTGGGAGCCCAAGTTCAGCCAACCTGAATGTCACCGTTTGTGTCTCTGAAGCAGGCCTGTGGCTGCAGGACACCAAATCCTGTAGTAATAACTTAATAGTTTCTTATCTCATGATCACTTTAACATGTCAAATGAAAGGGCTAACAGTAAGCCAAGGTAAGTGGAGGTGGGTGGAATTACAGCATTGGTTTATACTGTCTGTGCTCATGACTTTGTCTTTCTCTTTGAATGGCTGGTTTTTAGCCTTACGGGCTTCTGAAAACTGCAGCGATACTGAAGGTGATTTTCTCTTTAGTTTTTGAATTTCCAGTCGGAATACGTGAGGTCTCACCAACCAGGAAGTGTTCATGGAGGAAAAAACCTTCCAGACTGAAAAAAAAAGCCAAACCACCCCACTGTTTTTGTTATAGTAGAAATAGTTTTGGAGATCATGGTTTCTTTGGAAATGCCGTGAAGTCATCACTTGAATTTGAAAAACAGGAGTTAAACCTGCAGAGTGAAAGTATGCCTCAGTTCTGGGAGCTGGCTGGGAGAGCTGGCTTAAACTGCATTTGCTCTTGCTCACCGTGCATCTGTGTCACTTTGAATGCGTTATCTTCACGGGACTAAGCTATCGGAGCAAAAAATCTCTTGAAAAATATCATCCGATTGAGGTTTTTATACCTTATTAGTCCTGGCAGTGTTTCAGGCTTCACAGCGCTGAATCAGGTTTAGCGCATTAAAAAAAAACCAAACAAGAGATGTACTCTGAATGACCAGGTTATGAGAATTCTGCATCTAAATAAATGGCCTTTTCTTCTTTTCACATTTGTTCTGTTTTTGTGCAGGTCCTCATGCTGAAACCGCCAGTGGATGCCAGAATTTGCAGTGTGGTTTTCGGGCCTGCTGCCGCTCTGGCGAGTGACCCGCTGCCTCCTGATCCTTTCAGTCGACTTCATTTAGCTGAGCAGGCTTCCTTTCATGCACTTTACTTACAGTCCGCATCTTGTGTTAACCATCCCCGGAGTGAGAGTCGTTACACTAGCCTGACCCCGCCCACAACTTCGAAATCTTAATTATGAGTGTACTGTACAGTGTTGTAACAATCTCACCAAATCTCATTTGGTTTGAAGGGTGTTGGGTTTTGTTCTGCTTAATTTGGGGAAGATGGGAAAACGTTCAGATTTTTTTTTTTTAATGCCACTTTCTTCCAAGTTTGGCACTTAAATATTCTTTACAGGATTATTTTGTGTTAAGTGAATGGTTTTGTTTTTTTTATCTTGAATCCGTAAGTACAATATAAAGCTCTGCAGAGGATTTGAAATGTACTTGTTTGCATTTGGGTAACAATTCTACATCTTTAGGAGCCTTGTTTCTCCCCCTTTCCTCTCATCCCGAAGTCGTTCTTTATATTGCAAAATTAGGGAAATTCCCACCTTCCTTTTGCATTTGGTTTTGTATTTGGGCTTGAAAGACGTACTCAAATAAAACATTCCCACCAACAAAAAATTTATGTAGCTGTATGTGCTTTCAAGTTGTAATACCCAGGCGTGCCATACCAGTAGGCTGCAGAGATGGGGTGGGAGGGTGTTGTGGTGGTTGCAGAGCTGTGAACCTCGCGGTGTGCGTGGGGGCTTTGGGTTGGTTTCTTCTCCTGACTGTGTTAAGATGCGTTTTTGAAACAACTTCAAGGGCTGTCAGTTTTCATTCTTACGAAATCCGTGGAAGACAATGCATTTTCCCCACTGCTTTGATTTTTAAAAAGACTCCTCGCTGCATGGTAGGGAGGAAGGGAATCTTGTTGGGTTGAGTGAAACCTGCCCTGGGAAGAGAGAGGAGCAAATGTACGAGTCGTGCATGTGGGGCAGTAGGGGAAGAGCCCACTGCACAAGGAAGCGAGTTTGGTAGCCCATGGCAAGTTGCAAACTGCAGTGGCCACCTGCTTGTATGACTGGTGTGGCTGCAGGTGGTTTTTCCTGTGGGCAGGGTGGACAGGGTTTTGTTTTTTTTTTTTCCCCCCATCCTGCCTAATTTTAAAGACTGATAAGTGTATCAGCCTGGTAATTCATAGCTGTCTTACTAATTGGATACATTCTTTTGAGCAGTAGTTAATCAGGAGAGCAATCCTGGTGGCACAGGTAGCTTCCAAGATTCTTGGTGTCCGGGAAGTCAGCCTGCAGTTTATTGTAACCTCCAACCACACCTACAAGTTTTGATGCCATCGTGCTCCCAGTAGTACTGGAAAGTAGTAAGGGAAGGAAAAGGGAAATGAATGTGGAGTTGGTGCAGAGTTGGTTGGTTGTGGTTGACAGCTGAATGTGGGCTGGAGGCAGAACATGCAGGGCTCAGCTAGAAGCCTACAGAAGAGGTGCAGAAGGCTACCATGATTCCATCAGCTGTTGCTTCAAGTAAACTGTATTAAATTTACTTTGGTGCCCAAAGGTGAGAGTAGAGATGTGGCCATTTGTGCAATGCGGGGCTGAGGCAAGAGGAGAGCGGTGAGGTACGTGGTGGGCTTTCTTGCCTCTGTCCTCATTCCAGAACTTATGTTTCAGAGGCTGGGAAGGTGCAGGTGAAGGTCCTCCTCCTCACTGCTATGTGGTGTTTTCTGTGTGGATTGGTGGAGAGACAGCTGAAGGCTCAATCAGCTGCAGAAAATTCTGTTCACTCACATTGTGTTTTTTCTTCACCCTTCTCTGAAGGGGGGTTGGGACTAAACTTGGGAGATGTCATCAGTGTTGTTCAGCAAAGCATGGTGTGATGCCAGTGTAGCTGCTGGAGGTTTATAGAGGGAACCTGTGGCAACCAGAGGCTTTAAACCAAAGATTTTGTGTCTAGCACTTATTAGATGGACTGTGTCTAGTCTGGAATTAAGCTCAAAAACAATCTTAACTTTATGTTCTGATGAACATCCTTCCTAAGCTCTGCCCATCATCACTTTCACTAGGAAAAGTTTCATTAGTAAGGTAACTGCAGGAAAAGGATATATATTTGTATCAGCATTAACAGCACCACTACTTACATACTAATAAGCAGATTCGATTTTTATTCTTTTGATAACCTTGTACCAGGGTAACTGGCAGATAAAGTTTTCATACTCCAAAGTAATTTAATCAAGATCTTGTATAAAATGAATGAGCGTCAAGTTAGGTTTTGGTAGGAATATTTATTAAATACTATTGTCTTTAACTTTTAAAGAAAATGTTGTCTTGCACCTCTAAATGGTGCTGGCGTTTATACAGACACTAAGTATGAAGGAGCAGAAGAAGCAGCCTCTTAAAAATTGTAGTAGGGCCTTCACCGATGGCTCTTTGGTGCATGAAATTTTATTCATGGGTAGATAGTCCTGGTCTTGGGTACTGGAAAACTGTAACTATTTGTTCTGTAACTGAATGACAGCATCTTTGAAGAGGAAGAAGGTCTGCAGATAAAATACACTGACGAGCTTAAAACATAGTCTTCAAGGCGTGATTCCAGAAACCAAGTTTCACCTGAAAATATGGTGGCCAAACTCTGCTATTTCACTCTGCAGTGTCCCATTATGTGGGCGTGTGTAATGCTTTTAACAGTGTGGTGTCCCACTGGCAGCTATAAAATCCTGTATAAAAATCACCTTGTAGTACTGGAATTTCAAGCAGTCAGTCTCTTCCTCAGCAGTAGTAAGTGGTGTCTTCGGTGATTGTAGGATGTATAAAGCTCCTGTGTTTGCAGCTACTAAAAATCAGGTTCTTTCTCTGTTTTTTGGGCTAGCTCAAATCAGCAGTGTGAAAAAGTGGTTATATTTACCCTCGCAGAAGCAAATTTCTTGAGGTTTTCTGACGGTCTATGCTACCTATTTCGAACAAGTGAAGCAACATAAATCCACACAGAGAGAACATTTTGGGGATAAGCATGAATATAGACAGCTAGAGCAAATTCCACATTGGAGACGTCAATGGTATGAACTCCTGTGCTGTGGACAGCTTCTACTAAAGGTCTGACTTCAGAATATGGCATATGAATAGGAAATCCAGAGACCTGGGAGAAAGAAAGAGGGGAAAAAAACCACGCAAGGTAAGAAGAAAAGGTAAAGCCACCTGAATAAATACATAGTTTTAAAAATCTGTTTTACTGTGCATGTAAATTTATCTATCTAAAAAAGGGTATTTTGTATTTTAATACCACCTCCCTATTTCATATACTCTAGGAAAGCTTTGCCATTTTTCCTCTTTAGTTTGGGTTAAGTTTGAACTGAATATGTTTAGAAATCTAGTAGAATAAAGCAGTATTATCGAACACCTACAGCATAACTTCGTTGGTTTTCTACCTTTTAACTGGGTTTGATTCATTGTGTTCTCCTGATTGCGCTGGCTGGGGATTTGAGGTGGCAAATACCTCCTGCCCATCATGTGAGGTTTCAGTTCCTGTTGGACCTGAAACCTCAACTCATTTGGGAAATTGCCACCAGTCAGCCCATGAGCATCCAGTGCTGGGAGACTGGGCTGTATTTATGTACTGGGGGCAGCGACTGTTGGGGTACCACAATAATACATGAACAGTGCAGACAATTGGTCTTTGCATTCCTATCTCTCTGTTCAACACAGTTTTTATCCCCAACATCTACAAATCAAATAAAATAGATCATAGAGGTTCCTTCTAAATCAGTGAATCACTCGTTCACTCTGTAAATATTACCATGGTTTAGCTTTGGTATAAAAGCTCTTCTGACTTTTGGTAGAGGAAATAAAGAGCCTGGGACACACTTCTGTACCACAGGGGTAGCCATACTAAATCCTAGGGATTTAGATTCCTGTTTCTATGCCCAAGCCCTGTATGTTCCCAGCCGTACCCTGTAATCTCCCAGCTGTTTCTGCAGCTCTGCCTGATGGTCATCTTCTACGTCTTTGCCTTGGTTTTGCTCCAGCAGCGGCAGAAAGTTACGCAGGGTAGAGGTGCAGTATCTGTTCCAGCGGGTTAGGTGCCTTGGTCTCCATTCCATGATCTTATCTTTTAATATTTTTTCAATCCTGCAATAAAATATACCTATAATTACAGTTCTGATATTTACTGGACACCTGAGCTGCTCTCCCTTGATACCTCTCTTGGAGGTTTATGGGGAACACAAATGACCTCAGTTAAATTTACAACTGTGGAAAAGCACAGCAAAGCAGCGCCAATGTAGCTTTTTCTTCAGTAACACAATGGGAGGGCAGGGACTTCACAGCCCTTTTTAGTTCACAATCTCCTTCCACCCCTCTATAGCAGGAAACTGTCCAGCAATGCTTGATCAGTTCCTTCTTTCTGGCAATCTCTATTAGAATTAAAAGGTTCACAAAACTACACCTTCTGATTATTTTTTTTTTTTTAGGCCATTCTCAATTCCAAGCACTGAAAGCAGGTATTTAGGATTTAAGTATGAATATGCTTGAGGAATGTAAGAAGATGTTCCACCTCTAGTGATCAGCATTTGTTTTAGAGGTAGAATTACCTGCCCTGTAGCTCCACTGCAGCAGCCTTGTCCGAATGCTGGTAAACTAATTCTTCAGGCTAGCAAGAGATAAAAAGTTTAAATATTAAAAAGTGCAGTCTCTCTAGATGTGTATCACTAACTTCAGGAGTTACTGCCTTGATGGTACTCACGTGAGTTCACAATTGTGCTAAAAGAATCTATTATTTAGTAGAGACATAATAGAAACTTGTAACTAAATGCCCTTTTTTTTTTTTTTAAGTAAACATCAACTTCTTATACCTTCAAGAAACTTTATAGGAGTTTATGTTTCCTAAGGATGTGTGTACAGCTTGAAATAACGCCTTTCTAGCTTTAAGACAAAAGTTGGCATTTTCTTTATACCACCAAGGTAGTCATTTTCATTGGTTCTGTTAAAAATTAGCCCCATTTACTTGACAGTTGCCCTGAGATCTTACATAGATATTTAGGGGATGACAGATGTACGTTCACTCTGTATAAAACCAAATACTTTGCAGTTTTCTTGCTTTTTTTAAAGGAGTGCCTGGGAAAATCTGTTTAAAACTCAATGCTGTTACATAAACATACTTAACCACAGAAGCCCAAAGAACTTAGTCTTTGCTGCTTCTGTTATGTCTGTGACCTCTCAGCCCCTTAAATGAAGTCAGGAAGAGATAGATACATCAGTACCTGAAC
The DNA here is from genome assembly GCA_033628505.1 of Tringa tobata. Lineage (NCBI taxonomy): Eukaryota > Metazoa > Chordata > Aves > Charadriiformes > Scolopacidae > Tringa > Tringa tobata. Next base: position 6,394,947 of record JAHREE010000245.1, on the reverse strand, counting down.
GCTGCGGAGCCCAGGGTATGGCAAACTTCTTGAAAAGAAAGACTTCCAGAGTTTTGGTTTGCTGATATCAAAACTTATCCTTACTGGGGAATCATGTTCTTGCATATTAAACCAAATCTACAAGAAAGCAAGTTTGTTTTAACGTTAAGCATGTGATCACAGCTGTGGAACAGGTTCTACTTACACAGCTATAAAATACTATGTAAGCAATTCCCAGCATGAGGTCTTATGAAATGAAGCAATCATCTTGTGTAGTCACAGCTGACGGGCAACTTCTGTGTTACGACACTGGGAGGGTGGTGCTGGTCTGTCATCTTTTGTGCTGCTGAGTCTGGATGGAGACCAGTGTTTGAACAGAGCTACTTACTGGTGGCTGTTGGCAACTCTTCCTGCTGTTGCAGCAGCTTTGTCTTCTCCAGTATTTCCTTTTCAGCACCCCCATCTGCTGTGCACCGTGGCAATTCTTAACGCTTTCACAAACTTTCTGCCTTTACCGTCGGTTCACCGTCCCGTGGTGCGGGGCTATGGTACATGACGGAGTTCCTCCTGCTGTCCTGAGCTGCATCTCCACCCCCCTGCGTTGCTACGTGAGTCTTTTCTGATTACATACCAGTAGCTGTGATGCCTGGTGGGCTGCTGCATCCCAGCACTGCTGCTATTTCAAGCTTGTGATGCAGAGTTATCAGTAGATACTGCACACACAGCTCCTCTCTATCGATTCTGGCATCAAGGGGAACCCATGTCTTGCACTCCACTTCTTTATAGACATTCGCTTTGGTCTGTGTTTGAGCCTGCTCCGAAGCACACAAGGGTTGGAGGCTTCTTGCTTAAAACAACCCTTAAATAACTACTGCTAAAGCTGCAAAATGTATCAACAATTAGTATGCGACTGTACTAATTAATACGTAACCTTTTGTGACTGAGGGTTCTGTGCACAGCTTCTAAGACACAGCAGACCTGGTTTTCCCTTGTTGGGTATGAAGTGGCATCACTCTGCTTGGCGGGACACGTGTTGTGTCACGTGTAGACTGACAGACATTGCTGAGCTCTGTAGGTCAAGCTTAGCTCATCAGGGGTCAGTGCTGAAGTCCCTAATTGCTTCTTCCAGCAATTAACAGTTAAGTTATATTTTTCTTAACTGTAGATTTAGTACTACTCAAAAAAACCCACAACATAACACAAAATCAAACAAACTCAACCACTCCCCAGGATGCTATCAATGAAAGACACTTTTAAAATATGTATCTTTAGAATATTAAATTCTTATCCAGTCATGATTTGTGTTTAGAATAAAACCCCAGAAGATTAAAAAACAAAACTTACCGTGCGTGACACTTTGAGTTACTTCTCCAGGTATGTTTTCAGTACAGAAAATAAAAGCAAATGTTTTCTGTATTTTGGTGCACAACAGATGCCTGGCTCACGGTTTCCTTAACAGTGGCTCCAAAAAAAAAAAAATATCCGAGGAGCAAACTATCCTTTCCCTGTTTCTGTCCCCAGAAGCCGAGGGAATGCCCTGGGTTTCTGTCCCTCCTGACGCAGGCTCAGCTCTGCCCCGAAACACGCAGCAGCTCTCACCGTGTCTTCTCTTCCCCAGTGCTACTCACAGAGGGTTTCCAGCCACACGGTAGGTAGGACATTGTGAACAGGCACTAGTATTACTTGTCTTTTATAGCAAATAAACAGGAGGACTTGACTTCAGGCAGAAAATCAATGCAGTTTTTGTGCCTTGTAGTGCCTGCTCTGTGTTTTGCACACTGGCCCATTCAGGGCTGTGCCCACCGTTATGGATGCAACCCAAGTGACTCCCTCCACTATGCCTTGGTTTTCATTTTTCAGTTACATTTCACCTACAAACTATTAACTTTGCTGAATTACTACTCCTCAGCTAAGCAGTGGTAAACTTAGGCCATGCAACTTGGGAAACATTTAAGTAAAACCAAATAACAAAAAATATATGAATGGATATCATGAAGCACCTATATACTGATTAAAAAATAATATTTTACTTCAGGTATTTAAAGTAGCTGAAAAACCTATTTAAGATTAAACAAAATCATAGCATCACAGCATAAATATAGTTACACTGATGAACAAATAATGCATAAGGTCAAGAAAAATACAGAGTAGTCAGCTCTTATGCATATAGAAATGTGAGAACACTGGGTGCACTTACGTTGTCACAGCTGATCAGACAGTAGACATTTTGTAAGGGGCAGAAAGTATCGTACTGCCCATAAAAACATCCAGTGCTGGGATTCCAAATTACGTACTGACTTTGCTCCAAAGTTAATACATACGCAGTTGGTCCCTAGGAAGAAGAAAAATGAGAGAAAGACGTTTTAAAACAGGCTACAAAGACAGTGAAGTTTGTATTGTTTGGAGTATTAAATTTTTACCATTGAGATAAATAGTACTTTTTTGGGCAAAATGGTGGAAGAATTTACTGGTTCATTACGATTCAACCAACTAATAGTAAGTGTTGTCGCTTTTAGGTGTTTGAGAAATGTTAGACATGCACAGCCTCAAGCCATTCTTAAAATAGAGATTCTGAAAGTCCTCTTAGTTCATCCAGCAACTGGTGTGCAATTCTCTGTGCAGGAATGTTTAATGGGCATCGCTTCAGCATCAGCGTGTCCTGCTTGGCTGCTGCCACCACTCTCATCTCTGAGTTGTGGGACTGCCCACCCAGGCAGCCTACTTCGTGTCTCATCCCTCAGCCTTCCCTCGTTCAGGCACATAAAGGCATTTCCCAGCTGCCTTTTTTATATTCTCTATCAGGAATCCCTAAACCGCTCCGCTCTTTTCTTGTTATTATTTTCCACACACTTTCCAGGTACCTGGAAATACCTGGAATAATCCCCCTCCTTACAGCAATCACAAGGTGAATGCTTTATTTAAGGCCCACCATCTCCATCAGATCAGGAGTGGAAGGAAGATACCCCAGAACCTGTTCCTGCTGAGCAGCACCTGAGAATGTGCTAAAGAAACTAGTCTGGACAGGGATTTTTACCAAAATCTGTAAAGGCTTCCACATGTGCTTGGTAATTTGAGATATTACTGGTGGAAATTTGCAGCCCAAAATCTGTAGCTCTGTCACAGGCCATCTATTCACCACTGAGGACTGGACACTCTCCATTGCCTTCGTCCTGGACACACCATTTATAAAAGTTAAGGGCCAGTCAAGGTTTCCAGATGCTTCATATCATGCTACAAGGATGACAGCTGCTACCAGATGAAGCATGGGTCCAGGAAAAAAAAAATACAACATTTATACTAAGATATGCTTTCAACTTATTTTTTTTTTCCTCTCTGGAAAGAATCCATTCCAGCAGCTCCAAGGTTTCAATACCTCCCTGAAAAAGCACGCTGGTAAAAAACAATTCTATCCATCAGTGGGAACCAAAGACATCTGAGAGTAAAAGTCAATGTTCAGACCAAAGAAAAAAAATCCTCTTACCTCAGGAATAGCATTTCCAATGATAAGCCAGGCTTTTTTCCCCATACCAAGAAAATAATTACACAAGAGCACTGCGTGTTCTTCCTCGTCTCCCGCCAGAAGATAAAGAAATTGCTAATTGAGATACAAAAAAAAAAATAAAATAATGTTTCTGTGCAGTTATCAACTATGCTTTCAACTTACAGCATTTAATAATATTTCTTAACACTTCTGAAGCAAAAGAGTCCTCTGGGATCTTCACAGCTGATCTTTGTGGCTTGTTGGGCACTGTTTCAGCATGCAGGATACAGAGGGAATGCTGAGAAAATCCGTGATGTAGATCTGAGATTTTACCACAAGAACCAAGGTCTTTTGTCCTTTGAGTTATTCCAAATTTTGCAGAAAAGTTCTGAGATGGTAAAAACGTCATCTATGATTAACTTAATGCCTGCTCTTATTATATAGATGACAGGATTTATTTATATGTGATGAAGAACAGTAAATTTCCCATTATTGCTGCCATTACACACAACGTTTTTTCTGCAGTTCCTTGGAACTACAGTGATCAATTTTAAATCTATTTTTACAGTCTCCATCAGTCAGCATCCCTTCACTTGAGCTTCAGAAAGCTCTTTGGATTGTTTTATAACTGAAAAAAAAACCCAGGAAAATCTTTGTTCTTAGGGTCAATCAATTGCAGCCTATTAAAAAAATTTGGCTCGTATCAGGATGAGCAACTTTTCTGCAGCTTTGGTCCTCAGTCTTTGAAACAAACGGCTTACAAAGAAAAGCAGTCCTCCCAATAATAGAATTACAGAATAATTTAGGTCTGAAGGGACCTCAAGAGCTCATCTAGAGCAATCTCCCTCCAAAAGCAGGGCCTGCTCGGATGTCACATCACACTCAAGAGGATAAAGAACTTCTGATCGATACATTACTTACGTCTGATGTACTCCATAAGTCACAAATCCCAGCAAATGAAACACTATCTGGCAAAAAAGGAATCAAAGCAACGTATCGAGCCACCAATTCCTGCAAAAAAAACCCCACATAGAGCAAGTCACCTCTTCAGAAAAAAATATTCTATGCCTGTGGCCCGTGCATGTGTCCATGCAAACACACACATTCTCAAATCTATATCCCAGAAACTTCACCTCTTTTCTAAGTACTTACTGCTGCCGTTTGAGAACTGTTTGGGACGGCATCAAGCAGCTCCTGGGGTGGATTGAGAGGTTTGATGTATCTGGTAATAAAAACTGTTTTCCCATTGAGGTCAATCACAGTTGTTAAGCACTGGCGGCTTGGAAACTTTGATGTACATTCCGCTTCATACTTCGCTGCTGCCTGGAGCAATTTCTCATCTTCTTGGGTATCAAACTTCAAAAGACAGTAGAATTTATATAAAAATAGTTTTATTTATAATTTGGGCTTAGGTCTTTACTATGTTTGGCCTTATTTCACCATTTACAGGAGCATAAAAGATTATAAAATTCCATCCTAATAGCAGTTTGAGCTATCCTTGTGGTATATACTTTGGTTCACAGATATATAAGAAACGTCAAAGTAATGGGAAATCAGGCCATTTGCATTTACTTACAAACACACGTAATGACCTGTACTTACAGCTGACTTTATTAAAGCACTGACAACGTAATGAAAGTTATGGCCAAATAAAAGTGCAGGAATGAGTACGTAACAGCACGTATTAATTCAAAGGTAAACAATTATGGTTCGGTACTAACCCTACGCGCTATTCAGATCACACTCCATTAAAAACACAATTGAGGTTACGCATAAAATCCCAGTAATTTTTCTATAACTAATACTGCAATAGCCCTGCGCAATGCCAAAATATTTGCAGAGAAGGTCCAAGTCATTTTTAGATAAATCCTTATAATTCAGAGTTGTCTAAAATTGTAATGCTTTTAGACAGGATTTTCCAGAAGCAAATCTAGGACTCAAAAGCACATAGAAATTATATGTGACAATTATTTGCTTATATGTCACCTTTTAAAGGTCTTAGGATCAGTCAAAATAGGTTTTTTTACATCTACTTAGAATCCCTTGATGTTCTGAGAATTACAGCTCACCCTTCATAACATTTTTGTTCTAAATAAACCATTTTTTGTCATTTGCTACCCCTCTTCTCAAACCAACCAGAGGTGGAACAGCCGGGCAGGGCCCTGCTGCTAGACCTCCAAGGCACACAGTGGTGATTCATCTCAACCATAATTAACAGCCAAATTACACAGCCTCCAGCACTTTGTAAATTTAAATGTAGTCATTCACTGCAAATATTACTGACAAACAAACAACATCATCAGAGTCAAGTAACGCAAAGTACAAAAAGATCGCTGAAATGGCACAAAACCAAGCTAAAGCTTAAACAAGGAACAACAGGAATCTCTCAACTGAGTTAATTTATTGATATTGTACCTTAAGCATTTCATTCATCTTATATAGAGATTCAGGAAGGACGGCAAGAAAGAGAGGAAAAATAGGTAAAAAAAACAAAAAAAGGGTATTGCAAAAATAAACTAAAATTAAGGTTAGCATCCTAAAAAAGTACACAAGTATTTCAAATGACAACTACAGGAGAAATGGCTAGGAATAAGGACAAAGGACAGCAAAACCATCTAGTTAATTTTTGTCATTTTAAGCCAAACACTTTCTATAATTAGTATTTGTGTTACATTTGGGAAGCTGCAGCACAGAATTATAATTTTTTCAGTCACAGTTAGAATACACGCACATCTCACTTTAGTAGAGTTTTTATGTACAGATTTCATTAGATATATACCATGTAAAATAGAACAATCTCTTCATGAATTTGGTCCTGCTTTATTTAGTTTCCTCTAGCATGACATTATATTTTATTGTTTTCTATCTATATTGCTTTGAAAAGAATTGATTATTTGATAATCCTATACAATGTTTGCTAAAGGAATAATTTGGTTTGGCACAGTATCCAAGGTAAACAGATCATTTACTGCTAAGTAAAATTTTTATAAGGTTTAGAGACATCTCTAATGCAAAGAGTGAACAAAAATCTGGCAAAACTACTGATTTATTAGTCACAACTGTTTTTTTCCACTGCTCTTCAAATTTTTAAAAACAGATCTTCTGTACTAATAATTGTCTTACCTCAGCAAAATTGTCCTTATTCCTGGTTTCCTGCTGAAATGTTCAAATCAGTTCTAAATAGAGCTACTAAACTGCACCATTTTACTAAGCATTAATATGATACATAACCTTTTGGTAACTACCATCAAATTGCATCTATGCAAGAAATTCTGAGCACTTGCTCATTATTTAAAGAGGTCAAGATTTGCAACATACAGTCCATAATATTTTACAATAATCTCACCCCTTACTTGAATGTCTATGATTTTTCTTCTAAAACGGTACAGGAGAAAGGTCTTTCTGTAAACAGAGACCTGTTTCCTTTAATTTCAGTACATTTTTTTTCCCCAAAACTAATTACTGTATGTGAAGATTAAAACTGAAACTCTTGAATAAGGTCTCATCTATTAAAGGTGCTCTAAGCCTGTTCAGTTTATATTTATGGTTTCGAGTCCCAGTAATGATCTTATCATTCAAAGTAATTAACCTTAAAAAGCATCCATGAATGCACATTATTAATTTTCTTTCTTTTCAACAGTACTAAATTGTAACAATTCCCACAGTATTCCATAAGAGCAAGAAAACATAGAACTGGATAGTTTCCAAGGCTACAATTTTCATCATACATTTATATTTATTCTGAAAAAGAAATCACGTAATGATGGACCTTTCTCTCCAGTTCCTGTTTGTCTCTAATAAATGACTGAAATAAATGTTTGTCTCTAAGTAAATTGCTGAATGAATCTCAAAATCATTGCATAACATTGCCTAAAATAGGAAGCGGTGTGTGCATTTTAACTACATGTTGTTAGTGTGAGGCACTTCTGGTTTAGTAAAATAACTGAGAAAAAAAAAATAACAGCTGCTGTTTAGAAATAATTATCTTCAAGATCTGGAGGCATGCATGAAGCCATAAATAATAAATGCTGTATTTGAACAGTATAAACACAGAAGGAAGAAAATACTGTGTTTGCACCTGCCACCTCCTTTCCATCCGCTGTTGGCAAATACTCACACGAGCACTTTACTGTTTACAAAAGTAAATGGGGAAATTATATGCTCACAGATAAGGAATGCACATTTCTTTTCTATTAAAATTGGAACTAGATACCTGATGAAAGTTATTTTTTGTGGATTGTGTCCATCTAATTTACTGGTGCGTCCAATTAAATTGAACTGAGCTAAAAAATGTGAAGGAGAACAATCAGAATTGGTACTAATGTCCTTTTGTGCCTGTACGGATGTCCTTCGGTACACTAAGCACACCTATTCATGTGCACCTGGAGAAGTGCACCACTGGAAACAAAAAGCAAGAAGGTGATGAATTACGGATGAGTTACCTTTTCTCTGACTGACTCTCCAGGAATGAGCTGTGGTTCGATGGTAATAAAGAGCGTTATGTACGAGCCCTCGCTCAGATTGCGCACAGAATCGTAACCTCGCTCGATCCCCAGGTTCTTTTCTTTGCTGTAGCCAAGGAGGACGGGAGGGATATTCACCTTAAAGGTACCATCAATCTACAACACATACAGAAAAATACTTCTTGTTAGAAGCAAAAACCCAAAACTTCCTTCTCAAATACATTTACTACATGTATTCAAATATTTCATTCCTTTGATTTTTTTTACTCTGAATTACAAAGCAATAAAATCAGAGCACATGACGTATATACTCATTAACCGTGGGTCAAACGTGAGACATCTCATTGTTAAATGTATTAATTACACCTGGATTTCAGCCTCTTGTGCATATTATGGACACCAATAGTTAATGTGATGGCAATCACACACACTAGTTCTTAGAGAAACAAACAGTGACAGCTTTTCACTGTTTTTATTTCAAACAATAACCTCCACATGGCACTATTCCCAGTCCACTATTTCCCAGTGGACTGGGAAAATGACAAAATGACAAAACAGAGGTTGCGGGACTACACTTCTGAGGGCAGCATCACACCACCAGGCCTTTGCATCTGACTGACGTGGGAATGATGCCTCAGCGTCTCACAGAGGGACACTTTCCACATGGAAGCTGCTGATGCCTCTCGGGTGCAACTAGAACTGGGTCCCTTTAGCCAGCTTCCCCGTGGAAGAATGCTCTGATAGACTCACCAGCCCTTTGCACCTCCCTCTGCCACCACAAACAGAAGATAAGGGCTTTCTGAAAGGTCACATCAGACGAGAGATGGCACGTCCCACACTTGCTAGGGCAAGTCTCAACAGTGGAAGTTAAGACTTTTATGTGAAAAGGGAAAAGAGATAAGCATTCAGAGAAAAGCGAGAAGACTAACCTCCTGATTTGGGCAGAATTCAGGTGACTGCCATCAGGAGGGACATCTTCAGTGCATGTAGAAGATGAGCAGATGACTCACTGGGCTGGCCCATCAAACATTTAAGAATAAAATTAAGTTTTGATGAGGAGAAAGCTTTAAATGAATCACTCAGATTTTCTGCTGCAGTATAGCAGAACGGGATGAAGAAATGCTTAATTTGCTACTGAAATTTAATTGCTAGATGTACCTTCATATAACTGCTGGAACGATCAGGCTTTTTCAAATTCAGTAAGAAATCCTGTTCAAATGAAGAGAATCTCTAATGATAGGAAGATCTATGCAAGCACTCACACTGTGCTTCGGGAATCACAAACTGCAACATCTCCTCAAAGGGAGTTCAGGAGTGACAGGAATCCTGGTATTACAACAGAAAGACTGATGCACTGAGAAGAGGAATGAAGAACAGAGGCTGACATCAGCACTGGAAACCCTCACAGATGGACTCTAGGCTATGTCCTTCACAGTGTATTAGTAAGCAGCCTATTAAAAAGTCTAAGCCTGCCCATTAAGTCTCTCAGGACTGTGAGCAGACACACTTCTCAGGTGAATTTCATGCACTCAGCATGGAACATTTCCCTAAAAAGAATAAAGGACCGTATTCTTTCTTGTTTGTTAACCTGTAACAACAGTGGTCACATTATGTGAAGTTGTCTGCACAGGATGGCTATAGACTCACGAAAAGAAGGCTCGAGCTTCTAACTGCTTACATCTTCTTTGAAGTCACTGAAAGCTTCGCTCTATAGGGCATCACAACCCTTGAACACCTAAATTCATCGATTAACCTCCCCCATTGAAGATAGCATATTATCAATTATCCAGCAGAAGCAAGTGGACTAGCACTGGTTGCACATACACCGTCCAAAATTTCTCAGCAATGAAAAGAATCCCATGCTTTCTCGAATCCCACAACAATTACGTTCTGTTATGCCTTGCAAACAGAGAGCCCAAGAAAACCACTTTGAACTCCAAGCACTGCACTTAAATTAAATGAAACCCCTACAGACTTATCCTCCATTCAAAGAATCCAAGAGGCTCACAATATGTCTTACAGCCCTTAAAGTTCTGAGAGGTGCCCCATATACCCATAAAAGAGCAAATCAATGTGTTGTTAGGTGACATGCAACTGATGTCAGATTTTTCATGAAGGAAAAAAATGAGACTTTTGTGATATGATGACTAGTTCTACACATGAAAGTAACTGCCCTGTAGAAAGAGTCCTACAGCAAGATTACAGTGTGATAGGACAATTGATGTGAAAAATTAAGTTTCCTTAAGCAAAGTCCAGGATGGGAGCTGGACAAAAAAAATGCCTTTCCGCTATGAAAAACTGTGTGTTTTATTATCACTCCCATGACTAACCACTGAAGAAAGCCTTTCTTGAAAAGTTCTAAAAATGGAGGAAAGAAGGCATTGGAAGAGGCAAAAGCAAAAATTTAGTCATTCATGAAAAGCGTGAAAAAAGAAGTTAGGTGAAGTTTGCAATCACCTATCTAGGCTGTGCAATACCAGAGATCCCAAAAGCCACTGACAAAACCATCTAAAGAATTGGCACTTTTAACCTCATTACTGAAGGAAGCCAGGCTGAATTGTCAGTGTAGAAGTACGTTTGTCTGTCTCTTCTCCCTTCAGAACATTGAACTTACTGACAAATACTCACCAAATTGGGCAAAAAATAGTGGTTTCAAAGACATTTTCAAACACAAACGTAAACAGGTACAGAGGTAAATCTGACATTCCATTACCAGCCCCTTCCCATTCTCCAGTTTTGTATTTTAAGAGATTTACTCCAAGTTATTGACACTTACCCTTGCTTGAAAATATATTGTAGTAAATGGAATCTTAACAGATCCCAGCCAGTGTCTTTCCACACGAGCATGGATTCCACTTCCTCTTTCACGATCATCCTATTAAAAAGTTCCCCAACATAAAACTTTGTAAGACAGCTTCATTTCCTTTCATTCAATCAACAGTTTAGTGAAGACATTAATAAAAATTCTGTATTGTTTTAATAATCTACTTTAAGTTCAGTTAGTAGTATGGCAATGATTATTCTGCATGCCTTTCAAGCATGCCAGATGCTGCACAAATACAAGGATGTCACGGTCCATGATACGATGTGCTTGCATTTCAGAGTTCATCTCCTGTATAACCTGTGAGGGAGAACTCAAAAATATGACAAGGAATCCACAAGAGTCTTCTCAAAGTAAATTAAACAATGATCTTTTAACAAAATGTTTTACTAGTATTAAAAAAAGCTTTTTGAAGGTAAAATTGTATTAAAATCTAACTACACCCCGGGGAATGAAAGCGTTGTTTTCATGTGTATTGCCTATCAGGGATTTTCAAATCCAGTATGATCAGCCTACTTCTCTAAAGGCTAGAGTGACGTCTGAGTTTCAAGACTGTACCTTTCTTCCTTCTGCTTCATCAAATTCCATTTCAGTTTTGAGGACAGAATTCTGTTCTCAGTGAAGTGTGTGCATTATTTATTTTTGGGTTATGTTTTCAAGAATGTTGAGTGCTGCTATTTTTGTGCACGCTGAATTGACTGGGAAAGCTTTCACTGGTTCCAGCAGGGGAAGGAGTCATGCCAGCACTGAGAGCTTACAAAAATTTCTTGTTATTAGTACTTGCAATTTTTATCTCGGTCAGAAAATACAATATATACTACTAAAAGATGGCTTTTTTCACCAAACAGCTTGTAAAACAGGATGAAACAGAGTATAAAAAGATAATTAATAAAAACTACAGGACCTAGGACCATTCATCTGGGACTAAAAATCCTTATTAAGTTTAAGAAGAACAGGATTCAGATTACAAATCATACATTGCCTCTCAATTTTAATATCTTCAATTTCATTAAATATCAGTAAAATAGATTACATACACATGTTTGACTCTAGCAGCAGATTATATAGTATAAGCTCAATTTGTACAGACAAAGATTAACACTGTAAAGACTGCTCCCTCTAACAATCTTGCAGGATTGACTAAAGAATCCCTAAGGAATGACAAAATAGAGAAAAAAAAGGCAGAGGAGGGTGAAAGCTATTACACTGAAAAGTCTTATCCTCTCAACTTCAAAAAAGCTCACAATATTCTGTAACAGACCCTATCCTTCCTTTATGAACTCACCTCTACAGCATCGTGAAGTACTTCATCAAAAATATTAATGAAAACTTCATCCTTCACTGACTGCAAACTGTGGGTGCTGTAGTCACCATTCGGAGCTCTGAAAAGGTTAAATCAACCAAAAAAGTGATTCGAACAGGAAAATGTGAATAAATTTGCATGCTCAAATTAAATTATTATTACTCAGAAATAATTTTATTTCATTTTGTCACACCTAAATGGAAGCTCAAGTTCCTCATTCCAGTTGGGGTTTGGACCCTCTGCTGTTGTTGTCCGACAGACAGTTCGCTGAAAAGAAACTTCTACAAAAGGACGGACTAAAACCTATAAATAGAGATAAAAACAAAGGAAACAGCTCTCTATAAAAAATAATCAGAACATATTACATTACACATTTTCATGTATTTAGAAAAATAAGCATATACTTTGTGGAGATCAGGCGGGTCCAGCCATCAAAACTTTAGTATACCTTAAATATTCCACACAATATCCCAGATTTCTAAGCATTCATGAAACTTTTAAAAACATATTATATGTTAGCATTTCCAAAAATTACGTGTATTCAGACTACTTTATATATTTGTATACAGCAGCAAAGCCACACCTGCGAGAGGGAAAGCTGCTGGCTGTCTCATCAAAGAAGGTCACTGAAACACAACATGTGATCCAGGCACCAGCGGACAAAAGTGCACTTGTATCCTCTTATCTGCAATCCAAGCAGCCCGCCTGCTGCAGTCCCGCTTGTCTCTGGAACCGAGCCTGATTGCAGATAAGCAACTCCCAACCAGACACAACAAGCCCCTAATGTGATTAAAAATGCCTTAATGGAGCATTTCATTAGCATTCAAACGCATATGACTAAACCTTTTCTACTTTTCAAGAAGGAAGATCATAGGAAAAAGAAGAAAAAACCCTGAAGGACTTCCATCCCCGTTCAGAAGGATCCTGAATTTAGTTCTCAATAGCAAGCAAATGTAGTTTCAATATCAGCCCTAAGAATGGCTATGCTGGCTTAGACCAAGAGGTCACCAGGCCCAAAATTCAGGCTGTGAAAATGGCCATCAGCAGATATGTACAGAAGAGTAAGAACAGAGTCAGCATATATGATATTTTGTCCTATTACTCTTCCAGACTTCAACCGTTTGCAGATGAAGGACCTTCCTAAGCCTGTGATGATTGTTCTACTTAGTAGCTCCCGATGGATCACTCTTCCACATGCTTGTCCAATACCCACTTCAATGCAAGCAAACCTCTTTATTCCACAATACACGTAAGCAACTTGTCTGGGCACCTACTAACTGCTGCGTGAGGAATCACAACCTTCTCTTTGTTCTGCACCTAACTCCTACCAGCTTCATTTGACCATCCCTCACCCTTGTACTAGAAGAGCCAGTGAACAGTCAATCCCTTTCTGCAGTCTCTGTATGACTCATGAGATTGTGCCTCTCTACCATATTCCTCCTCCCCTACTCACAGTTACTGCCACTCGGGCTGAAAAGCCCTACTGTTTTTCACCGTACAGTAGCCATTCTGTATTTCTGACATCTTTATTCGCCCTCCCTGAACCTTTTGCAGCTTTACTGTCTTCTTAGAGACCAAGGAGTGGGCAAGCCAACCTCACTAGTAAGATATCTTTTTGATGGTAAACGTTACTGTTTGTGGAAAAGAGGAATGCTCACAACTTCACATAAGGAGATGTTAGTTTTGCGAGGTACCTGGTTGAACACCCAATCTGGGCTATCAGTTGGGCTCCGAGCTGACGGAGAGGCTGCAAACATCTCATTGAAGGACCTTGAAGATTTGGACGGTTGTTGAAGTTTGCTGTGAGAGGAAACAGACAACAAGAAGAAAAGACAGAGAACACATTCCAAAATATCAACCCCTCACATTCTGTATTAACTATACAGAATTTTGGAAATACTTCTGATATTTTTATGTTATGACTTCAGCCTTGGAAAGATATTTATTTGATCAAATAACATGAGAAGAATGCCAGAGAGGGGTGGTGAGTGTATAGCTCTTGTAAGCCTCATCACAAACCAGAGCTTTGTGCCTGGAGGCTCTCTCTTTTCTGAAGAGCTTATCAGCCCCAGACATTTATTTTTTTGCCTCTGCTGCACGATCTCCTTGAGCTACAGGTTTTTCAGTTTAAGGAGATGAATCCCCACAGAATTCATAAACATTGTAGACTTCACGGTATCCAGGCAAGGCCTCTACGACAAAATCAAACCCATATGAATATTACACAATCGGCAACCCATGAGTGAAATAAAATAAATGTTAATGTGCTTATGTTTATAGTGTTTCCACATAACTTTTTCTGTAGTAACACCACAGTAAAGATCATAAAAGAGGAACTATTCACGGAGAAAGCAGCTCAAAATACAAGATCCTATAAGGCAAAAAGACTGGGAGGGTTTTTAGTTATTTTTGTAATACTGATAATGAGTTGAAACTTTCAAATTTTCCTTCCTGTCAATGTGTTTCTAAATATGAATTGGTTTTCTCAGTATGAATTTATTCCCAGAAATCCAGCAGAACCTTTATTATAGTAAAGAGATAAACCAGCAGAAGATGCTAAAACCTGTACACACAGAAACTGGTCAGCTTGAAAGTACCTTGGAGGTAAATGCAAGGTGTACTCATTGTGGAAGAGAGAGAGAGAAAACGCTGCACTAATATGTTGCTTCTGGAACTGACCCAAACTGTTCACAACTCCAGTATCTCTACACGACACAGCCTCAATGTGCCCGAAGGTAATGGTCACCTTTAAAATTAGTCAGAGCCCAATTAGGCTCAGTCCATTAACTTAAATAAACGGTTCATGAAGGAGAAGACCAACATGCTACACTCAGGAGGTAAATATAGTATCCTGCAATGAAGAACTACATTTTTTTAATTCATCTGATATTACTAGAATATAATGTAAGTTATCTCCCAGATGTTTTTTTCCTCAAGCAGATGAACACAGTTTTTGGTAAAACATTTCTTGAATTTAGCAGTTATGGATAAATGCTCAAATTATTCTACAAAATGGCAAGGGAGGTTGCTCATTGCAGGGGAGGCTGGACTAGATGACCTTTTGAGGTCCCTTCCAACCCAAACTGTTCTATGATTCTGTGATTCTAAAATTACAAACCAGCAGTTCTTTATCATTTTAAATACAAAGATAAAGGTAAATAACATTTTTATCATGAGGCTCAGAACAACACACGTGGCTGAATTTCAACATTAGTTGCTTCAGCTGTCCTCAAGCCAGCGGAAACGAGAAAGTGAATCTGTACTGGAAACAGGTATTTAAACATACCTCATCACTGGTTTTCTCACTGGAATATCATAAGCTCTAACGATGTTCACCAACAGTTTTATGTCTCCATCTGATAAATTCTGTGCTGTGACCTTCTTTCTTTCTTTTCTTCTTGGCTTTAACGGTCGTTTTGGCTCTGCCAGTTTAAAGAGGCTGAGTCCCAAAATACTAATAAACATAAAAGAGCTGTTTAGTAATTTTTGCATAGAATCCAGCATTCTAGAGTTTCCATGACACACATGCAAATTATGCACTAACAGAAAAAAGGAAATATATGCTCCTGTTAGTGCCATACAAAACTCTATGAAATGTCAATATGTTTTAATTGTTTTGTGCTGCACAATCCAGTTATTATATTTCAGAAATTATAACTTAAATGTGCAAAAAACCTGTTTTTTTTCCAAAACTAGGTAAGATACAAATATGATAATTACACAGCTTCAAGATAGATCTAAACTACAGTGCTCTACACAAGGTATCTAGCAGATGACGACAACCACTGGACGGAATAGGCAAAAAAATCTAATTACACAGCTATGAACAACAAACAATAGGCTATAGAAAGGAAGCAAAATGAATATGCCACAACATACCCTGGGCCCTCAGAACTTATAACCCAAGGCAAAGCAGAACCAAAGGAAAAAAAAACACAACAGGAAAAGAATAAAAAGCAGATGTATGTTTTTTCATATCACTGATATTAACTGCAGACATTCCAAAATTTACCTTTAAAACTGATAGTCAATGACATTATTTCCTTATACATAATTAAAAAAAATCACAGTAATTGCTGTTAAAATAAAACTGAATATCTCTGAATATCTGAAATATAATAATTATACAATTATGATATTATTATATTTCAGTCTCATATACAAGACTGAAATATCTCACTAAGTAGATGCTTTAAACAAATCTTGGTGTAATTTAAATTCACTGACCATATAAGTTAGCAAATAGAATGCAATATAAATTAGTATTGATGATAAGAAAATACCAATGAAGCTTTTTATTTTAAAGAACTCAAAAAGCTGATTATAGTCTCATTAGGATTTTTCCATTCTGGGATGTGAAAACATGACCTAAAAAATAGGATGAACTCATTCGTAGGACAGCAGGTCTCTGAAGCTCCAGCAGATGGAACTGTTTAGATTGATACTGCTGATTGAAAAAGCTTTGTCTGTACTTTAAGGGTGTAATGTTTATAGTCAACACAAGCAACTTCTACATAAAAATAAATAATCTTTCACAACCTGCTTGCTTACACAGATTTTAAGTGATCAACACTACAACACTAATTAAGAGTCATCTATGCTGTGATGACTGATAAAATCAACAAGGATGTGATTTAGAACAAAAACTCAAAGAAAGTGCTTAAGTAATAAAACAAATAATAATCTTAAAAGAAAAAAAGAAGTAATTTCCAAACCCAGTAAGATTTCTGAAGGCAAATAGCATCTGACAACATCCAGCAACAGCAAACAGAAATACGTGAGAAGTAAAATAAAGAAAATGACTGTTAAAAAAATCTATTGTACATTATTTGCAGAGCATGTGCGCTGACTCAAAGTGACCATCACCTATAGAACCAGCAGTGGTGTTGCTGCCTCTGATGCTTGTCTTGATATTTGAAATCATTCAACCTGGCACCAGCTAGGGCTACGCTCAGCTCATCAGATCACAGCCTGATACATTATACCCTGCTAAATCTTATTTACATGCTGTCACATTACTTCTACCAAACCCAGATTTTTTCTTATAAAAAGTTTGTACATACTTTGTGTATCAATACATAGTCTGTACTGGCAGAGGAGCACACAGCAACTGGAAGCTTATATAGCATACTAAACACAAAGTCACATCAGGTAGTCACATCAATATACTTTGCCAAAAAAGATCAGAGATGGTTCTACATCAATTGTTTTGATTTATAAAAAGTAAAGACAGCTCCCTTACCCCAAGCTGGGAATCTCCTCTTCATTGACGAGGTCAGAGAGAATGAAATGGTGTTTAGCTACGAGGAAACGGTTTATTACTGATTCTCGAACCTGTGAATGAGGAGGCAGAAGAGACCAAAGTACATTTATAATCCAAACCCACTGCAAATATTTACATTCTGTCCATTAAACACAAACAAAATGCCCAAATATACATAATTTTCCCCCCACTTTTAAAAGAGTCATGGTCCAAGGAAAATTTTCTTTCCACTAAATATTTCTTGAGAATGTAATATAAGCTTATTTTACAAATACAGTGATTCTCTAGAAACATACTGGTGAATCACTTACAAGAACATGTGAACACATACAATCAGAAAAATGAACTCTTATCTGCTTACAGCTCATCATCAGAAACAATCACAACAATAAATGATACTATCAGACACCTGTTTTCCATGTCTACATGAAGTTGCAGAAAAGGCTGTAATCTATATGGTATTAGTTACAGGGAATAAAAGCAACACTTAGGACTGCAGAACAATCCATGAAGCCTGATTACAAACACTATGATTTCAAATAAATGTTTAAAACCTGTAGTTCCTTTCATTTCTATGCTGAGGTCACAGACTGAAGGACAGAGATGAAAGCCTTCCCTCTTCTCCCAACAACTACATGGAAGCAGACTGAGAGAGTACTCCCTTTGGCCTTTCTTCCTACCACTAATGCCAGTAATGCCTTTATATACTGTGCAATTAACACATCAGTTGCAGAACAGCAATAACAAACAATTTTCTGGGATACAGCTCCCTTTGGTATTTTTAAAAGTTTTTATTTAAGTTATTATAATATCTGTCTGTAGAAGTGAAAGTCATATAAAGATCACATTTCAGAGTGAACCGAATTTCTGTTCTGATGTGAGCAATCTAAATTTCAAGGACATCTTACAATTTATAGAAGTGTAAAATATCCAAATATTATTTTTAAAAAGGCTACTTGTATGTATCTAAAAGAGTGACAAGTAAAGGCACTGTAATGTATGTTTCTCAGTACTACTATACTTTTAGCCAGTGCGCTGCATAAACCATATGTTTGAGTACATACCTAAATACGATGCAAAACATATGGGGCTGACACAGACATGACAGCTTTGTTAAAAATATATATTTTTTTAATATTCTCATACTGAACCTGGGCTTTGGCACTTGCCTGGAAGACTGAAAGACTCTTCATTGTCTATGATTCTTTATTTCTTTTGTCCTACATCAAATCAACCTTATAATCACATTACAAGTTTTGCTGGCTGGCTAGGATTTGATACACTTTTTGACATTTCCAGTACTGGTAAGAAACTGGTCTCCATGTTTTGCGCTTACTATTTTGCCAAAATAGTCTGAAATTCTCTTGGTTATATGGCCAATGTTGTCCTGTATTTTTTTTTCCCTAAGGATTAAAGAGAATATCATCCTAACAGAAGGAACAGACTAGAAAACTAAATTTCATCAAGATAAGGGGGAGAAGATGTTATTCTCATATCAGAATGAAGGTAATGTGACGGAAGATATGCCTCTGCCTTAGGCAGCAGGACAAGACACCGTATATTACATTAAATGATTTTTAACAGTGATTAAGGCCCCTTTGATGAAGATAATTCAGTTCTTAGTATCACAGCTTACAAGAAGGAAAACAGTGAGGATCAGAATACCTGGGAAACAGCAGCACAAATCTCTGGGATGGACACCAGAGCAAAAAAGAATTTACAGAACTACTAGAAAAATCCAGGAAAGCTGGTCATTTTATATAGTGCATCCTTTTCAAAAAGATTAAATGAGTCATTCACAAACCTTCCCTTGTTCAATTAGACCAGTTTCAGGCCTAACCTGGAATCTTAGAGATGTTTGTAGATCATGTCTATGAGATGAGACAGTTTTTAGTATTCATGGAAATAAAGCATCCAAGTATAGAAGCAATATATGGCCTAGAGAAATAGAGTGGATCCATATTTTTTGGTGCTTACCTTCTGTAGATAGTTGGCAACAACCGCTCTGTGTGCATCTAGGTAATTTTTGCTGTCAATCACATCCCTTTCTTGCAGTCTCTTCTCATAGTCCTAAATAAATTTACCTGAGTTCGTGATTCAATATATATTCAGTGCTTTATTACACACAAGAAAAATGGCAAGTATTTCATTAATATTAATGTATGGATCACAGTAAACCAAAACAGATGTCAGAGGTATATAAAGCTATATTTAATGCTAATGTATACAGCAATAGTATTGTTAAACTTCCATGAACAGAGGCAAGAATTCCATTAAGTTACAAGATTCATGTGGTTTAAATTACTGTGAATAACTTGAAGATTTCCCTCTCTTCTTTTAAAGCTGAACTTTGACCTGCTGCTGTAAACTGAAATTCCATTTGTACTGGAAATGGCTTATCTTACTGCAGCTGCAATAAGGAGAATCCTTTATAAACAGAAGTGACACAGCATTAATGAAAGATGACCTGAAATCTGAACTGTGTTTTAATACACATAACTAGTTTTCATAGTGTCTAAAACTGGAAGAAACTCTACTTGTGGGAGAGTTTGTTAAGAAACAATTATTGAGCTATTTTTAAGTTGTATTCAAGAAATAAAGAGATTTAACAACGTAATAAAAATCTTTGTACATTGTGAGACAGTTGAAGCTCTTTAAGCAGCCAGAGTGAGAAGATTTTGCCATTCTGAAAAAACCCTGGGGGTTATGGTTTAATGACAACCAACAACGTGGTCTTTTGGCAGAAGGCAAACCACAGGCTACTCCATGAGGAGTAACATGACCTACAGACAATGGAAAACTACTAGACCCTCCAACTTGGCACTTCTGAGGGCATATCTGAAATACTGAACCCAGTTTGGGGCTGCCAGTTCAAGAAGCATGTGGAGAAACTGGATGGGGTCCACGAAAGGACTATTAAGACAGTCAGAGGCCTAGAGTACGTGACCTACAAGAAGGGGTCATAATCTTAGAATAATGTAGGTTGGAAGAGACTTCTGCTGGCCATCTGATCAAAACCCTCACACTCAAAGCAGGAACACCTCCAATCAGGATGGTCAGGGCCTTTGACAGTTGGATGTTCAGTATTTCTAGAGATGGCAATTCTACAAACCATGCTAGAATTTGAATCCATTCTTTGTGAAAAGTGTTTTCATTATATCTAATTGGGATTTCTCTTGGAGTAACTTGTGTGTATCATCATCCTGCCTTTAAGATGAGCCTTGCTCTGTTTTCTCTGCACCATTTCACTGGGTACCTGAAGGAAGCAATAAGATACGTCCCCCCCTCAGCCTTGCCTGCTTAGACCAAAACCAACTTGGTCCTTTCAGCCTCTCCTTGTACGTCATGTGCTACAGCCCTGTAGATATTCTGGTAGCTCTGTGCTGGACTTGCTCCAGTATTGCAGCATCTTTCTTGCACCGGACAAGGTGTTCAACTTAATTAGTCTGATGAGGAAGAGATAAGGAGCAATCCAATATCTGCTCATACCTATTTGAGGGGCAGTTATAAAGAGGAGAGTGATAAACTAATCTCTGCAGTCCCAGATAATATAACAAAGGAAAACAGCGATTTCACTGAGACCGAAATACAACTTGGAAGGCTCAGGTTGGACATGTTTTTTTGGTTTTGTTTTGTTATTTTTTTTAAAATAATCACTGGAGTGATAGTGCAGCCCTGGAACAGGTTATCCAGAAAGGCTGTGGAATCTCTCATTTAGAGGTTTTCAAGACTTGGCTAGACCAATACACAGCTGACCTCATCTAGTGCTGGCAAGAGTCCCACCACTTCAGTGGAAAGCAAGACTAGAGGACCTCCAGACAATATTTTTCAGACAATATTTCCATGATTCTATGAATTTTCAGACTTCTGTGCCAAATTGCTAGTATACCAAGTAGGAACAATACCTCTTAAAACTTAGTTTTGAAGACCATGCCATATCAAATGAACTTGGAATGGGTGTTCATGCGTGTATTCAATTTACCCTTAATGAAAAAACCCAAAACCAACCAAATAAAACAATTCTTAAATTATGGTTTTCATTTTTGACTCATAACATGACATGAACAAAGTTAGTCCATAAAATCAACTGGATCAGAAATTTATATCAAAGATGTGGCACATCTGTAAATAAAAGATACAAAACCACTCTAAAATTTAAAAAGGAAAAATAATTACTGTAAAGAACCCAACATGACTGAATTTATAAGTAAAAAGATATAATTCAAAAGAAATGGAAGAAAGGAATTTTTCACAGAAATTTATGTAAGAAGTAGGGATAAAGCAGCAGTGCCAGAATCTGAGATGATTTTGGTCCTGCTAAGGAATGAACATAAATGCTCCTTAGCCACACGAATTGCTAAAGAACAAAAGAATGCGTGACTTGACACTAATATTGGAATTGAGATTAAAAATAATTGAAGTATAACCCAAATAGAAAATGCACATGTTGCATTTCAGTAAGGTAATTAACAGACAGGCCAGGACAGGGTAAGGTAATTGGAACAATGTACTAAACAAGAAAAAACTGCAACGTAAAGAAGGTTTTAATTCTCATTAGAGTCATTCCTTTCAGCAATCTCCACAGAAAAGGCTAAAAAGTTAATAAGCCTAAACCTGAATTATCTTTGCATTACCTTTCTAAATTTGAAATCACCTTAAAAAAAAAAGTCTCTTACATTTAAGAAAAAAAGTATCTTAGAACATTTGTGTCTACTGCAGTTGCTGTGTTTTGTCTCCTTCCACACTATAGTTGTGGAAATATTGCCATGAAAGGAAGTTATCTTAATTGGATTAAGATAGCACCAGTAAAATCAGAAGGAATAAAATTCTCATTTTTTACTCCTCAGTAGAGCTTTACATTCTTTAAGGGACCAGTTTACTTAATTGCAAGTCAAATATTAGCATTAAAATCAGAAAGAAATATTTCAGAAAACATTCTACCTGGAAGATTTTCTCACTGATTTCTCGTTCATGTAAAGGGACTTGCTTATAGTTTCGGAATTCTGCCACTTCGCTATTTCTGAGCTGCAAGAGTCGGAATCTCTTTGATCTATTAAATTCCTCATCAGAAACAAAATTAAATTCTTGCTGCAACTGTTCCAATCGGAAGAAATCAGGAACACGTGCCTCTCCATTTGTGGCAACCTAAATTAGTCAAAATATTATTAGTCTTTTCATAAAAAGTGATAAAAGTCTATAAAATAACTTGTAAGTCTTACATACATATTGCAAGGATGTTCATTTTAAGCAAAAGCAATTGAGATGGCTCAAACTGAGACTGAAATGCTAAGTGTTTTAAAGTAGCTTTTTGTTGAATATGAGATTATACATTTAAAGTGACAATAAGATTCTATTTCCTCATAACATAAATGAAACAATTAAAAGTAGGAAAGCTGTAACATAGCAGAGTAACCAAAGAAGCTGTACTGTAAAGACTATTAATTTACATAACTTCAGCTATGTATGTAACTCCTCAATTTGATGTTTAGAAAAAGTCTCAACTTCTACAACGCATTAGACCTTTTTGTGCAATTGTCACTAATGAGCAACTTCCTATTTAGTACCATTCAAGGACAGTGGGAATATTCCTGCACTTTAAGGAAACAACAAACTCAAAATCTTTTTTTCTTAAAAAAAATATATATATAAATTGTGTATTCCCTTATACCTATTTTTCACCACTAGAACACTACTGAATGGATTAATAAATCATACTCATTAATAAATCATTAACCCACTACTGAATGGATTGCTAAATCGTATTTTTAGTAGACATTTTGCTTCTTAACACTCACACAAGCACATCCATCACAAAGTCAAATGCTGCGACCTCCCTGGCATACAGGCAGGTTGCCTGAGATGATACTGGTGACTTGGTGTTTCACAGCTCGTTAGCCCTACAGCTCTGGAAAAGCCACTTACCGTGATCAGCTGCATCAGAGCTGCATTGTTTGGGTCATTTGGATCCAGTTTTGCTTCCGCTGCCCACTTGGCCAGTTTCTTCATGTCAGTTAAGCCCGAAGTGCCAATGGATGCAATAGCATCAATATTTTTTAAGGCACTAGAAAGACAAAATTGGCAGAACTTATACCTAAATCAGGTATGATTTAGCAATATAAAAAAAGTATTTTAAACAATCTTAGAAGTTCCCCACAAACTGAAGAGCAAATTCCACTACACAGTTCTTAGTTGTAGCCATGCAACTGAGGGAATGGTGAATTGCAAAGGAAAGTAAAGGGGAAATATGAAGAAACTGGTGGGAGGGAACTTTTATACAGGGTAAAAAGGTGCTTATTGCTACATTTATGATACACTTACACTATTCCACATTGCTGATTACTAGGAAGGAAGATGATAAACTACCTCACAGCACAAAAGTTAACGTAAAAGTTTTGACAATCCATACTGAGAAGAACTCCTCCGATGTACAGTCCTTGCTTGCACCATGTCTTAAAGCCTGTCTTTGACCTGTCTCCTGGACGGCTCTCTCAGACCTGCAATGTAGCCTTGGTCTCTGCCTCCTTCCCTGCTGTTTCTGCATAGACCCTAATTCATGCCCTCACCATGTCTGGGACTGCTGCCAGCACCCTGCTCTGCCCATCATGTTCAGCAGCCTTCTCCCTGGTGGTACAGCCCTGCCTTTGGTCCTCCATGACACTACGAGTCCCAGCTCCACTCCTTATCCCTTGGATCCTCACTTTCTTGTGCTCACAGTAGGCCAGGAAGTATGGGAGGTGGTCTGGAGGCCATTCGTACACTGCCTTGTTGGCCAGGCACCTTCTCACAAAAGCCACCCCTGAAGCCCCTCTGCTACCAAAACCTTGCCAGGTAAAGCCAATACACCAGGACATGCATGTTATTAGCTAAATACCACAGAAGGTGGATGTTGCCCCTTTCTTTTGTTAGGTGTGCTAATTTGAGTCTTTGTTCTCTACTTATCTGAATGTTTTCAAGAAGGCTTTAAGAACTTATGGATATTTCTCGTGCTTGGTTAGAATTGACCAAACATCCAGCAGTTACTGGAGCCGCAGAGGAAGCAGCAACATCAAGGTTATATCTTCAGGCACCAGTCTTGAACAAACGCACACTGAATCACAGTCATGCTGGAAAGCTAACGGGCAGCAAAATCTAACTTCAGGCATGAAAATCTCATCTCTGACTTCCACAACAGACAATGGAAAGTCACAGAGGGCTGTTCATCTCCAGAGGGTGATTCAAAGAAGAGTGTTTTACAGCAAACTTCCTATATAATTCCCCATTTTTCCATTTACTACAGTGATTAGTTAAAATTATTCTTTGGGAACACATCCTTATATCTTAATCTCATGCTATTCCAGTGTCATTGAAGTCAGCAGGTTACTTATATGCTGATCAGCAAATTACTATAATAGCTGGAGCTTGGGTCAAAAATAGTAACAGGGTGATTTGGATGCCAGTGTCAGCCTCTAAATAAATAAAAATCTGACAGAATCTAATCAGCTGGGAGAGGTACTTGCTCAGTGTTATTAAGCATGGGAAAACTCTTAAGGCTTTACAGTGAAGTTACCTGAGGTCATTGCAAAAGCAGACTTATTATTATCTCCTTGACTTTACTGGAATTATGTAAAAGCGACAAAACAAATAACCTACAAAGTCCAACTTGCAGCCACAGGGCAAATTAGATTTGTTTTGAATGGAATAATATACTCATTTCTGCAGGTCAATGGACTTCTGATGGAAAAAAAGTCAGAAAAGACTATTATCTTGGAATGATAAGACAGATGTGAATTTTTCACTGGTTAACTCGCTAATAGTGTCAAGCACCCATAACAACTTCTACTGCTTTCATAGCATAATTTTTATCATTAATTACAGGAAAGGAATTTAAAGCATGGTTTTCAACAGCCTCCCCAAATGCACTTCGGATAAGAAAGAGCTGGAGCTTCTGTTCTTAGGAAAATGAAGGAAAGTTCCTTGCCAATATATACACCTTCTACTAGAAAATCATAAAAGTGAATTGATCAGCTTGAGTTTAATATTGGCTACAAATAATGTACTAAAGGATAAAATTTCTAAATAAAAATCTATTTACCAAAAATGTATACCCCTAAGCTTTCTGCAGGGGGGCAGAGCACAAAGTAAAATAACTAAATTTAAGGAAAAAAATTATGAAAATTCTTGATTATGAAAGTATGGGGTTTTTAAATAGAGTATAATCAGTTTCCCATGAATCACTGCAAATTCATATCATATTACCTTGGAATGCCTGTGTTTTGCTGAGACATTGGAGGAATTAAGGGGACTCCTTTTTCTCCAACTGCCCAAGAGACACTATTGGATACTTTCCCAGAGGTCATTAAAGTCATTTTGTTGCTACCATCAGCCTCAAATGAAAAGGACACACCTATCAAGGGGGAAAACACCCAAAGCCATATGTTTATGCATTCAAATACAATATCTAAACATCTTTAAAAATACTTCCTGAAAATAAGTAGTCAGATAACCTGTGCCTTTATATAAATGGGATAGTGTGAAATAAATTGATTCTGCTGAATGCTGTAGGGAAGGACTCTGCTCTACAAAAGCAGTGAAAAGACTCCATTCCACCTACAGAAGGTCTTTCCATTTGGGTTGGAAGGAAAGGCTATGCCTTGAACACTATGCTAAAGGCTTTTCTTTTTTACCTTCACACATGCACGCTATTTCTGGCAATTTTCAGATTCAGCATACTGTTATTAATGAAACAAGAAATTCAGAGTCAAAGAATTATGCATGACTGAAAAGTCAGTTATAAAGCTTTAAGATACACAATTGCGTATACAATCATCACGGTCAACAACATTTACACACACATTTGTTGTAATGATTTTTTTACCATATTACCTTCCTCCAGAGCTTTGTATCTATTATTCTGCTCTAGTTTGATCTGTATTTCACATATGGCAAATTTATGCAAGTCAGTCATCTCATGATGCTGTTCAAACTTATTACATAAACTTGAACATTCCATATGCTATTGTGTACTATTCTTGTTTCCCCTTTTCCTACCTCTCCCTTGTTTCATCTTTATAAAGTCCCAGGAATAAAATGCATTGCAGGATGTCATCAAAGCAAATTGGAAGACAAAAAATTAATCAGTTATTTCTTCAGTCATTTAAAACATTAAAATCACTGGAGCTATACTGATTAATACCATCTGTTTGCTCTGCAGTGTCAGAGGCCTGATTACTTAAATACTAAAAAAAAAAATAATCCAAACACCTTCTATAGCTAGTAGAGCTCCACCAATACTAAAAACCAAACAGTAAACACACACATTTTTATTATATACAGCTTAAAATTAGTAAGAGACAGAAATTCCACAGCAAACATATATAATATGTATATATATAATAGTAATATGAATCTTGACTCTTTTATAAGATTCAGTTACAGAAGCTGTAAACGCTCTCAACAAGGATTTACTCTGAATCTCACACCAGCCTGTTACTGCTACATGGTGTCAGCACAGTGAGAAACATGGAACTGAGAAAGACTAAGAGCCCCTACCACTCCCGACGCCTTCATGGTCCAACATCACACGCTGATTGCTGCTGAACTCTATCTCTTCCAGAGGAGCACTGCCTGTCAGAATTGTAGTCTCAGGAACAGGTATGAACACTTCAGCCAACAAGGTGGTACTGCTCATACCTGTTGTTTCATATATCTAGAAAAAAAACCCACAGTGACAGACATAGTAAAAGATTAGCACATCAATTCATGAGAAGTTGAAAATATATTGTAGGGTATTTGGAGGTTTTACTATGACTTAAGCACGAAATAATTCATTTAAGGCAACTGTATTAATTTACTTACTAAAATATCCAATTAGCAGACATTTCATCTACCAGCAGCTAACTTGGTCTGAAATCTTTTTAAAAGTACATCCTCCTCACCTTTCTAATGCACCTGAGAAAAGTACCACAAACTCTAGGCTTTAAAGAGCATCACTGTACAATGTGCAATCACTTGTGATAGTCACCAGCATCAGGTAAAGATGCCAGAGGGATTCTCCCTCAATAATTCGCCCCTACCACGAAAAGCAGGGTAGGGCTCACAGTCCCCATTCAGGCTGCTTCCCTCTTCCCTGGCCAGCTGCAGGCTCAGAGTGGTACGAGTGATTTCTCCATTCAGATGTCTTTAATCCAAGATGATATTATTCCTTTTCCCTTTCAATTTGTGTGTTACATAAATGGAGCAGGCAAGGGGTAGACACCCTCCCCTGAACCACCAGTGATAAGTCACCTAACGGGAAAAGTCATCTAACAGGAGAAGTAGGATCCTGACCAGGTCTGTCCTAAAAATATATTGTATTGGCTCTGAAAATTATCCATGTGACTCATTCATTAATTCATACTTGGAATGGGGCTGGGGATGGTTTGATTTAACTGCACTGCTGATCAAGTCAAGTGCAGTTATGGACATTACCAGCAATGGATTTTTTTATATTTTTTTTCTTATTCCCCTCCAGCAAACATTATGATTATTTTACTGTGTGGACAATAATGTTTTAAGACAACCATTTTGGAAAGTTTATCTGCAACCTAAATCAGTTTTTCTAAAATTAAGAGGCTGCTCCACTAACATATTAAATCAAAAATTTTTAATTTCCCCTATAGTCCATAGTCATGTTATATAAAACACACACATATATAAAAAGCATATATATATATGTATATAAAACCCACAAGCATCAAAATCTTAGCAGCAAGGTTAAATGTTTGTGACTGGAGAAGCAAGGAAGGTGTATAAGATTGATGATTTACAAAGGGTCTTTCTCAGCTTTTTCAGTCTTTACAACTCTACCATAGAGCAAAATACAAGCATTAAAGCAGTAATTACACAATATGAACTTTTTAGAAGTTACTATGATGAATCATTGTCTACCTGTAGTTTCAAACTCTCTGGCCAATTGAATATTTGTAAATTGAAAATCTGTCCAAAGTGAACTCTGAAATCTGAACTTATTGGTCGGGTAACAGTCCTTGATACTTCTTTGGAGTTGAAAAGGACTTTTATGAATGCTGAGCGTTTCTTCACATCTTCTCGTCGCAAAACTTCTCCTCTGTAAATATATCAACAAGCTCTCATAAAATTTTTAATAGCATTTTTATTCTTTGGTTATTTTTAATGAGAATCTGATTCCTCAAGGGGAAACAGACATCACCTAAATAAAGATGGTATTCTTCTAGAAATGTCACTACACAAAAAAGACTTTAAAACTATTAACAGTTGTTATAACTTCTCATGAATATAAAATTATTTTAAAATGAACAGGTCAAATTTTAGATCCACTAAAGCCTCCTCCATATAAAAGGAGTTATTTAGGGAAACAAAATTCCCTCCTACTCCCTTCTTCCAAAGCACAACAAATTATATCAAATTGAAGTAAGATTTTGAAGTTTTTAGTCATTGGCAGTTGACCTGCCAAGCAACATTCCTTGATGAGGCTATTTGATAAATAAGTATGAAACAAAGCAGTTTTTAAATTACTAAAATCTGCTAGATGTATGTTAAATTGCATGTGTAAATGTGGAAAGGAACATAAACAAGTAAATTTATTTATTTTATCCACAGTGAAATCTCTGCTTTACAACATGATTTCTTTATTTTCCCTTTGTTGACTATAGCACAGAGCTGGTGTAAAGGACTAGCTAGTGGGAGTGGTACTGCCAGAAGTGACCTAGACTCCTCAAAGAAAACAACTTCTTTATATACACCACTATTCTGTGCAGATGTCAAGGAACATCAGTAGGTTCAAAGGGAATGTTCAGACACGCATTCTCCAAGCCCACTATATACAAGGTTACATGTGACTTGAAAACTAATTAAGTTATATCAGCTTCAGAAGCAGAAATTTTATCACCAGGCTTAACAGAATGGTGAGCACATGCTTCTAAAGTTGTACAAACAATTAAGAAATAACAGCAGAAAATCAGGAACAGAGTAATTTGCAGGCCAACAATTATCTTACCGAGGACACAGCTCTGTTGGAGTTATGCTTCCTGACAGGACCAGTTCAGGAATTAGAGCAGGCTCTCCAGGTTTCCTTCTGCAGTTGTCAGCTTTTTCTCTAACCTGCTGTTCTATTTCCAGGCTATTGGCCATTTTAGGTGGGATGGGCTTTACACGTTCCTCACCAAGATCACCATCTTCTACCGATTCTTCTTCTTCATTAATGTCTTTTTTCTTCTTTTTCTTCTTGGACTTCTGCATATAAAAATAACAATGTTCTTCCTCAACTTGTTTCAATCAGTAGAATTTTTTTTTCTTTTTGATTCACCAGTGATAAACATGTATGAGAAACGGCTGCACAATTTTAAATCACCACATATAACAATAAGATTTCTCCTATTCTACAGTACTACTTCAGATTCAGAATTCAGCAATGCATTCCATTCATATGCTTCAAAAACAAAATGTGCATCCAACTATATTTATTTAACCTTCCCAACCAACTTAAAGAGTAAATGTGTTTCTTGAACGTTCTGGCTAGCAGCTGAGTTCTCATTCAGCCTGAGTTACTGTGTGCATTCTGTTCGGATGGAAGAAAGGTTACTCAACCAGTAGCAGGGTTGTTTGAGATGTGCTGTCTGCACACACATTGACAAAGTGCACGCACATCTGCCACAAACTTTGGAGCACAAGTTTTTTAGCTCAGCAGTATCTTTAGCATGTGCGGAATGATCCCCTCCCTTCCATCATGCCAAACAAAACAAACAAACAGAACACCACACGCCTTTCAGCATCTCCCAGACTGCAGAACTCCAGTGTTCATATGTACATTCAGCTTTAAACAACTGCAAGCAAGTCCATCCTTTCACAGACTTGCAGATTACTTGGAAGTACAGCCAACTTCATGATTTAAGACACCATAAGCAAAACTGGAAGAGGTGAGGAAAGCAGTTTTTCCTCTCTAACTGAAATATTTAGCCAAACAACTTGTTCATGTATTTTTTATTAATAAATATTCTTTCTTTCTTGGCTTAATTTTATGCTACTTTTTTTGTTCTTTTATTTCCTTTTAAATTTATCTGGTCTCTTACACCTCTAGCATCTTCTTTAGATTCACGTGATCTGTGCCAGCAAGACACCAACTGCAGTGATTAACCAACAAAGTACTTTGAGTAAAATAAAATAAAGTACATCTGGGCATGAAAGGAAGGTCTGTGTACTACCTTTCACTCTGAAAGGAAAGAACTACAATCACGGTTCTCAGTCTCAAGACAGTTTGTGACTAAGAATAAAAAGATGCTGAGAGCACCATTGGATGGAACCACCCACCATGGTATTTGTGAAGGTACAACTGGCTAGGCATAGATGAACAGTTCCCATCAGAATCAATGCTCAAGACTATCTGCCTTCGTTTTAAGGTTTACACTTATTTGTTTTATCCTAGAAGTGAATTCACATGATGCTAATGAGCCCATTCGTGTTCTGGTAACAGAAATTTCCAATGCCTGCAGATCAGCTTCCCCTCAAACATTTTAAGTGTCTTCCATAAATGCTGGGCAGTAATTATATTCAAGTATAATCACTATTACTGTGAGGTATCTAGTATGTTGCCACATAACTATGAAAGCAAGTCTGATTTTGCTGGGGCAGCCACAGGCTATTTCAAAGATCATCCTGTTGTGGTGTGTTGTTCTAGCTCCTGTATTTGTCAAAATCCCCTTGAAGCATGAATGAGACCTTAACTACAGTACAGATTATTAGCAATAAAGCTTTTCAGAGGTGAAAGTCTAGGATACTAATTAAAGTTTAAAGCTCTGGGATATTCCTGAACATTAATTTACATGAGATGACATCAGCCACTTGTTCATTAGAAACACCCCATAATTATTTTGCTTCACCACTCACACAAATGTCATCCATGTTTTTTCTTTGCGAGAAGGGCATGAATTTAACAGGAATGATGCAATACTAATAAAGAAAGAACTGCTGAAGTGCTGAAAATCAATAGCAGGAAGACAATGCTCCACAAAAACCTAGCATATTTTAATTTTTTAATTAACAATTAATTTAGCAACAAAGTCTAAGTAGACATTTATGCTTAACTATCCTGGAATTTATTTTTTTTCTGTATTAGAAGGACAAATTTTGAACATATTTAGTATTTTCATTTTTTTAATGAAACTGAATGATTTAAACAAACCTGTGCTTTCTTCCAGGATTTCCACTCTTGTAGCTCAGTTTTATACTCCTCCATTTTCTTTTCATATTCTTCCATACACTCTTCTAGTAATTCATTTATCTCCGCCTGAATTTCTGCTTCATATGCTTTTTCATCTGATCTCTGATCAACCTCTTCCCTTCAAAACAATAGATAACAACATGTTGCATAAATTAACGAGGGCTACAATTAAGTCTATAATATATAACATAATGTCTACTCCTTCATGAATTCATTTCATTATATCCAAAGTGTGTTCTATTTAAAAATACTAGTATAGATACAATACAATTACTTTTTTTTTTTACTCATTAGCCTTTAGATTTTCCTTTCTGTTATAGTAATTACTTGTTATTTTAACCTTCCTTCCTCCCCAAACTCAAAAAGAATAGTGGCAGCCTCAACTAGTGCCAGACACTACTCAAATTCTTACTTCTGCCCCCCTTAATATCAGAACTCTAAGTTCCCAAATTGACTAATCTTATTAAAACTCCACTGTTGGCAAATGAAGTAAAAAAAGTGTTATCAAAACATACTTCCTCAAATAAAGTTTTATGGGTGTGTTAGTAAACTTCTGAAAGTCACGAAGGGATTTAATTTGTTTCCAAACTTTTATAATGGTCTTAAGCAACATTCTGTCTTTTTCTTGTTCAGCATCACGAAGTCTTCTGGTTTGCCTGGAAATATACATACATACGAACAAAATCAATCAGAATTGCATAACTCAGTGGAACAAGAGAGTGAAAACTTGTGATACCAAAAGCCAAGTGATGTGGGTTTCAATTTGGTTGAGCCTGCAGTGGTTTAAATCCAAGGAGCATAAAACCCAGACTTGAAGATGGCAGGATTTGATTTCCTTCTGTACTCTAGTCTCTTGCATTTTGGACCATCTGACTTCAATTACAGTTCATTCTCTAGAGATCTCAAAGTTTTCTGAAATGCTTATTACAGCTGTACATCATTAAAAACATTTGAAAGTCAATTCATGTAAACAACAGCCCAGGAAACCTACACTGCTTCTATGAAGTAATGCTTATTACAATTGTACATTACAAAATATGTTTTAAACTTAACATGTTTCTAGCTCCAGTAAAAAGGACTTGCAGAGATGAAGTAATGTACCAATGTATGAAGTAATGTAAGTCCTTTGATAGCCCTGCAAGATTCTTAACACAAACAAAATTAATAGTGTTTGGTTTTTTTTGTCTTGAAATTGGTATTTCACATTTCCACACTCTAATCTGTTTGTAAAAGAGCTATTCATTACCACTTGTAATGACCAACACGCACTTTTGATGTAAATGTCTAAGCAGCACAAGCACGGGCTGTTTCCAGTACTACCTCGGTAACATGTCCAGTAAAAATTATGTGATTTAAAAAACAAAAAAAAGAAGATGTAAACTAACACATTACTGCTTGTAATATTCAGAAAATATAGAAGACAGCGAGGCTGAATTAGAGCTGAGAGAAGAAATACATCATACATTATTTAAAAGTATAAGCAAATTTAGTAAAAACAATAAACAAAGATGAAATACAGACTTTCCAGAAAGCAACATGAGTAACTTCTCCATTTCATTAGCTAGAAATTTGAATATTACTTATCCATGCAGTTTAACAACCTTTTCTTCTTTGTCTACCAGATGAAGCTACAAGATGAAGCTTAAAGACACGAGGAACATGAAGGTCAGTAATTACACTCATCTAATGTATTCAATTTGGAATCACCTCTGCTAAAAGACATCAGCCAGAAGAGCCTGACGCCTGCAAGCTGCTGCATAAGTTGGCTTCCTCCTCGGCAAATGAGGACGGTAGGGCTGGAATTGTTAATTTGCAAAGGTTTCCTGCATTCAGATAACATTTCTTCCTCAAACTGATGGAAAACTACAGCTCTGATCTTCAGACAGCAAAGAGTACACATCAGTTACGTTATTGGAGGGTGGAGGAAACAATGAGATTATTTTCCATGCTACACTCTCTTCACATCTGTAATTTCTCATGAGTGTCCTACATTGACCATCAGGGAAATGCAGCGTTAAAAGAGAGACAAGGCAGGTCAGATGTTTTTACCAACATAAAAGTCCAAGTTAGTATTAAACACCATGACAGTAAAAACTCCTGAGCCCATCTGAGCCTTGTATGTGTAACAGCTTCCAACAGAGCTGTAGCCAGAAAGAATTACAGATATGAAAAGACCTAGAATAATCCCAGCCAAGCTCATCTCACATTACTTACACAACATTGATCTCACTGATTTCAGCTGAGTTTCTCCTGATTCATCAGCGTGACACTAAACTACAGCACTGAAGACCTAGAAAAACACTTATGATATCCAGAAAGAGTATTCTATTTAATTAGTATTAACCACCAAGCAAACCTCAGGGTTGGTGCCAAAATCCAAGAATTTCCTTCCCACAGTGAACCTTCTCATTATGATTCTCATGCTTTCCCCGGGCAGAGCTACTGTCTCCAAGGTACTGGATGGTAACTGCACACCTCCTGTCCCTAGTCCTCTAGCAGATGTGTTAAGAAAATATTAATAAAAGCTATGCCTTTTCTAATGGAAGGAAGACTTTATCCTTCAGTATAAAATAATACATTATAGACTTGTATATGTCCTCCATAGATATCAATTTATTACAAGACAGCATACTCAAAGGACAAAAATCTGAAGAAGCAATTCCCAAACTAAGAGTAGTGAGTGGATGTGTAAGTGTTAGCAGATGTAGATTTCAAGGCTGAAAGTGGAATTGTTCTTTAAAAAAAATTGATTTTTAAAAATATTCTTTTGTGACGTCAGTCTCAAATTGTGCTTATTTAAATAAATACATCGTTGCCTACTTTCAGATTGTGAAAAACCTTCAGATTTTTATTAAGTATCTACTAGTTAAAAGGCTGTTCAGCATGGATCTCCAACTTAATTTTTATCATACTGCTTACACTTACAGCTCACCACCATCCATCTGCCAAAAATAATACTAACTTTCACTACCAAGCCAGAAACTGTAATATATTTTTACTACACAGTTACTGTCCAAGAACAATAACTGTAATCTTGTAAAACAAAACTCTACTATTTTACGTATATTAACCCCATTGGCAAAACCATGGCCAAAATACCTAAGAATGGGAAACAAATCAAGAACACTTGTGCAATGAAGAAGATGATGATGGAAAAAACTAGTTTTTGTGTGTTCAAAGTTACATCATGGGCACAAACTTGTGCAGAAGAAGTTCCACCTAAACATGAGGAGGAACTACTTCACTTTGAGTGTGGCAGAGCACTGGAACAGGCCAGCCAGAGAGGTAGTGAAGTCTCCTTCTCTGGAGACATTCAAAACCCGCCTGGACAAGTTCCTGTGTAACCTGCTCTGGGTGGACCTGCTTTGGCAGGGGTGTTGGACTAGATGATCTCCAGAGGTCCCTTCCAACCCCATATCATTGCATGATTCTGTGATCAATCACATTGTCGTGAGAGTTTTGTGCATCCAGCTGATTGTCTATTAAAATTTAATTAAAATAAGGTTTTAATTATGCAAAACACACCAGTAAATACTAAGTAATTAATAAAAGCTAATCAAACCACTTTTGAATCACGATTTCTGCCTAAGCTATATTTTCTTCATAAATTTTTTTACTCAACTTAGCAGTCAGAACTCTCAAGCCCTCAAGATTTTTCTAAGAGCTATTTACAGCAGAATTTAAAAGTTTGACTTGAATCATATTCTGTACTAGCATGGAAAGGAAAAAAAACAGAATACAGTTTTAAAAAGGAATGATTTAATGAATCCATACCTACCTGATTTCAATTTTGTATTCAGGTATGCTCTGTTGTGCCACAGGACTAGGAACACCAGTGTCACCACCATCTATACTACACTGCACAGCGTTCCTCAAAGCATGCAGCTTAAACAAACGAACAAACAATTAATACATGGTTTGATATTTATGAGGCATACAATGTAATGCACCTTGACATGAAAGGCCTAGTTGCTACATGACAGAAAATTCTGAATTGTCTTGATTCTGTATTTACAGGGTTTTGCCATGTCTGTGAGGTGCTGAGTCTTCGAGGTGAAATTCTAATTAGGATCCCTGAACACGAGGGAAATTTACTGACTTTGACCACTGCGATGGATCTAAACTAGGGGACAAGACTAATCTCAGGATTATTCTGAAAGCTCAGCAATCAAAGGGGTAGGAAAAAAGCCCAGCGAGTCTGCCAAGGAAACACCTTCTATAAAGGGTCTTTTGGGGACTAGAAAGGGCCACCAAAGGTAACCCTAGAAAAATCAATAAACAACAAAAATGAGCAGATTGTGGATTTGATGAGTGCCTTCAAGAAACTGGGAACCTTGCAGCAAAGCATTTATGCATAACATATTGCATGTAACAACTGGAAGAAGAGAAGGTCTAAGGACGAGACAGAACTGACAACAAATGGTACAGCTCAAATAAACCTTTGAAGCCACACTGTCGAGACAAGAAGCCAGGCCTTCAAGTAAGATTTGAAGACAGGCACCAAATGGTTACATGGAAGATGGATACCTAATCTAGGAGAATGCAAAAATATACATGGCTGTGAAGACAAGAGAATGTAAAGGACTGGCTAGGAGAAGAGAGAAAAATAAGGACCAGGAGTAGGACAAGAACTATAATTTTAGTTATTATGTTGATGTAGATCTCCTTAAGGATAATACTAAATGTGAAACTGGAAATGCCAATAGCAATGCAGGAAACAAAAGCAACCACATCTAAAGTGGAAGCAATGAAGTTACAAATCAAGGAGCAAAGATATTTTAAACAAATCTATCAAACTGTAGAGACAATATAAGTGAAAGGTGATATAATTTAAGATATGAAGAGCAAGCATCAGAAGTGGATAAGCAGAAATCCACTACGACATGGTGAGGAGGGAGAGGAAAGAGAAGGAAGAGTTGTTTAGACTTAAGAACAATTTGATGCCACAATATGGCCATTAAATAATGACTGTTAGAGGAGGCAGGTTTTAAAACTGCCTGTCAGTAGCATAACAGTGGCTAAAATAACTAATTGTTAAAATCCATTTATGAAAAATGAATTGTGCAGTTGCCTACAATATTTTGCCAAAGTATTGTGGAAACACAGGAAAGAAGGAAGAGCGATGGTACGCAGTGGGGAAGCAGCCCAGCCAAGGTCACCCAGCGAGTCAGTAACGGAGCCAGAAGAGCCTACGTCTGGCCAAGGGTTTTGCTATGTCACAAGAGCCACATAGTAAGTGTGACAACAGTACGCATTTAAAACACAGCATCTGTCACAGATATATACCTGGAAATGGGTCATCAGTTTTTCTACAATTTGGTGAAATTTTCCTGCTTCCTTTTACTTTTCATAGACAACTGAAAGGCAACTTCACTAACTTCCCTCCATCCTCGAATAGTGTCTTTTGGTGCCTGCCTGTCAGAGCCATTCTATGCAATACTGTAAAGGCTTATCTGTCATTCACTGGAAAACATTTTGGGTACTCTAAGGAATACTATTTAAATCTTATTGTATTCTAACAATTATATTCCCTTTACCTCAGAACCTTCACAGAGTTCATTTTAAATAGAAGATCAAAGAAATCCATAATCTTAAAAATTCAGTTCTGCACTGAACGCACAGCCACCTAAATGAAATACTTCGGTTTTTATCTTTTGACAAAATGCCATTCATTACATACACTTAGAATTTCATCAGTCTACTCTGAAGAAACAAATTAAGGTTTTTCCTTAAATTGTCACATCATTATCTCACTAAGCTACAACAGCACAACAGAAATACCTTGTCTGTGAGAAGTTTGGTAAGATTCTTCTGTTTTCTTGCTAAATACTGATCGTATAACTGAGCCAGTTTAGCTGCTAACACGTGCTCACGGCTAAAACAGGGATGATGGGTAAATATCAGTCCAGAAATATCAATATCCAATTGAAATGGACCCTGAAAATCTCCAGGTCCAACAAGATACTGATTGGCAGCTGTCATTTTTATTGCCTGAAAGAAAAAAAAGAATAAAATGGATTTACAAGTCCCAGCAAAAGTATCTTGCAAAGAGATCCTGTGACAGAAAGTGACCCATGTAGCACTGCCTACATTTAACTACTGAGTCTTAAACTGTAAAGGCTTCTACAGCAACCTCTTTGCTTTATTAACAAGTGGGTGGCATAAAATCACCATGGGTATGCTACACGACAGAATTTTGATAGCCCATATGAGACTGAAATAAGACCTGCCTTTACTGCAGGTTTTGCTCAGCAATGAAGACCATGACACTGACTTGGAAAAAGAAAAGCCTGCTAGTTCTCTTTTTACCTGTTTGTTTAGTATTGTTTTATTTTCTCTGAGCTCTAAAATAAACAGTCCAGCTCTCAGAAAGCAGCTTTCCTTGCAGACCATTTGGATTGTGCACAAAATGTACCATGTTCTTTGCTTCCCCATTCTAATGCCAGGGAAATTCACACCAACAAAGCCCCATGAAAGCTTTCAGCAACAAAGCTGAAAGAGTCTGCTCGAACCCACTGCAACTGAAAGGCAATGATGGCTTCTATCAGTGCTTCTTGCCTGACTGCTGCTGCTCCCCTCTTTGGCTTCTTCAGGAGAGGCTCATCACAGATATTCTGGTACCATAAAAGATGAAATTGTTATTTATGAGGTGTTTGTTGCAGGCCCTCCATAAGAACTGGGAAAAGGGGGATTGAGAGGGGAATTCAGCTGTTGCATAGCTCTTCTACAGGACTGGTAAATATGGCCATGAAACACACTTAAGTCCACCTGATCCTTCCACATAGAAGGATCCTCATCAAAATGTTTAATATAACATAATCTGTCATAAAAAATGACAGCTTTGAATTCCTTATGCTTTAACTATTTTTCCGCTCATAAAGGACCCCTAAGCTTCATGTCTTTCAACAGTGATTTGGATATTTACATGTCACTATTCATGTAAACATGGTGTTCTTGAAACATAAGCTCTCTTGGCCTACCTTTACTAACATCTAAGCAGGAACGTCTTTTCCCTGTCTGTGGTACTGGATACATCCTGAGAATTGCATATTCGTAACCAGCATCAATTAAAGGACAACATTCAAATCTGTATCAACAGCAGCAGACAGAAACACTTGTGTTGTCCCAAGAGAGCAATCTACTTTAAAGTCTAAAAAGTCACAGTTTTTCCAAGGGGGTAGTAGAGTGCTAACAAGCAGAACAATTAAAGCTTGTTTAATGGTTTTAATTGAAATTTATTTTCATTTGTACTGACTGCACCCTGCAACTGCTATTTGCCGGGGTAGGTATGCTGTCATTGAGGGAAAAACAAAAAAAGCAAAAAAAGATCTGAACTGATGCAACATAACTCAAAATTAGTTTCTTTCTACATGAGTGAACTGCATGTAAAGACTTCTTTTGGAAGAGTTTCATGACTAAAATAACAATCATGCACATGCCTTTCAATTATTTCTCTCTTAAGCTGCAAAGAGCACCTCTGTCCTGATCACCAAGTCTCCACCAGCTTCTACCACCAGGAGCTTTATAGTAACGCTAATGTAGGCGCTGCCCTACTATGGCATGAGATTATCCAAGGGTGCCTCACAGAGACCTTAGTGACTCACAGCCTTCAAGCAGTTTCTCATGGACTCTCACTTTACTATTTTAACCAGTACTACCAGCTAAACCATCCTTATGTATGCATTATTTTTACAGAAAAACACAGATGGAATATACTTGAAAAAGTAGAGCACATTTAAAAACCACTTGTAGAACTCCCAAAAGCAGTCAGCACTCATGGTTCTTAGCACAAAATCCTTCTGCTTGCCAGGGTTTCTGGTACAGAAGAACTGGGATATTGGATCTCGGGAACCACATATATGAAATATGCCTACCTTTCTATACACTGTTTCAAGTTCTGGTGCAATGCCTTCTTCCAGTGAGAATATTGGAGGCCTTGTAGAAGACTGTTTAATTGGATTAGGCAACGCTAAGATTTTGCCATCATCACCAAACCACTCTTTCCCCTACAAATAAAACCATAATTTTACATTGTTTCTTACTTCATATAGAAATAACTTGCAAAATTTTAATTCCTATGAAAAGCAATTACAGAAGAAAAGGTGACTATGAATTGTTTGTGACTGAATTAACCAAAACTTTTCTAAGTTTCTGAACTTTTTCTAAGATTTTATTTTCACCAAAATGAAATCTTCAAATATACTATAGGTAAGTTTTGAAACCAGAAGACCAAGAGCTTGCTCAAACTTTAGTACACTGAATCTCTTCCTTCAACATTCAGTGTTACAGATGAAGAAGAAAAAGAAGAAGAAAAAAAAAAAATCAATACTTGCATCACTTAATATTTAAATGTTGTTTTCTTAAATTGCTAAAACTGAAAGAATTGTAATCTTTTACACAAGACTGCCACCCACATATTCAAATTGAATTATAAAAATCATAAAGCATAGAATTAAAGAGCTAAATGGAAGCTCAGAGAGATCATTTATCAAAGGATCTCTCAACTCTTCTAGTCCGCAAGCTGAACTAATTTAACAGTATCTATGAAAGCAGATGAGGTAAGTATCTTACACACCAATTGCTATCCATGGCTTCACACGTTAAACATTGCCCTAACTCATCCCTCTGCTCTCATGCCCTGGATTCAAGAATAGCTTAAACCAGCGCAGCTGCTGACAGATGCTGACCTGCCCTCTTACTCCCACACCTGGTTTAAGCTGACCCTAAGGTGATGGAGTAACATGGTGAAGCAAACCAGAAAACAAACTGGGTTGAAGCCAGCCAGTTAAAAATTTCAGATCCACATACTCCCAATCTAATTCACAAAAGTACCCCTGCTAGCCCTGGAAGAATTAATATAACCAAAATAAAATATAAAGGGCAAGTGCTGTAGAATAGCTTAAATCTATACTAAACTATACATATATAGCAGGATAAAATACATCCAAGCCACCTTCATGGTGTTTCCATAAGCCATTCTTAAAAATCTAACATGATTCTAAAACCTTTCCATATAATCCATATGAATATTTAACTGTCCTTACAGTCTGATCAGTAAATTTCTACAACTATTACTCCATATTCTCTTCAGTGGACATAGAAAACAGCCATTTCGTATTGCTTCCTTTTCTTATAATCTTCCAGTAAATAATAACAAGAGCACTTGCATAAATCTTTGTACATACCACTAGGTCTCACAGCATTTTAGAAAAAAGCAAATTATAATTCCCCCATTGTGGTGGCAACTAAACTCCTGCACGGACAAGTGAAGTGATTTGTTCCCCAACAGGCTACGAGCAGAGCCAGGAAAAGACACCAGTCTTCTAAGACCCGATCTGGTGCTCTATTGGGATACACTAAAACACACTCCTACAAGAATCCTCATTTCCTGATGTCTGATAATGCTAAACATTTTAAAGATGAAAGCCCCATATTACCACGACCCTTCTCCTACTTCACTGTAACAAAATAAAATACTGATAAATAAAGGATTTTAAGAAGACAATTAAGAAGGTAGTGGTGACTTACTTTCTCTTGTCTGAGTATTCTGTTCTCTAATATATTTTGATTAGACTGTGATACGAAGGGCCTTTCTCCTGTGTAAAGACCCTCATCCTCAAGGTACCTAGGCTGAACGTTTCCAGGCATCTTCTCAGAAGCAGGCACTAATGAGAAATTAAATAGAAAAGCACGTAAAATATCTAATAACTGTAGTTCTAGTTTATTAATTCTCTAATAATCTATGTCATTCTTAAATGAATGGGACTGTATATTAAGCATGCTGTCAGAAATATTTTCTTAACTAGGAAAAAAGAAATGTATAACCAAAACAGGTCCTTTTCCTAATCAGGACAGACCCACAGTTTAAATCTATCATAAAAGTGTGACAAGTCTTCAAAACAGACAATTAAACATTTCCTCACCAAAAAATACTTCAAATAACTTAGTGGAGTTTCATTTTACTGTTGCTTGCAAAACAGGGTGAAAAACCCATTAGCAGCAACAACTGACCAGACAAACATTTTTAAGCCTTTCACATATAAAGTGAAACTTTAACTAAGATCAATCCCAACTATTATTACTAGTTTGCTTAAGCTACTCTTGTACAAACTACAGAACATGCATAAAAAGTCATCTTAACCCAGTAAGAGTAAGTGCCATACTTTAAAGCCTGCCTGTAGGATTATCTCACTGGTGTGTATGGGCTCAGTATTTTTCAAGAAGCAACAGCAAAACAGGGAGGGATTATACCAAAGGTTACAATAAAAGTTATCCCCCAAATCAGAACGCAGGGGAACACAGTGGGAGCAGTCAGAAATAAGGTACAAGACACGAAAAAACAGGAGCACCCAATGTCAAATACTTTGACATTGCACTGCAAGCTCTGCTGACACCATTCTGGTACAGACCACCAAGAGACTTATTTCGGTTTCTTCCACTTCAAATATCAAATAGCAAGTGATATTATAAAGCAATTTTTTCAGACTTTGCAGTTCTATGTGAATAAGGCAAAAAGGTCAGAGCCATGATCAATGTTGACTAACTATTTCCAATTCACAAAATCAGATTTTGGGAAAAGAGCCCCTTGAATTACAAAAATCCTTCTGTTACTTACATGAGTCTTGACAAACTTCCCACATGGAAAAAATGGCAGATGTGGCCAAGTAAAGAAATAGTCTAAGTTATAATGTACAGTGCGTGAGCCACTCTTTGTACCTAAATGTGTGTACCCAGTTACCTGTTGCATATGTTAAATAATGTAATAACTAAACCACGTGGAAAGAGGAGCCAGCCAGCTTGCCTTTACAATAGAGAGCACGAAGGTAATTATGCCAGAGGAACTGATGCGCCCCGAATTCACTTGCTAGCATGCCAGCTGGTGACCTGCTGAGGTGTGCATGTTCCTAGTTAATCCATTTTGTCAGACCTTTTCAGACTTGACTGGATGAACAGTGTCAGAGAAATGCAATTAAATCTCTCTCTACTGCCAGAGACAGTCTGATAGATGTTTTCCAGCAGATCAAAGGGTGCCATGCTATGCAAAATCCAGGAACAAAATGGATAAGCACAATCTTCGTACCTGCTAGCATGCTGGGAATGAAGAGAAATTCTTTTTCCTTTTTTACTTGCTCTGAGTAGTTTTCACAATCAGCAGGTTTCATTATTAGAAGATCTTCGGTTGTGTGCCCCATAATCAATAAATCATCATCTTTAACCAGGCGTGCGTCTTCATCCTAGAGTTTAAGTACAAACCTCTCTGTTAGTTCATCCGTTTCTTAAAAATGAGATCTTTAGAAAGCATACTTTCAGAATTTTTAAGGGAACAAAAGCTGTCATTTTGTATTAGATTACTAGAATTAATTGAAGATGTCTGAATAAAAATATGAAAATTTAATCTATAGCTCACACCGTTTCATCCTCCTCTTGTTCATCCTCATGGGTTTCTACATGTTCTTCTTCTGCCTCCTCTTCTTCACTTAATTCATTCCTTTTCCTGGCTCCAGGCTTTATACTCTCTGGTTCAGGATCAAAATTGAAGGTAAAGAAATTATACGCTTCTTCAGCAGAAGGAAAATCATTCTGGAGCTAAGAAAAGAAGACAAAGATACTTTAATATGACATTTATGAGACATTTAGGGCAAGTGAAGATATCTTTCCATTAATAATAGCAATAACAGCATGTATAAACACTTGACGCAGGATAATAATTATTTTATATCAAAAAGAACTCATTCAAATGCTGCAGCTCACTGAAATTTTTAAATAATACATGAAACTTTCTCTATTGCTACAATATTATTTCATTAAATATTTCTGGCAATGTTTTATTTTAAAAAGTTACCTGGTTTAATTTTAACCAGGTTATTGTTTTAACAATTTGTGAATGAGAAATGCCAAAGTTGAAATTCTGGCAATAATGCAGATATGCAGGTGAATGATATGAAGAGAAATTTCTAATGGCATTTTGACTCTGAAGGAACCAGGCTCCTTTAGTGTTAGGATAAGTCCTCTAATAAAAGAAGTAACAGTAGCATTTTGTGGCTAATAGATACAAATACACTAATTTGTACATTGCTTTAACTGCCAATTGGTGGCATTCAATAGAAAGGATTTGAGCAACCTGCTCTAGTGGGAGGTGTCCCTGCCCATGGCAGGGGGGTTGGAACTCAATGATCTTTAAGGTCCCTTCCAACTCTAACCATTCTATGATTTAAACAGAA
Organism: Tringa tobata; assembly: GCA_033628505.1. Lineage (NCBI taxonomy): Eukaryota > Metazoa > Chordata > Aves > Charadriiformes > Scolopacidae > Tringa > Tringa tobata. The sequence continues at coordinate 6,351,204 of JAHREE010000245.1, read as the reverse complement.
CATTTCTGCTCCAGTGATTGTGTCCAGGTGGATTTACTTTTTTTTTTTTTAAAAATCAGATGACCCAAAGCCATTCTTATATTTGATAATACTTCAATTGTTGGCATATACTGTTTGTGAATTTTTAAATTAAATAAAAAACCTTCTCTGCTGCTTAAGACTGAATTCTGTATGCTTCTTCAAACAGAATCATGAAGCCGTGTGAAGTTTAAATGAAATCAATATTGGTTATTGAAATGAAAGAATTGATACTTACTGTTGACTTTTGCTTAAGCTTTTTGACAGATTCATGAAACTTTATTTTTGATGGTAAGTGGGATTCATCCTCTTGCATCTCCTTAAATTTATCAGTATCAGACTGCATAAAAATATATATGCAAGTTATAACATACATTTACTGATCCATAAAATAAAAAGAAATAGCTGAATACAGAGATTAGATACTGCATTTTCACCAAAAAAAAACCCCAAAACAATAAAACAGAAAGACAATTGCTGTGGTAACAATTACACTGATTTTATATTTTTTAAAGGGTACATCTATTTATTACTTAACTCCTTTCTCCTTTGAGTCAAGAAATATACTCAAGAAATGGTCTATTGCATAAACGTTACTTTACTTTCTTCACTGCTGACAAGATTGTTCTTTCTGCACTCCTGAACCCAAACAACCGCAAGGGGGAGAAAGGAGGTAGCAATGCAAAATTTTCCCATCTACAGATGAGAGCTGACAGACAGCACAAGCCAGGCAGCAGTGGCAAGGGTGCTGCTGACAGACACTGCTGACCAGGGAAGGGAATCAGGGAGCTAAAGGGCAGCTTCTCGTATGCTGTAACCAGGAAAAACCTGCTTTCCTGATGATACAAAAAACAGGTGGTGTCCACTGCTTGGGTGCTTAAAAACAAACTCGATTATTTCTTTTGTTCTCTCTCAAACAATCTAAAACTCCAAGAGTTGCTTGGATGCTCCTCTACCTTTTCAAGAAAGGAGGTGGCTTGGTTTCCAGTTTTCTCAAGCCTTACGTGGCCCTACAGATCACTGTAAGCATCACTGGTTCCAAGGTTGCTTCAGCAAGTTCACTTAAGGGCTTCTAAGTGATATTCATCAGGCCCAGCCAACGTAACACATCTGACACTCTATTTGTTTTTCCTTCTTAATTCTTATAGGAAGACATTTCCCGAGTTTACATCTATTCAGCCTAAACTTCAGAATAGTAACAGCAAAAAGAAATTCTCAAACCCTGTCAATTTCATGGCCACTTATCTAACAACAAAACAAAATTTCATATGTGTGTAAATAAGTAAAGGAAACAAAACCAACAGGTGGAAGGCTTCAGACACACTTCATACAAAATTAGTAAAGAACTTTAATAAGGGTCTCAAGTCCACATTTTCCTAATACAAATGTATTAAAACAACACTACTTAACTGAAAGCTATGACAACTACCTTTTATAAGAAAACACTGCCAAGAACCTTCCCCACAACCTACATGATTAGGTAATTCTCCCCTAGACGAGCAATTTAGCTGGGCTAATTCATATTGTTTGGAATTCCAGATAAAAACAGCTACATGCTGTTATTTCCTTGTGGGCATATGAATTCTTTGGAACACATTTTCTACAGGCAAGCAATCTCTTCGTGAATTCTGAAGAATATCTGGGTACAAGTTCTGCACAGGTACAGCTTTTGTTATTTTTTTAATGCAAAATTCATTTTCTAACAAAGAACATGCTTATATTAAAAGCCCTGAATATAAAACAGTAACAAGGAAATACAATACAGTACAATGACATAAAGCTAATATCCAGCCTGTAGAAATTACATTGCGGAAATTTATATAAAGCTGTAATTCAGTGGTTCTTTCTGTCACAGTAGCTTTTAAATACTTCAAGACAGTTTATGCAACAGAAGTCATGAACCTGTAAATGAGAGAAGTTTCACGTGATGGCTGTACTATAATGAAAGCAAATGATTATTGTTAAATAGGTACATTAAAAGCAATAATCAGAAAGGTTCCTTCCTGGTCTCTAATTCAAACAATAGTATAATTTTGATGAAACTGATCTTCAAGAATACGTGTAGTCTTGAATATATTCCATGTTTCACATTCACTTTCTCATCATCGGAACACTGAGAACCAATGCACGCTCTTACCGTTTTAGCCAGTCTGGCTTCTGTTTTCCTTTCTCTGATGTTTTTCAAACGCCTGGGTCGTGGACTGGGGTCTTCTTGCGATAAATTAATTTCTGCTTTTGACTAAGCAAACAAACAAACAAAAAGCTTAGCTATAACAGAAATATAATAAGTCCAAAGCTACAACAATTCCCAGGAACTCAACAACTTATGCATGTTTGTGTTAGGGACAAAATCTTTCAACTATATAATCAGCTTAAGTGATTTTACAGACCTAGATGTTAATACTCCTTATTAAACTGCATAGTAAACTTACAAGGAAATACATAGATTTCAAAATAATGTATCTTTTTGATGAAAACACAGAAGGATTTTGCAATGATTGTATCATTTGAATTATAAAACATGAAGGATTCTCACCCTTGCTGCTTTTAGTTTCTCTCTCATTCGCTCCCTAACAGAAGATTCTGCAGAGCCTGTCCTTGATGTAGAAGGAACAGGTGGCAAGTCTGAGACAGAGAAAACACAACATGATGTTTAAATTAAGTATTTTCTGAAAGAAACTTAAAATTATGTAAAATAAAACCATATATACCATACTGAGTCCCATATTCCAACAGAAAGAACTTGCATGAGAAAATGTGAAGGAATAAAACATTTTTTTTTGGAATTCAGAAGTTATAGACTACCACTTAAATGCCTATAGCTGCAATGGATCTACCCTTCTTTTTCTATGAACTACCTTAAGTAAAGCACATATATACTTTTTTTTCTATCAAAAATATGTAAATACTTACCCAAGATTTTATAACTTCTTAGTCAAAGCTATCGAGATCTAATTTTGAATGGTGATGTGCTCTGAATCTTATATAGGTGTGATCAACACAGTAAAGAATTTACAGACTTGCTCCCTTTTTCAGCTTAGATGTACCTGCTTTTTGTAATGACAAAATATTAAATTTCTGCAGTGGTGGTTTTGTGTTATAGCTTCAGTACAATCAAGGGAGTAAGATGCAGAGAAACTGATGAAATATGGACTACATAAGTAGGTGGACTGAAAAGTGACTGAACTATTGGGTTCAAAAGGTTGTGATCAGTAGTGCTAAATCCTGCTCGAGGCCATCACTAGAGTTGTACCCCCTGGGGTTGATTTCAAACACACAAAAAAATGCCACAACCCACCCACCAATCCCAAGAACTCAGCAAAACCTTACATCCTGTAGGATCAAGTATTCTCTGCTGATCCTGTGAGACACACAAATCTGAGTTTTAAATCGGTGGCACGTATTTAGATTTTTTGATCAATAGTAAATACCAGGTGAAAGAGTCATGGTTATCCTCTTTATAAAAGAATATTTTTAGCTGAAAACACAGTTTTGTATACCTAATAGCTTAGAAAGTAATCACTTAAGTATTTTTCTTTTTGAAAGACCTAACTCATTTCTTCATTAACAAAACTGGTCCTAGCTACATAATTGTCTCCCCATCTGCACAGACCTCTTCAGTCTCACTGGAGCCCTGGAGTTCACCTGGAAATTCTCGGAAGCTTACTGAAACTTGAACTTTGACTGCTATTTGCAATATTAGCTTTTTAAAGAGAAGTGCTTTACATCACTTCTTATATGTGGAATCCTCAGATGTTATTTTCTTTTCCTGAACTTTTGTACCTAGCTTGTCTTTCCAGAAGGAGCTCCATTGTTCCACACAGAACACACTGGCCCTTTTACCGGACAACTGTAAGATGATTAACAGAAGACTGTGGCTCTTTTTGCACATGTACTTTGTGGTGCATGCTTTTTTTTTTTTCCTCTATAATTTTTAACCTGTGAACACATACCATTCTAAGTAAATAAGTTTTTCTCACTATTTCCCACTCACAGAATTATATTACATGTCACTTCTGGGAGCCAAACACCGATTTGTTCTTTGGCCTTACGAAAGAGCATTGTTTGCCAAGGTCTAAGTAAAGGGTGATTTCAGGTTTATATAAGGCATTAAATTCATGAAAAGGAGATAAAACAGTAAAGGGTAAGGGCTTAGGAGTGGTAAGGTCACACAACATATATCACATTATGGGTGATTCAATATTATTCCAAGAGCTTTACTGGCAGCAGAAAATACTGTATGTTGAATATACAACTTAAATATTTAAAGGCTACCTACCATACCAAATTCAAAGTGCAATCTAATTTCCAGCATGACCTTAGTCCACTGTCATTTAGAAAAGAAAAATACATTAAGATAAACCTCACTAATACTGATCCTACTCAGAAACATCAAAAGATTTGGGAGAATCATAATCTTTTCAAATTACACAATTTACTGCCTGTATTTGTACAAAGTAGTATTCATTGTATTTGGGAACTTCAAAAAGGAAAAAAACAAGGCCCAAAGTGAATATCACTAGCATGAGACATGTAAGAGAAAAGCAAGCATCGCATAACTGCTTCCTTAACAAAATGAATACTAGAGACAGAAATAAGCAAGTACTCAGTAGAGACGCCAAGAGATGACACACAGAAAAGTTTATTTGCATTTTGTCTTTTCAAGCAAGGAACACAGTAAGAGTAAGAACAGGGTAAGAATTAATGACAAAACAGAGAACAAGATCTAGATTAATATCCATCAGACGAAGCTAATTAAAAACCATCATTGCAGGGTATCCAATAATTAACTGGCTGCAACAACATCAGAACTCTCAGGGATTCTGAGAAGTGACGGAGAATAGGCAAGTTCCAAAATCCTGGGCAAGTGTCTTTTAAGAGACAGGAAAGCGTGAGCTGCAGAAGCAGACAGAAGTCAGCCTAATTTTAACTCTACAAAAAAAGACTTAGCCTACCTGTAAATATTTAAAATACAGTAAAACAATAAGCAAAAGGTAGCCTAGATTAGCCAAGATCAACAGCTATCTAGCCAATTTAATGTGCTTCAACATATATTCTACCCATTCTTGTGAATAATGGAAAAAGCATTAGAAATTAGATTATAGAAAGCATCTCTCAGTAGGAAATATTTTGATGAAATGACAGGGTGGGCAGGGGGAAGGGGACGCACACAAGTCACAGGAAAACCACATTTTAAAATACAAGCAAATAACAGTTAATAAATTCAAATCCCATACTGTGTATATTTTCAGGGTCTGCCACAATCTAATGCCTATAAAACATTTATTAATGGTTTGAATGATGGAATAATGTCTGTCTGTATATAAAATGTGCAGGCAAGAACTGGCAGAAGTCACACTTGCTCAAAGACTGACTTTGAAGAGTTTTTGGAATGGAGAAAAAACTTCAAAATCTTTTACAACTTCAAGCCCACAAAAAGTTGTTGCACACAGAACGTTCTCTGTGTCTGCAGGAGATGGAAATGCCAGACTTTAATTGCAATAAGGAAGGTAGTTAGACACTAGAAAAGCTTTTTAACTTTTGGGGTATTCTAGGATTGAAACTGACTCCCTTAAATAGTTATGGAATCTTCACTGGTGCAAAAAAAATAAAATAAAAAAATAAAACATCACCAAAAAAAATCCTCCAAAAGCATATGTAAAAACATATTCTATTTCATCAGAGCAAATGCTTTATTTCAATTCCATTCTGATAAATGAAAACTAAAAAGCAACAGCTTAGAATCTCCTTTTGATCTCCTGAAATACTTGACAATTGCTTGTAAACATTTCCAGACAAGCCAGGTTAAAGTGAACAGCGTAAACATGCAAAATTAGAGCAGAAAGAATCTGCCACTGCTTTAAGCACCTTTTAAAGCATCAGAACTGATGCTCTGCATGCAGAATTATTTATGAATGAATCGGTTCCTTGAGACAACAGGGAACACAACGAAAAACATTTTAAGGCTTTAATAGCTGCAGTAAAATTAATTCAATGCATCAATTATTGTGGGATCCTGTGGTTCTTTGAAAAAAGGACCACATAAAATTTTTTTCTTGCTTTATTTTTCTGTACATATGCTATTGTTCTGCTTATGTGAATGGGCTCTACAGCCAACTAATTTGTGTTTAACTTCAAAATATATTTTTGAAGTGAAAGAATAATACTGATACCCATGAGAGCATTACTTTGCAGGATCACCATGACAGGCCTGTATCAAAAAAAAATTCACACCACTTTTTACATTGGAAGTGTCATTATCCTACAATGGCTCCATGTTTTACTTCTGGCAGATTAATAAGCTTCCTGGATACTCAAACTGAAACAAAGCCAAACTAAGAACCTGAAAATGTCATATAATAACTTTCCCTCTTGATTCCCCCCGTACTCGGAGGAGCCCAAACCCACTAGGTCTCTGTGTGACTTCAAAGCTCTTTACACTGACAGAGACCCAGAACTGCCCCAATTGCCTCGACACCAGTCCCGTATCTGAACGGCATGCGGGAAAACAGACAGACAGACAGACATTTATGCTGTGACCAAGCATCTTTTACCTGAAAGAATGCAGGGAACTTCCCTCATAAGTTCTAGAAATACTTTTGTATCTTTCATGGATACAATCACTGCAAGACACTCCAGAAGCTGCAACCAAATAACTATACAAAATAAAAAAACCTAACAATGAAGAAAAAGATTTTGTAACACTGCAGTTGTCCGGGCTTAACAAGGGAATAACTACAGGCTATGTAGAATTTTTCAGAGGCACCCGGAAAATGGAGGGGCTGTGTGTGTGTGTTACATTTTATTCCTTTTTTTAAATGGTTAGTTATCACTTGGCAAGAAAATGATAAGCAGAAATTCAAACACAGATCATCAGCGTAGTACAGGCAGTCAGGAAATGAAAAGAAATCTACTTTTTACCTTATGATTGGGCAACAAAATAGCAGACATCAGTGTCAGCATACTCAAAAGCTTAACATACAGAAGATAGAAATGTAAATTACTTATAAATCTGTCAGATTGAATTCCGGGGGATAGAGGGGGGAAATGAAAAAAGTTTTGGATAGATGCATGAAGGTGTAGCCTTTCTCAAAATTGAAGATGCAATTTTAAAAAAAAAACAACAAAACAGATGGATAAATTATACTGCAATTAAGTAAACCAATGACACAGTCTCTTCAGAATACCACATGCAGTACTTTTCACTCGTACAAAATTAGCAGAATTACAGGGACTTCAGAAGCAGCAATAGAAACAAGTAATAGAGCGAAATACTTCAGAAACCATTTATCACATAAGGGAACTAATGGCTAGTTTTATTCTCAGGGTATACTGCTGCGCTGTTCTGTTTATTCTGGGAAAATGAGCTTCTGTAAAAGAAAACAACCATCACTAGAGGGTGTCTCTTGATTTCCCCATGCAATCAATTTTGAAAACTGTTTGGACTCCATCTGTCAACAGCCTAGCACTTCCTAGCACAAGTTGGCCCAGTGAGGCTCAAAAAACATTCAAAAAAATAAATACACAGAGCTTGAAAGAGCTGGAAACATCCCTAAATTGTAGATGTCTGAAACAAATACCATATTTTGCTAAAATGAGTTTAAGGACAATACATACATTTTATTTTGATACACCTCGATACTGATGAAAAACTAAGCATGGTTATACTTCTGGATTTTCATTTTATTGACTTTTTAATATTCTGTTCTTAATTAGCTCTTTTATGCATCCTATTTAGGTAAACCCATAAAACCGTGTAGTAAGATCCACAACATTAATGTTGTCCAAAGTATTTAATAAACAGGGATATTGCAGAGATTCTGCCAAAGGAATTGAAGACTAGTTTTTGCGTATCACCAACCTCTGTTTTCTCCAAGCCTGCAATTAGACATTCACTTCTAACAGCTGCCCACTACATTGCTCTCTTGCCCTCTCCTACTTTGTAGACCAGGCTGGATGGGGCTTTGAGCAACCTGCTCTAGTGGGAGGTGACCTTACCCACGGCAGGGGGGTTGGAACTTGATGATCTTTAAGGTCCCTTCCAACCTGAACCATTCTATCATTCTATGAAATAAGCTTATTCACAGAATAGAATCATAGAATCGTCTAGGTTGGAAAAGACCCTTGGGATCATCGAGTCCTACCATCTACCCTACTCTACAAAGTCCTCCCCTACACCATATCCCTCAGCACCGCATCTAATTGTCTCTTCAACACATCCAGGGATGGGGACTCAGCCCCCTCCCTGGGCAGCCTATTCCAATGCCCGACCACTCTTTCTGGGAAGAATTCTTTCCCAATGTTCAGTTTAAACCCACCCTGTTGCAGCTTGAAGCCATTCCCTCTCGTTCCATCACTAATTACCTGGGAGACCAGCACCAACTCAGAACAGTTAAAGTACCCCATCAATAAATGCATTCGTGCCACTGTGAGCACTTCAAAAATGTGCTCACACCACAAAATATGAGGTTCACGTTCAAACTTATAAATACTGCAGGTCTACAATAACACTTTGGGGAAATGCTGTGTATTTGATGTAAGAGCAGTCCATAATCCATTCACATATGAACTCCACAGGGGTATTATACCTTCT
>JAHREE010000245.1:6317129-6332687 GCA_033628505.1 Tringa tobata | reverse complement strand
TCGTGTTTGCAGGTTTCCTGGTGGTCTCAGGTTTGTATGAGATTTTCCAGCCTCAGGCAGAAAACCCAGGAGTTGGTGCTGCAGCAAAAACGTCTTCTCCTAGGAGTTTCTTCTGGTGATCCTAATTTCTCTCTGCTGACTGTAGACAAAGTCTAGATGACTGACTTGGTCCGGATGTCGAATTTTATCTGGCACTAGGGCATGTGCAGAATGACATATATATTGTGTAGAAATCTCTGATTGATTTTAAATTTAATCCCAAAGAGATTTTGAGCTACATCTTGAAAGCAAACCAGACCTTGCCACCTACTGGTGTAAATAGAGGGAAGATTTCAGTCCAAGGTATTTTCCATATACATTCAAATTGCGACAGAAAAATACCCCTAATGAAATATCATGTCATCAAAGTTGATCTATTTTCAAGTAAAATAATAGTAGTAACAATGATTTCCTTTAGAAAAATGTCTCGATATCCTGAATGAGGGTAAGGAACACATGCTACTTGTATAAATATCTTGTCCATACACGTAGTAAAAAGATTCTTCTTGCCAAAACCTATAGGAATAATTCAATGGAATTACTTTTTTTTAACAGTTCGTGCCAAAATATTAAATTGTTCAAATAACTGCAGAATCCAAATGGGAAAACTTAGGGAAGCTAAAATGACTTCTATGATTGTACAAACATAAATCTAAAATTATTAAGTAAGGGGAAGCAGTAAGTCTTGCTTTACTTATTCCCATGATGTCATTTTCAACATAGGTGTGATTAAAATATCTCTTTTCTATTTCATTCATTTTTACAAGATTGTTGCATGGAAGAAGTTTGCTTCTAGTTAGGATTGCAACCAGGAACGTTTCACTGCAAAGCCCTATTCTTTCTCTATTTGGTGGCAAAAAATCAGTTTTGTCTGAAAATTTCCAGATTTATAATAACAACTAAACACTGTAGAGTGTGAAGAAAATCAGTCATACTCTTTTCTTAAGTTTGGATTTGTAGGAGGTTTTTCTGACTTGAAGCTGTGAAATATCTCTAATAAAAATCGACTTTTTACTTCTACCATAAACTTCCTATTGATTGAAGTGTCACAAACCTATTCCCGTATTTCTTTTAAAAATAATCATGTAATCAAATACTTCTGTTAGTTGCTTTTGTTGCATAACACATACTATGGGCTCAATCCTGCCTCTGTTGAATTATGCTTCCATGGGCCTGGTAGGATTGTGTGTCCTGCCCTGCGGAATTCCATCGCACGGAGCGATGCCGATCGTCTTTGTGCCGTGTGTAGGCACTGATGGCTGGGAAGCACCAGCCATCAATCGTCATCCTAAATGACAACCGGGCTGCTTTTTGCACTCATATCATGCCTAATTTGCAGATGTATAAATGATCGTACCGCACAGTGATAAGCTGAATCTGTCAGAGTTCTCTTCCCTGTTTCTCGCAGGAAAAGCAGCCCTTGTTGCAACGCTAATAAATTAGGTGTCTAGTTAGAAAAATAACCCACTTTTTGTTCTGCCACCCATCTCTCGCTGTCAAATAGAATAAGGGCTGGTACAGGCATGGCTGGTTTGATTTGTGGATGGGACTTTTCAGCTCTTCACTGCATAAAGCAGCAACCGTGCACTCAAAGACGCGCGTGTTCATGCCTGGGGAGATGGGTCCACAGATGGAGGGTGCATAGATGCATGTTCCATACACAACTGCAGTGCTCATTTTGCAATCTCAGCAGTATTTTTGTGTCATTTGGTTTTGGTTGTTATTTTCTTAAGTATGCAGAAAAAAACCCCAGAAATTTCCCTCCGCCTTGGTCATAAATAAAGCGGGATCAAGAGTTGTGCAACACAGACCACTAGCACTGGGAACTGTCTGAATAATTGATAAAAGCAGCAGGTTTCTGTAAATCTGGGACGGATAAAATAAGATTGTATGTTCTTGGAAAGTAAGAACACCCAATTAAAGATTGCCAATCTTGATTTAAAGATGTTGACTGCAGGAGAACTCATGACGTTCCTAGGTATTTTGACAATGATTGATTACCACCACTGGTAAAATGGGTTCCTCATTTCCAGTGGGAGGAATGAGTTTCTCACCGGTGGATCTTGCCATGCTCCTGTCTGCTAGAAGGAAGCGGCAGCTACTGCCAGAAATATTGTCTCCAGACAGGTGCTTGCAGACTGTGATCGAATCACGTCTTAACCTCATGGACAAGAGAAATAAATTGGCATTGTTATATCTCTTGTGTAATCCATATGGGTAGAATTACAAGCTTTTTTTTTTTTTCCCCAATTTTCAAGTACGTTTTTGAAGCATTGACAAAGTAGCAGCCTCATAAGTAACTCCTTCTTGCTCCTACTTGGAGTTCCATTTATCATACATCCAAAGGGCTATAGCAACAGCCTACTCTGATGGCTCATATTTAGCTGATTATCCATGATGTCCCCTGTACTTTTTCCAAGTTCACTGATTTCCTGAACGTGGTTTTTCGTCTTGTGTGTGACCTACATTTATTTTATTGCATTTGGCCATATTGGAATACAAGTAAGTCTGCTTTAACGATGTGACTCAGTTTGTTCCATATAATTTATTCTCATTACTGGTTACTGTTCTATCAGAGTTTTGGCATCCATAATTTTCTTTTCAAAGCAAAAGTTCCTATTTTCTTCCACATTTCTCATAAAGATACTGAATAGCATTGAAAGAATAGCAAACCTACCTGGAATTATACTGGGAATACCCACATTGAACACTGATTGCATATCTCCAAGTTTTCAGATCTCCTAGTTTTAATTGTTTTATACGTTTAATGCCTTTGTTCTCTTCTTTTATAAATGTCATTGGGCAGTCCTCAGCTTGTACAAATCTTCACGTATTTATTAGGAAGTTAGTTAATTATGAATATCATTTGTTGGTGTAAGTATCAGATGGGATAGTCCTTGTGACTTGTTCAGCTGCAGCCTGAAGCAGGCATTCCTGTTTTATTCCTCTCCTTTTTAAAAATAAATGTTCTCTCTGTTTTTAATGTGTTTCCTGTCTTAAAATGAGCAAAGATAATTATGCCATCAGTTGTTCAATTTTACTTTAATGTCATATACAAAATACCCATTCTACATTGCAACTTAATATATTTTATATAAAATCCAATGTACAGTATCTTAAATTTGTTTAAATAGTATTACAAACATGGCTTTCAGGAGGAGTGAGTCCTGGAGTGATGCAGTCTTTTGTTAATTACAGTTCCTTTTGATATCCCTGCTGTTTGGTAAAAAATGCAGCTTAGATTCTAAAAAAGATCCTTGTGAGCTCAAAAATAAACTCCGAGATTATTTTTTTTTTCAACTTTGTGCCCCCCCTATGTCTAGATGAAATCTTGTGCTGGGGTGTCCAGTTTGAATGTCCATTGACATCATCTGCTTCAGAGCTCATCTTCATCTGATAATGCGTCAAGGTAATCTGTATCAACGTATAGGAGAAATCCAGAAAACAAACTGTCTGCCCACGTTGGGTCGGAAAAGAGACCGTTTTGGTCAGTGTAGAAGATCTCAAGCCATACTTCGTCTTCTGGCTGAAGGTAGATCACTGTGGATCCAGAAGCTACATCGTGGTTGCCCGTGTTCGCATCGAATGTCTTTATCCGGTACTTCCCGTTGTGAACCAGCCCAATTGCAAGATGCTTGTTTGCTAAGGTGATATCGTAAGAAAAGTAATAAATCCCTGGGATGGCACAAATAAACTTCCCTGTGGAAGGGTTGTAATGCTCCCCCTCATTGAAGAGGACTTTATTGAATACAATTGGTAATCTTTCCTCTGGGTAGCTGGTGGTGATGCCAACAGAAAAGGCAGATTTCAGCACTATCTTTCCACACTTACAGACCCCTGGTGCACCTGGCTCTCCTCGGTCTCCTTTATCTCCCTTAGGTCCAGGTGGTCCAGCTGGACCTACTTCACCTTTGGCACCAGTCAATCCTCCAGGTCCTTTTTTACCAGACTGACCTTGGTCTCCTTTCTCTCCAGCTGGTCCTAATGGCCCAGTCTTTCCTCTTAAACCTTCAAAAACAGTTTAAGTTAGTTAATCGTTGCACATAGCATCTCGGTAAATGATTGTGTGGGCTACTGTGTGTGCCTGAACAGACAAGGAAAACACGGTGAGAATTTCAAAATACTAGCAAAATCTTCTAGTTAAGTTTGTGAAAGGAATGGCAGGTTGGAACAGAGGGCCGGACTCCACAGCCTGGGGGGTCCTTTGTTTCTATATTACTCCTTTTCTTCATACATCTTGATTACACATTGAAGAATTTCACACCTAATCAGTCCACTGCTGACTTAAATGTGGGCTCTGAAGGACAGCACTGTGTCTATCTATATAATAATACCTGTGCACTAATTATCTCCTGCTTTTTGAGCATTTTTAGTAGGTACCTAAATACCTGCTAATCTTTTATTCCTGGCTAATGGCACAAATGAGACTATTTATTTGACACCACCCATGCTTCATCTTTCCCAAACTTTTTCTTAGGATCTATGCGCAGGAAGGCTATGCGTTTACATTTATTTACACACATTTCAGTATATGCATATTAGACATATCTAAAACGTAGCTGCATGTTTTCTTTCTCTCGCTATATATACGTGCACCACACTTAAACCCACGCAGGCACATACACACATTCATCATACATATATATATATGTGTATAACAGTGAGGATGAAAGGTCTTACTTTGTTGTATTACTGTGTTAGGTTACACGAATATTCAATACCTGCGCTCCCTTTTTCACCTTTTTCTCCCTTCCTGCCATCTCTACCATCTCTTCCTGGAAGACCAATGCGTCCGTGTGGCCCCGGGGATCCGCTGGCTCCGGGGGGACCCGCAGGACCAGGCAAACCAGGGATGCTACAGATGTATCTGGTGTAGTAGTTTTCTCCTTTGAGCTGGCCTTGCAGGGGTTGTTCGCTCGTGTAGATGGCGAAGCTTGTAATGTAAAGCAGCACAAACATCCTTGGATCTGGGGAAAAAAAAAAAAACATACAAATAAGACTATTTATGCGTATTACGGCACCTGAGTCGCGTGTAGGTGGCTCTGAATATGGGACTAAGTGTGACACCGCGGTGCATTTTGCACAGGTACACAGGCAGAGCTCAGCCTGGGGTTCCTGCATTACCAGAACCCACGTAGGAGGCAAGGAAGAAAGTCTGTCAGGTTGGACCTTTTTCTGGTGACCAAGTATTCCCCTCTATATCTTTCAAGTAGCTGTAGACTGACATAAGTGGCAAGTACTAGCTTTTTTGGACCAAATTTTGACACTTTGAAAAAAGGTTCTGGATTGTTCACTGCAGAGTCCTTTGCTTGTATAGTTTATTTTGTCTTTGGGATCTGTATAAGCTTCAGAGAGAAAAGCCCTCTTGCTGGAGGCAAGTTATATCTGGGTTGGGAGGACATGCCCGTAGGAGCAGTCACTTCCAGTGAAGGCACAGCTTACACCTTCATTTCATTTTGAAATTTGCCCTTATGGTTGGAAAGGAGACTCCAACCTGAGTAACCACAGCAGAAACTTGCTGAGCCTGCAGAAAGGATATCGGTAAGAGAGCTACAGCTTCGGTGCCTGGTTGGAAACCCTGATGACCACAGCAAAAATAACCATTTCACCCTATTTGGTCAGGTTGAACCTGGCAGCTTCCCTGCAGGGGGATGGATGGAGTGGGAAGGGTCTGCTGACGGGTCGGGTGTTCTTAAGCCTGGCTTGGACTGTCAGATGAAATGACCCGTGAAATGCAATACCTTGCAAGAAAATTGTTTAAAGCTTTGTGTTTAGTATGTGGGTGTTTTCATAAACAACTAAATGTAAATCAGATTGTCCACTCTGTGCTGGGAGACTAAAGGAAAAACAGTGTACAAAGAGTAACACACTGAGGAGTTGCAGCACCTGATGTACAAAGGAGTCTTAAATTAGTGTTGCATTAGCAGAGGGTCAGTCATGGGTCAGGTGAGATTTTGCAAGTCAAGCTGTTTTTTCTAGTTCCCTTGCTGGCTTCTCAGAAGGCTCGTGTGGGGTTTTTTGTTGGAGTTGTCCATTCCTTCAGAGCTAATTTACAGCATTCGAGGAAATCAGGGTCCAGTAGTTTCTGCGGGGAGAAAAAGAAGAAATAGAGGGGGGGGGGTGTGTCAGAAAAATATCTATGTGAAATACCATCTGCCTGTTTTTTACAGTGAAACTCAGAGTCATTCTCAGAGTCAAAGAAGTTGCAAAGTGAATTAATGTAGAAGTTGCTGTTCCCATTCCTTTCTGTGTGATACTGATTGACATTGACTGATTGATATAAAACCCCAAACCTTTAAATTTATTTCATGATATTAGTTCGTGATATTTCAACTGGTATATGGCAGGGTCAAATCTATTCAGCACGTAAAAAGACCAGCATATGCATATACACATACATGGTATTTATGAAGAATCTTTTCTGTTTTCAGAACAGAAAATTAGAAACTCTCTTGGTGTCAATGGCAATGAAAAAAAAAAAAAAACCCACATGAAAATATTGTAGTTGGAGAGAAATAAGCAATGCTCCAAAATTCTTTTCAGTGATGTATATTCTGCTTTTCATATTAAGCATCTTGTATCAAATTGGCAGAAACCAAACTATTAATTTTGCTGTCGTTTGATAAAGCCTTCCAGGCAGGCAGGCACAACAGCCTCCAGGAGTGGATTAACATATGAATGCTTAACATTAGGGCAGAGCAGCAAATGATAACTCGGAGGCAGTAGTTAGCTACAAGCACAGACTTCACAGCGACGTTTGCTCTGATGTGCTACTGTGTGTACCCAAATAAAGCTCGCGGATTTTCATAGGGCTTAAATGGGGGACAACAAAGCTCTCTGCAGAGAAGAACAACTTGAAGCACTTATCCAGGAGGGAGCAGCTTGGGGGGAGCTCGTGCCTAGGACTGCACATGCATCTTACACAAAGCTGATGGATAAGAATCAGACACGACCTAAGGATCAAGGACAGGAACAAAAACTGCCCCTTGCCAGATGAGAGTCTGAATCAGTAGGCTAGATGTTCCCACACTGTGCTGCACGTAAGCCAAGCACAAACAATCTCAGCAACTGCTGGTTTTGCCTATGTCCAGGACTTTTACAAATCACAGTAAGAGCCTTCACACAGCTGCTCCTGTCACTGGCTGGCCAGTAACTTACTGATGCATGAAGCTATCTCCAGCTCCCAGACCTCCCCTGCTGTTCTTCTCATGTGCCTACAGGAAATTAATTAGTCTGGGACATGTGTTTCTGCTAAGACCACAGGAAAAAAAAAATCACTTGGGGAAGGTGAGGGGAACAGGGTTGTTGAGATAGGGATGTGCCTTAGATGGCTAGGGCATCATGCTTGGAGAACCAATTTGGGAAGGAGAATCCACAGAGGGGGACACAGAGACCTTTCAGTTCTGGGTTAGGGATCTTAAGGAGTGATGGGACCGTGAAGCAGAATGGTGGGACTGCAGGAAAAGGAATAGAGTTGGGATTGGGAGGAACTGGTAATAATGTTCAGCTGATGATGTTACAGTCCTGAATTTAGGGATACAGAAGGCTGCTTCCAACAGTAGTACCCAACAAATGACATTTAGGAAACCATGCACAGAATCAGGAGTTCTTTTGCCCTTTGAGTTAGAACTCTTGCATTTTTTCCTGTGTAATGGTCTGGTTTCAAAAGGAGGGGTGGAAGATGCCTCTGTGTTATTGCAGTGGTCTCCTGGAAAGTGTGAATCTCCTCAGACCAAGGAAGGATGTACAGGGTTGGTCCCTTGCCCCCTGTTTCCTGAGGAGTGCTCTAAAAGGTAAATTGCTATGTTCATGGTGAATGATAACATATTGCCATGCTTTTGAAATTTCAGGCTGAATTAGGAAGCCAAAGTCAGAGATTTCAGTTCACTCAGGCTTATGAAGTTAGAGGGTGGAATAGGCCACCCAGATCACCTTCTCAGGAGTCACCTGTGTTACAATGAGCTACTTGATTGCAGAGTGTTAACTGGTAGGCAGAAAGCAAGTCATAAATTGCATTTTAATCCTGGCTTCTGGTTGTCCTGTTTGAAGATACAGATTTTTTTCCATAAACTGGGGTAGGAAATAATGTCATTTATATATGCCAAATAACTTTTCTTTGGGGAAAATCATTATTTCAGGAGTTCATTCTTTTTTTCCAAATATTGAAAGCCAGACCAAGCACATGGTATGCGTGTTCACAGCAACAACAATCACCTTCATCTAAACCATCACCAAAAAGAATAATGAGAATGATATGAACACAGGATTAGAATAATGTAATTCCAGGTTTAGAAAATGGCATTTCAATCGGTTCCAAATCCACTAGGTAGAGCAAGAGTGCCAGCCAAGGCGTTCACTGGGAGATGATAGACAAGCTGATCTGTTCCAGCGTGCAGTAATTTCTGGAACAGCTTTTCTAAGCGAGGGTGGCAGATTCATTTGTTCTGCCACTGTTCAAATTGCACAAGCAGCATAATCACTGCTCCTGTGCATAAACCTAAAAGATCATCTGATTCAGTCGATATTGGAAAAATATTAAAAAAAAGCTATTCTGGGCTTAATACCTTGCTGCAGTCTTTAAGGTGACAGATCTAAAGAATCACCAAAAGCAGCGTGGCCAGCAGGTCAAGGGAGGTGATTGTGCCCTTCTACTCCACTCTGGTGAGACCCCACCTGGAGTATTGCGTCCAGCTCTGGGGCCCACAGGACAGGAGAGACATGGACCTGTTGGAACGGGTCCAGAAGAGGGCCACAAAAATGACCAGAGGGCTGGAGCACCTTTCCTATGAGGACAGGCTGAGAGAGCTGGGGCTGTTTGTTCTGGAGAAGAAAAGGCTCCGAGGAGACCTTTCAGTACCTAAAGCCTTTCAGTACCTAAAGGGGGCCTACAGGAGAGATGGGGGCAGAATTAGGGCCTGTTGTGATAATTGTGAGACAGACAGCATTAGCAGCAATATCCTTTTAAAAAGGGAAAGAGGGGAGGGGAAGACAGAAAATACGAATAAAATGTCAATCAAAGAAAGGCAGGATTAGGTATGATTTTTCTTCAAAATTATTACATTTGATACAATTCCTTGGAAATGCCAAGTAAAATTTAGAGCAACCTTTTTCCTCATTGTTCTCTCTTTGTAGAGTGCTCTCGATTAACCCCTTTTTAGCAGGGCCTGTTACAATAGGACAAGGGGTAATGGTTTTAAACTAAAAGAGGGAAGATGTAGACTAGATATAAGGAAGAAATTTTTATGCTGAGGATGGTGAAACACTGGAACAGGTTGCCCAGAGAGGTGGTAGATGCCTCATCCCTGGAAGCATTTAAGGTCAGGTTGGACGGGGCTCTGAGCAACCTGATCTGCTTGAAGATGTCCCTGCTCCTTGCAGGGGGGTTGGGCTAGATGATCTTTAAAGGTTCCTTCCAACCAAAACTATTCTGTGATTCTATGATCTACCTTGAGCAGATACTCTCTAAGTTACATTCCCATCAAAGCCAGGTGCTGGGCAAAGCATCTTTATCTTCAAGCCTGTAGAAAATCTCACTTCATTACTAGTGTACTCAAGACTATATCATTAACATTTTTTTAAGTTTAGGAATTAAGGGATTGTGGCAAGTTCCCAGTTTTGAGACTTCCTGGTATATGATCTAATCTTCCTCCCTTGTCCAGCTACACAGTTCTTAATTCTAAAATTTAATAATTGGCATTGTTTTGAAACAATCCTAGAAGATTTCCCATGAATCTGTTATAAATAAAAGCTGGGTCAAAAGCCAGTAATTTTTAGTCACAAGTTATCCTGGGCTGTGTTCCTACTTTTGTCTTTCTTTGCTGGCTTTGAATTCACTTCCAATACATATGTACAACTATTTGAGGAGGAGAAGAAGAGATGTTTTAACATCCTTGTGCAAAAAGATGTAGATGAGAAGTAGCAATGCTCCTGGGCCTGTTCTGTCTGCACCCCCAGCAACGGCTTAGTGGTGCAGAACAAGATCATCTATATATACCCTGGCTCTCCAACAGCAAAGGCCCGTGCTGCCTTACATTGCTACCTTGCCTCCATCCCCACTGTGGGATGTTCAGACCTTCCCCAACTCTCCCATCTGGGAGAGCTTTGGTAGGAGACACAAGGTAGAGAAGGAGGTGACGCGTCAGGATGAGAAGCAGAGGGAGACACCTTCCACAATTATCTTGGAATCTCACTAGCTATGCCTGTCTTTTCCCTCTCAAAACATAATCCACAAAAACCAGTTGTGTCCACATGCCTGAAGGGTCCAAACCTGCCATTCAATTTGCCGCCACCGCTGACCTTTCTACAAACCCTCAGAAACAGGGGCTTGCAGTTTAGCACACCACACTCTGCAGTTTCTTTGAACTGTAAGATTTTTATGCTATTTAAAATACAAGTCTTAATTATGGTTTGTTTGGGTTTTTTTCCCTCAGGTATTTTATATTGATTACTCACCTTGGGCACAGGTTTATGCATCCCCCAGCTTGTTTTCTGTTATGGAGACTTATGCTGGGCTTCCAGAGCTCAACCCGTACGACCATGACTTGCTCTAAGGAATCAAGACCACAGCTGGCCACCACCACACTGCTTGGGTTAGCCACACAATCCAGCAATCTCCACATGGCTTTACATTATCTGTACTTCCCTTGTGTAAGAAGGGGAGAGAGACCTGACACTTCTTGAGCGCTCTGAACTTTTGATTCCCAGTTGCAGGATGGCTCATGGTGCCCAAAGGGATCAATCAGTCAGTGGGAAGGAACATTAGCTAAATATTTCTGAGGAAACAATCCTTAAAGGCCTTATTAGCAACGCTGACGTTTAACGATCTCACATGCTTAAGTTTGTACTCGGTCATGTTTGAACAGTCTCCTTCATAACTACATTGAATGCAGTCGGATTCTTCAACCACCTCTCAAGTCTTCATGAAAAACAGAGCACTTGTAATCAAGACCAGAAGTTCAATGTGTTTGATTTTCAAAATATCAAAGGAGTGGGAGTCATTTTATTTCTCGGTGTCTGACTTGAAACATAGTCTCTCTTGTTCCAGCCATTCCCGGTATTTGGAAGTTTTTTTTGACTAAAAATGCCCTAGAAGCTGGTCAAGGCGTGTATCAGTGAGATAGTCTGATTCAGCTGGGGGGAATTTTAACCTGAGGGCTGGCAGGCGAGGCAGGTTCACTGCCAGCTGTACCAGAACACACAAATAAATGAAACCTGACAGATTTGTCTTGACAGAGAGCCGAGAAGCTAGGCCAGTTGCTTACAGTTGGCAATTAACATGGAGACAATAACATGTTTGCTTGCAACGTAGTGAAAAATGGCCAGGATTTAACACTGGAAGACTCGGGACCCCTACACCTCGGGTACAGGCTTCTTTAAAAGGTTTTCTCTATTTTCTTAAAATAATTTAAAAAAAAACCAAAACACAAACAACAGACAGGAGCAGGGTTAGTTATGAGTCTGAACTGGAGTCAAGCATGTGGAAGTATGTTGGCATCTAAAGATGTGGATGGATGCCTAGAGCAGTGTGCCCATCTCCCATGGAGTGCCTCTCAGTTCAGGCGGGCTTCCTCTTCTTGGTTCCTGCCCAGCCCTTGCCAGGAGAATTTCCATTCCTCCATCTGAGATCATTCTGCTTTACCAGCCTTGCGATCATATAAGAGAAATGGAGAACAGACTGGGAAACACCATTTCAGGTGGCATGGAAAGAGTTAAAACGGAGGGTGCAAAAAGGGAATGTCAGACTGCAAGGCACATGAGGACAACCAAGAACAGAAGTCATAGATTATTGCCACAGGTCATAGGGGACAGACTTCTGCCTTGTGCCTTGTTTTCACTTGTGTTCACACCTGGGCTTTGTGAATGAAAAGTCCATGAAGAGCTCCCATTGTGGCAGCAATGACTGCACAGGGGTGAATGAGGGACCAAACAACAAAGTGAGCTCAGGACACACACAGTAAGAACAACTTTGGAAAGTTTGCTGGATTTCTGGCTGAATATGTTCTAGTCCCTGGGCATGGCTTAATTCTCATCCCTTCAAGGTAAATGTCATGTATTAGATCACGGACAACTCTGAAGATGGATTCTCCTTCAGGCAGTTGCTCCCTTGGTGACAGCATATTGTACCAAAGGACAGCGTTCACTACTTAAAAAGATAATCATGCAGAGAAGAAAACTTCCAGAACCTGAAAGGGACCCTCCTCCCCCAGCACATTGTTTTCTTCTGGAAGCTCGTCAGGTGATACCATCCAGGCACTGGGCCTTTCTGGGAACACTGCGGAAAAGTGGGCATCCAGCCAGGGACTACGTCTCTCCATCAGACTAGGCAGAGACCAAAGGAGTGGTTTAAATGCTTGGGCAGGACTCAGCTGGTTGATTCCCCCTGAAGCAAGTTGGGGAAGGCTCCCGTAAACTTCTCTGGGGGAGGAGCAGTGGAGGCTGTGACCTGGGGCAGGTGATGCTGCAAATAGTCACAGATAGGTTAGCAATATTTTTAAGTGTACAAAGGGTCTCTCTGTGCTGCTGTTGCAGCAAGCCATTAGCTTGTCCCAGTGGGGAACTGGAAATTTTGCCTACGTGGGCAAATGCCCAGCTAGAAATGGCTTGCTAAACACCATGGTCCCTTCAAAATGGACCATACTGGATTATACCATGGTCCCTTCAGTCCAGGCGATACTGTAAACAGTCCTTAACATACTGGGGAGTGCAAAGGTAGTATAAAGTGTAAATTTTCTCACTTCAAAATTTGGGGTCTGACATGACTGTGGAGGAGTAATTAGTTTTTATTTATATGACACTAAGAGGATGGAGGGTATTGTAAACGCCCTGTAGTATGAATTTAATTATCTTAAGCCACTCTGAATATTTATCACTGAGATTATATATGTTGCAGCATAAAAGCAGGAGTTTCTGAAGTGTTCCATGCTACCCAAGCCATGCTCCCAAGAATGGCAGAAATGCACAGCAGAACTTGGATAATGCCACTCCTGGACCTTCAAAAGATAACTGCACAATTGTGCATGTGAAAACAGACATACAAAATCAGCATTCTGAAATTAAATATTCCTGGGTAAGAGATATCTTTGCGGTGCTAAGACCTTTGGGCTTAATTTACAAGAGTTCCTAAGAGTTCCACCTTAGAAAAGCCCGTATGACGTTCACATGTAGACGATGTGTCTGGAGGGGACGTGGGTACCTAAGTCCAAGTGCACGAACCATAAAACCTGTGAGGGACCAACTGGAGCAGGAAAGGCTGCCTTATCCTTAGGTTTCTGAAGAGTGTCCCTTCAGGCACATCTGCAGGAGTGTTACTGTGCGGCACAGATAACTCAGGACAGCAAGGTGACCCAGGCTGTGGACACCTGAGATCTGAGATGGCTCCATGCCCAAGCAAATGCTGCTTGCTTCCTTGCGGGTCTCCATCTACAGGGTGCTGCACTGCCCACTGCCCAGAGTTAGCTGCAAGGTCTCCACTTTCTGACCCTTGGTGCACTGTTGGCACGTTCAGGAGCACCAAAGAGAGAACCTCAACGTGAAACTGAGGAGTCAGACTTCAGGGAGAGGTTGTGGCTGTGGAGCTGAATCTCACAGAGGTGCGAGTATCTCATCTGCACAAACGATAAATGCATTTAAAAGCTTAAGCCTTACTTTAAATCGGTGGGGCTTGAACTTTCGAAAGCCTAAGGTATTTTGAAAATGGCACCAGAGTTTTGAAACCTCATGTGCTTTGGAAAATGCCACCCGTGTTAACATATGCCTCAGCCTCTGGGGCTGCCAGGCTCTCATGTCAACCCCGGTGGTCTCCTCCACGCTGGTGCTCTAACTTGTCAGTACAGGAGATAAAAATCTGGCCTCAAAATCAGCATAGTTTCCTGACTGTGGCTGTTCTGAGAAAAATCCTGTTCTTGTGGAGTGAGTCTACCTCAAAGCTATTACTTCAACAGCATTACTTCTATATTTATACTGGAATAGAAAAAGGAGAATTTGGCCTGGTTTAGTCACATGTGTGATTGTTATGGTTAATGTCAGATTCAGGAGACTGGAGCCAGGAAGATATAAAAATAGAATGAAATTTATGTAATGTCTGCTTTTGGGTAATAGCACGTTTTTAAGTATGCTTCTTCCTGATTAAATCAAACCTTTAAATAACGACTTGATTTTTAGTGAGGCTGACCTTTTTGTGAGACTGAAGGACATGCACATTAGAAAGACAGCTCTAAACAGTTTGTAGCTGTGAAATAAAATTCCATTTAAATTCTAAACGCTATGGTATTTTCTTATTGAAACAAAGGCTTGTGTTTCCACAGAAGAGGAGATGGGGCATTGCATCTTGCCTCCCATCAGTCTTCACAGGAATACCAGCTCCACCCAAGCTTACCCTTTGGCAACCCTTTTGGCACACAGGACCTGAATTTCTAGATGATGGACCTGATGTTCTACAACTGTCTGCTCCGTGGGGATGGGAGTGATGGAGTTCCTCACAGCTCCTCACAGGGTGGCAGGGCAGGGTCTTGCTGGCCAAAGGATGTCCCATCACCCCAGGAGGGACCAGGGCAGCCTGGAGGAAGCTGAGGGCACACTCAGCATCCGAGGCAAGACCCAGATGTCAGGCCAGCTGGGCTGCAGTGGGGTCCTGGACCACGGGCAGGGTGGTGGGACACCCCAGGAGAGGCTGGCAGGGACAGTCAGAGGTGTCAGTGCCCTCAGTTTGTACTTATTCAAAGAGGAATAAAGCGTTGGGATCCCCATCTGGCAGCATGAGTCCACTCTATGCATATGGAAATAACAGTTTGCTGCACGAGGCATTCAAAGGTCTGTTTAACTCCATATGGATCCTTTCCCCTCTCCCCACTGCAGTATTGGCCGAGCCACAGTGCCAACCTGTGTCCTTCAGGATTTGTTCTCCTGAAGAGAACCGTTTCTATGGGGGACTGTTTGGATTTTCAGGGTCTCAGTTGGAGTTCTTTGGGGATTTTTAATATGTAAACCGCTACGAATTGTGAAGATGCGTCAAATTTGTCTATTTGAAGACATGTTTGGTGTCTTCTGACAACACACTGAAAAATCTAAAATATGTTTTTAAGAGATTTTTCTTATAGAATAATAGAATGGTTTAGGTTGGAAGAGATCTTAAAGATCATCTAATTCCAACCCCCTGCCATAGGCAGGGACACCTCCCACTAGAGCAGGTTGAAGTAACACTGATGCTAATTTTTTTCCTCTGCATTTCTGACTTGGACATTTCAGGCAGACAGCTTTAAAACTCCAATAAAAAAGCTTAAAAAAAAAAAAGTATTATCTCATTTATTTGTTTTCCACTTTGTACAAATGTTGAAAGTGAAAAACTCATGCTGTTGTATTGAGCTCTGGAGAGTCTATCAATCTGTTTTCCCTACTATATATCCTAATTGCAATATATCCTAACAAGTCTTTAAAAAGAGTTTAACAAACATAAAATATTGAAGAGAGGAAAAGAGAGGGGAGGGCAGGGGAGAACAAGGAGAGGAGAGGAGAGGAGAGGAG
>JAHREE010000245.1:6233581-6316757 GCA_033628505.1 Tringa tobata | reverse complement strand
GAGGAGAGGAGAGGAGAGGAGAGGAGAGGAGAGGAGAGGAGACTTTGCCTTCTTTTATTTGACACAAATTTGTCTGACATAAATGCGCTTAGAAGAATGACAGTTTTTCCTTTGATATGATAACTTCAATTTGATACACATAATCATTTGTCAGCCTAGCTCTTGTACGTGCTGAAATCAAATGCAAATCTCTCTCTTATTAGTGGTGTTTGATCACATTCACAGAGAGGAAGAAAGAAAACAGAGCACGGAGTTTTCTTTCAGGAGATCTGATTTCTATTCCTCGAACAGAAATGTCTATTCCACGGCAATAATTTAATCTTACACGCTTCTATTTCTTCATCAGTAAACCAACAGCATCAAAGATATTTCAGGGGTAATATTGCTCTGCTGATGTAAAAGCAGGTTATTTCAAAAGCACTTTTCAGATTTTGCTTAAGTAATTATGTACTGCCGTTTCATATTTCAAATCAGTTCTCTGATGGGAGGTTAAAATGGATGAAGTCAGCATATTCTCTGCAGGTTTTTTAGTATGGTGCAGATGAGGTCTAGTGTCTGATAACTGGTCATTTCTGACTTTGTAACAGACCATCAGCCATACTCCTGCGTATCACTAAGAACAAAATTTGGGTCTCATGTAGTTGGGCATATCTCTATTAAAACTACGTGCCTTGTATTTATGTCTGGCCTTGGAGGTGTTAAATAACTGCAACAATAATTTGACTGGTTTTTCAAATCCATCCTATCTGGGAAATGTTCATTTCCTTGCGTTCCTCCAGGGAACAGCATGAAGAAGCTGCAGCTATCAGTCAAGTTCCCACTCTTCTCTAGGAACGTCTGACCTTTGGTTGATAAGGAGTGGGCTTTACCTTGACTGTGTTCTGCATGTGTGTGATGCTTCAGGGTGATCTCAGCAGGGTCTCCAGGAGACATAAGTGGGCAGTCCTAGATGGTCTGAAGGTCACAAAATGTTTAGCAACCATTTTAATTTCCTTGTCACTTGGAATTTGCCCTGATCTCAGCCTGCCAACAAGTCCCACCTAACTTTGAATCATGGGGTATAAGAGTCACCCTAGGAGGTCGCCAATCCACATGGTCTTCTCCACATTGATTAAGATGCCACCGTGTAGCAAATGGCATGGATGGAGACACCTTACCCAAATGCAGCATGGTGAGGTTAGTCCATATAGCAAGTAAATATAGTTTTGGGTGGGCCCTAAGTTATGTTGTGCACTGTGCCCTGGGGGTACCAGCTGGATTGTCCAGACACAGCACCAGAGGGGTCACTTTGGGGCAGGAGGAAACAGGACACGCACAGAGTCATGCCCACAGTGCCAAAGCACGCGTATTTCTTCAAAAGAAAAGGGATTATGGATAACCCTCTTTGCTGTTCCATAGTCACTGAATGTGACTTGGCTTTATAGTAGCATCTAGAGTTTCGCTTCTCATTCAAGTATCTACTGACATAATTTACAATGGTGACAATGAAGTCAGTGCTATTTTACAGTTGCAACTCCATGGCAGCTGTCTGCCATGAGCCTTTTTGCATTTTAAACAG
Source organism: Tringa tobata (assembly GCA_033628505.1). NCBI lineage: Eukaryota > Metazoa > Chordata > Aves > Charadriiformes > Scolopacidae > Tringa > Tringa tobata. Next base: position 6,315,199 of record JAHREE010000245.1, on the reverse strand, counting down.
TAACCTTGGTTTATATTTATTTCTTAAGAAATTCTGGCTAGTATAAGATGAACAGTATGCCAGAATCATTTCTAAGATCTGTCCCCCCGAAATTTCCTTACATGATTGTTAATACAAATAAAATATATATATAAAAAGAGAAGCCATGCAAGGATTAGAGCACATTAACTTCAAGTTTCCGTGAGGGTAAAGGGTTTTGCAATTTCCACTTTAATGGAATCCTACGGAGATTCAGAATGTATTGACTTGCAAATAAAGTTGAAAATGCATAAAACATGGAGAAGCTTTCTCTTGCCTTGGTTGAAATGACCTTTCCTTTCAGTGATAAAACTATTTAAGTTTTATGGCAAGGAATCAAGATATAAAACTGAAAAAAAAATTCTTATTATTTAAAGTCTCTCAGATCAGTTCAGGCAGATGCTTTCTTCTCTGCCAGGGCATAATTTTATCATAGACAAGTGTGTGCATATGTGCATGTGTGTGTGTGAATACACATATGTGTCTGTACCTTTACCAACCAAAGGGGTCCTGTTCTCACTTAGCTTTTTTTCAAGGCCCTAGAGCATGGTGGATGCATTTTATGTCAAAGATATTATTAAAGAGTTTTTTTTCTATTTGACTTTGACCGATGGAGTTAATTTTCTTTAATACAGATCTATTCTCTGATGGCCTGAATTAAAGATGTCCTTAGATTTGTTTCTGGCTGATAAACAGTAAGCTGGCATGTAATGAACTGTTTTGTGGGTTTTATCTTTGTGATAAGTATCTTATTGGGGTGCTGCAGAAAGTTCTATTTTGAAATTTGTGATTTTGTTTGTTGCTTAAAATACACATTATGTCTTGAAGAGGATAATTGCAACTGAAAACTCTCTTATGCTCAAACGTCACTTCTTTTCTGCTTAGAATTCTCTTTTTTTTTTCTGTGAGATGCTGTGGTTTCTTATGAGGCTTCTGTTTTCCCTTTGTCTTTGGCAAATTTTAAATATATGTATGTGCATATATATATGCACACATCTGTGAAGTTAAAAAAATAAGTTTTATAAATTTATCAACTCATGGGAGAGGATACCGAAACACTTAATTTTGAGACAATTTTGTTGGCACAGCTGCTCTCTCATAGTTTTTATCTACTCTGCTTATTTTGTTAATGCATGAAAGGAGGTCTCCGCAGAAGTTCATAAGCCACTGCTGTTCCTTCTCCGTGAAAGTAATTGGTGTCCCAGTTTGTTCTCTTGGGGCAATTATGAAGTCATCCATAGCAGCCATTTCATTATGTCTCTCTTTTGGGATTCGTGTTACATGTGAATGACTCTGGTAAATACGATCCAAAGCCCTTCCAGCCCTGAGCCCTCGCTCCCCGGCAGTCTCCTGTGGCAGAACCTTCTGTTCTGCCCGAGGATGTGGAAGCACGCAGCGATGCTTGCCGGGAGGTTATCTATCTTCCTGCTTCCAGGGCTCTGCAGCTGAGGTCTTCTGAGCTGGAGACATTTTCTGAGTCTTTGCTCTCTGTCAGCCTTGATGGACTCCTTATCCATAAAGTTGGAAAGAGTTTAAGCTCTGTCTTTCCACAACGTTCCTCATAGGTAGATTTGTTGGGTCAATTATACACAGGACACATCTGTGTCCCTTAAACTTTTTTGTCTCCCTTAAATCTTTTTAGCTGATAATTTCATTTGGTGCCTTCTATTTCTTTCGTTATAAGAGACAGGGATTAATCTACTCCTTTGTACATTATCTTTCTTGCAAAAGCAGTAACTTTGGACTCCTTATGATTGCCACAAGTATTTACATGTTGAAAATTTTTCATTTACAATTACAAATGCTAGTGGTTACTAGTGGTTGTAAGAGCCATCTGCTCTTTTCCTCCAGTGTATTAACATTAGTAAGCAAGATTCTGAAAGGCGTACAAGATTGGCAGGCCTAGCAGCTTCACTGCTTTCATGTTACGGCCTCAGATGAGCGTAAACCCATCTTGTTTAACAAAAATACAGAAGTACAGCTGCAAAAATGCAGCTGCCTGAGATTGTGTTATCTGGTCTCTGCCAAAGACGTACAACATGGGACAGAATCTCCCCATCGTAGCGATCGTCACTCTGCTAGACTTAAAAGCCAAGAAAAGTAGTAAAAAGTAAATGTGATCTTTTCCAAGAGACATCGGTGGCTCGTATAGAAGAGATAAACCCTCTGAATTCATCAAAGCTGCATAAACTCTCATGTGTCTGCTACAGACAGCTTCAGGTCAGTCTTCCAAATACTCTGAAAAATATACTGCTTTCATTGGCACACTTTTAACAAAATAATCATGGTTTCTTAGTACAGATGTGTCTCATTGTTATTCAAAATCAAGTTTGCTTGTTTATCTGTTTTAACCACAGAATGTCAGGTTATACAGACTCTTGCTTTGCTCTCCACGAGTAGCCAGCTGAACACAGCGGTGTCACCCGTGGCCTCATGTCCTCACAGCCACCACGCTGGCTAAGATACAGGGTGATGATATTTCCTATTCCCTCTTGGGGTGGCTCTTCTCCTTCTCCTCCTCTTTTTCCTCCTCCTCCTCCTCCTCCTTCTGTGCCTGCCAGCGCAGAGCTCCCCTCTCCTTGCTGGTCTCCTGACACTGTTGAGGCCTCCTCCCAGCATCAGGACCCCAAAGGTCAAAATCTGTCCCACTCCCAACAGGCATATGGGGGAAAGAAGCTTTTCCCCTCTGTTTCCTGTCTACTGGGATGTGGATTCCTCTGGGCTTTCTCTTTAATAGCCAGACACTGAGGGTGATGAGGATGAGGAGAGATGTAGCAGCATGTGAAGCCCAGGGGCTGCCAGAACCATCCTGATGCACCTCTGTATGTCCCTCCAGGTTGCCACCATGTCCACGTGGGACGGAGAGAAAGGGGCACCAGTCTGGAGAGTGGTGCAGTGGCAGGGAGGTGGCAGCACAAAGGCTTGTCCCCCATGCATGATGCTACAGCTGGCTGAGGTGAAAGATGGCTGGAAAACATCCTGAGATGGAAATCTCAGATGTGGAACTCGTTTTTCCTGCCAGAAGTCTGGCCCAAGTAGCCTGTTTGCTGCAGTGATTGTTCAAGCTGTGGTGAACCCCAGATATCATAGCTCCTTCTCCCTATTTGAGCTCTGTCTTCAAGCTACCACAGGGATGCAGAATGCCAGCAGTTACAGAAGAGGGACCTCTGAGAAGGTCACAGGGGTATATGGTACAGCCCCGAGTCCCCACACGCTGCCCCTGCCCTCCTCTCTTTCTCAGACTGTTAGAGACTACTCCTCTCTTTCAGGCCCTGGAAACAGAGATGCTGTGCAGGTGGTACCACTTGTGCAGAAGTAATCGCAGCCAAAAGAGCCTCCTCTCCAGAGGCCCTCGACTGTGGAGAAAGGGCAATAATGACTCACCGCCTATTAGCAAACGTAGTGAGTTTGGCAAAAACAAGGATCCCATTAAGCAAAGAGGTTGTTCTGTTTTGGAGTTTCATCCGTAAGCTGTGGGGCTGCTTTTTTCCATCCTTTTTTAAACCTTTTCTGTTTCTGCCCTGTTGGTGGGTGCCACAGCAAGGCCATCTACAACTCTGTCCGCACCCAAAATCACAAAGAGATGGAGGTGGATGGGCAGCTGAGACCTGCTGTGTGTAGTGAGTGCATGGAGATGGTGCTGCTGCTGTTTCCAAATGACAAATCATAGAATCATAGCATTGTCTAGGTTGGAAGGGACCTTTAAGATTATCTAGTCCAACCATCAACCTAGCTCTGATTAAAGAAAAGGTCACTAAACCATGTCACTAAGCACTGTGCCAACCCATCTTTTAAATACCTCCAGGGACATGCCTCAAGCACTTCCCTGGGCAGCCCATTCCAATGCTTAATAACCCTTTCAGTGGAAATTTTTTTCCTAATATCCAATCTGAACCTCCCCTGGTGCAACTTGAGGCCATTTCCTCTTGTCCTGTTGCCAGTGACTTGGGAAAAGAGACCGAGTGTGGCTGGTAGCTCCTGGGTTTTGCACCGTTTTGATATCTCTGAGGGAAAAATGAATAGAATAAAGCAAGAGGTGATAGGCTCTTCGTGCTCTGTCCTGGAGGGACATCTGCTTTCCAAGAGCAAGAAGGGGGCAGGCTTGGCTGAGGAGAAGCAGGACGTGGCTGAGGCTCCTCAGCATCCTGCAACAGCAGCTAAGACCCACAGTGGTGAGAGACCAGACGGAGCCCATGAACTCGTACCACTTCCCAGAGACAGCAGACAGCTCAGGAACCCCAAGATCTCCCCGTCTATGCCTATCCCTATTTACCCTCCAGGTCTAGTCTGAGTACCAGGAACGTGAAGTCCAATCTGACGCGTCACCCATACTGTCCTCTCCCATAAAGACAACAGAAATTGCGTGAAGGTCATCTCTTCCCTTCTTCTCATTGCTCACCCCTTGCTGTGGGCTGTCTGTGTCTGATAAAGCAGCTCCAGCCCGTCAGGGGGGTTTAACACTCACAGTCTTCCCTCCTTATTCTGATTTACTTTTACTGCAGGCTAAAGCTTGTAAACCTTTGACTCCTGTTTACAAATAGAGAGCCTGGATAACATTAGCAAACATAAACAGTACTCTCCCTGAAAATCCTATTTTAAACACAGATTTGTAAAGACCAATTTTATCTCCACCATCTGCAACTAGTTAAAATTCCGATTGTTTTTCTTAAAAAAGGATTTTAACAATGGATAGTAAGCATGAGGTAGATTAAAAGTAATTGAAATTGTAGGTTTTTATTAGGAGTTTAGAAAAAATCTATTAGAGACCTGGGTTATCTGCGGCCTCCAAATGGTGCTGAAAAAATGCTGGTGCTCTCAGCTGTCATAGATGATTTTTTTCTTTAATTTGTACGAGATGTTTTTCTAACGTTTATGCACAAACTTGCATTGGTTTATCTTCAAATAATTTAGTTAAATAAATGCCAGATCCTCATTGGATGCCTTGATTGATCTAGAATCAACCAATTTATTTTTATTTGGCCTAAGCTGGAATAAAGATCTATATAAACCGAGGCTATAGATAGACTCTTGCTGCAGAAATCAGTGTACCAATTTAAAACATTAACTATCCCTCTGCAGTCTGCTGCTGCTGTACTGCTGGGGCAGATCAGCCACTTCCCCAGGCTGTTTAACCCTTCTGACACTGCCCTAAATCATACGGGGAGCATCTGCACGCTTTGCCATCCAGTACTGATGCCTAGGGGAACATAAGAGCCGGGTGGGTAAGAGAGGGAAGGGTTCCCAGGTAGTAAATATCTGACCCAGGCTAGGTGGGTTGTAAACCATTCCCACACTCGTTGGACCCACTGAAATTGGCCGTTTTGGCTGAGAAACTGGGCTTTGCATGGCTGCAGGCACACGTTCCTCTTCCCTCTGCCCTTTCTGCAGCTGTGGCCACCTTGGGCGGGAGACCTCAACAGGCAGCAACTTCATAAAAAACCTCATCAGGATTCACCAGACTTGTCAAAAGCCTGAGATGCTGGCCTGGCTGATGCATCCTCCTTTCCTGCTGGCCACTCTGCCCTTGGGGCAGGTGAAAACAATTTTTTATCTACCGCCGTTGTTCGCTGGGTGAGTGGGAGCCAAAGAGCTAAAAGTGTCCAGATGGGTGCTTGCGCTGGTCTAATTAAATCGGTTTTGAAAGGTATCTTTAGGCTGTGGGCAGATGTTCGTTTTGTAGAGAGCTGTGCCAGATGAAGATTACAAGCCCCACCGCTGGAGGTTATTGCCCTCACAGCTCTGCTGGCACAGCCCTCCCAGCTTCTCTTCAGCTTAGAGAGGCTGCAGACATGCTCCTCAGGTGGTGATGGCTGGAGAAGTCACTGCCTGCCTGTCCATGCTGGCTTCCCTGGCACCACACCAGCTTGGCTGGGTGCTCCAGAGTGTGTGTCCTGGCCCGTTGCCGTCCAAATGAACCAGGTTGGCCTGGACAGTGGGAATAAGAGCACGCTTGTTTGCTGTGGTCTGTGGTGTCTCACAAGGAGTGGGGAGCCCTACCTGGCCAGGGGAGAGCGGGAGCACAGGGGACAAGCTTGAGCTGGAGGAGGCCATCTGCCTGAAGTCCTCCTGTGCTGAGGTGGGAGCAGAAACGTGTCCTGCTACTGAAGCCATGAGGTGAGGCCTGTGGGTGAGGAGTTTTGGAGAGTGGCAGGAGACTCAACTGCTTTGGGCTGCTCCCTTCCCAAGGACTTGGCGTTGGCTCCAGCTGGGGCCGCAGGGGTTGTCAAAGGACTGTCAAAGGCAGTCCAACCAAAACAAGGAAGCTTTTCTCGTCAAGTTATTATATTTCTACCAAATGTGTTAATGTGTGTACAGAGAAAGTATGACACAATGTTGACCAAGTCTGGTGAGCTGCTAGCTTCACTTGGCCAAAGCTCTCTTGGCAGACGGTATTTAACTTTCTATGTAGTACTAAGGTCGACTGTGACAAATTGACAAATTGTCATGCTTTTCATGTCTTAAACCCTATCTGCATTAGGAACTATCATATTCATTCCCATGACAATTCTTAGTTAAAATGTATTAAGTTAAAAGCACCTTAAATGCCTTACAAAATCATCTATGTGGCCATGACCTTAGCTGTTGAGCTGAACTATTTTCAAACATGCTAAATTTATGATTTCTTCCCATTGTTCAACAGTTGCTCATTATTAAAGAAGGCAGGTGACGCTGTTTCCACTGAAAAGTATCACTATTGCTGATGGCGCTGTCTGGCTTTCCACATCTCCCCAAGCCAGTTTTTAATTAAGCATACATAATGCAGTCCTTCCTTACTGTCCTTGCTAGGGGAGTATGTCTTTCGATTGCACTTTTAAAGATCATGGTTGCATGCACAATTCGGTCCCTATCTGTGTTTTTTGAGAACTGAATCAAAGAAGGTGGCTGAAAACAACCTCAGGTCCAAGCCCCATCCCCAAGGTCCTCCCTGCAGGGACCCGGTGGCCACCCCAGCGCAGCAGCCAGCTCCCGTCTCCGAGGCACCCGGTTGTGTCCATCCCCTCAGGAAACAAATGACTAATCTTCTGCGTATATAAGCTACTATTTTTTATCAGTTGTTTCATCAGTCCCCACAGTTTCCTTCACATCCTCCAAGCAGTGAAGAAACCGTGTTCCATGGAAACACGGCGTTCGTGTAAGCTGAGTGCGCTCCGGAGAATATCCATTTACTTAACTCTCTTTTCAGGCCACTTCTTGCTGCAGCTTTCCAAAGTTTTAGCTTGCAGCCATCCAAGTGAGAGACCGGTAAGAGGAGCAGCAAAAGAAAGGGAGGCACGAGCTGCCCTAATTGGGGCAGGGATCCTCAGAGCAGGAGCTGGATTAGCTGCGGTGCCTTGGCTGGGTTTGAGCTTGGCATATGATTTCCTATAACCACTAGATGGCATAAAAAATGCTGTTGTAGGGCATCGGCTTCTTCCTGAAAAACTACCAAGTGCTGGGGTCACGCTGCAGTTAAAGGGGATTCTTATGGTGTTTAATCAAAGGCATATATTAGTGTTTATCTTAGAGGCAAGAATTTATCAGTAGGAATCATCCTACTAAGTGGAAATCAACATTAGCAGCAAAATTCAGCTTCAAATAGCAGGGACTGCTGAAGTCAGTGCTGCTCTCAGGTGGAAGATGACATAGTGGATGATGAGGGGGCGGGAGGTTGCTCTGCTAATTGCGTTACAGGACCAGGGGCTAAAAAAAAATAATCATCAGTTCTTATCTTGGTAGTGATTTTCTTTGTAGCTTTGGGCAAATCACATAACTCGGTTCATTTCTCTGTTTCGTATGAGGGGCAATGATTTCCTGCCTTGCAGTGGTACTGGAGGAGTTAATTAATGGTCACAAAGCACAAATGGAAGGAAGAAAAATGCTAATGACTCCTGAAAACTCCTTGTAAGGAAGAGCTCTCCTGGTCTGTCTGTCCTGCATCAACCAGCGATGGCTGTACCACTGTCATGGTTACAATAAGATGATGGGGTATGGATAGATTTAAAAAATACTGTTGCTAAACGCAGCTCAAAGAAAGGAAAAACACTGAAAGAAAGGAAAACCACTGAAAGAAATGGACTAAGATCTTTTTGGTTCCATTTGCAGTATAATTCATTATGGAAATTTCATGGTGAGTGAAAACAGACTGCCTGCTGCTCTCCAAAACCCCTCTGAGTTAAAGGAGCAGCCTGATGGATGGTGGCTTGTGTGTCCTGACCCTCACCCTCAGTCCAGCCTCCCTCCAGCTGGGGGCAACTTTGGGTTCAAATCTGAAGCTTCGGTGTAGTCTCTAGTTTGGTTGCTTATTAGTAATTAAAACAGCTGGTTACTCGGAGTGCTTTGCAGCTGCTGTGAAAGGTAATGTCTCTTGTACGTCCTCAAGATCAAGATCTTTGGTGATTTTACCCCTGAAATATGCAATCTGATTATAATGGCTTCTGATACTGCCAGACCATAAACAAAGACATTTCTGAACGCTGTTAGGAACTAAGTGAAAAGAATAGGGAATCCATTGTAAATTAATAGTGAGTGGGAAAATCTCCCCACGGCGATTGGTATGACTGCTGTGGTCACAAGATGACGTTATTCTTTTTACTCTTATCTTTATTGAGTGTAGTGGATATAAATACCCTAGGGGCAGCCGGAGGATTTTACAGGGCATACCAGGAACTACTTTTCATCATTTAGAAAGAAAGGGTTTAAAGGTTCAGATAAGGACAGTACTGAAAAAAAAGAGAACTTGGCATGATGTCCCTGAGAAAACAATATTGCAACAATGAACAATGACATTCAGGCATGTTTTATACACTGATTTCACTGCCAATGAAAAGAGAGTGACTGCATGTCTTCCCATAATCACAGAGGGTATTTATGGCATAAATGTAATTTTTGGTTTATCTGAAACTCAGTTTTATCAGCTGTCCTTTAGCAATTTGAGGAATCAGACTGTGAATGAGAGAGACATGAAAACTGTCAGACCAAAACACACCCAACAAAACAAATGGTTACTGATTGGCCTTGAAGAAAACTGAGAAAAACAATTTTCATAATGAAAATAAGACACTGAAGTGCTGTAACTGCAGTGCCAAACTGATTTCCAGCCACTCACAAGAGTATCGGCTTTGTTTTTCCAGCGATAAATTTAGGTTTTCCGCTTGTCCCCACTGCACATTTTAGTGATGATGTTGGAGACTTTTCAATTTCCATTTAAGATTTTTAAACGGCAAATAAAGTTATCTTGGCAGCCTGCGGGAGAGCTAATGCGGTAAACAGAAGATGTGTAGAAAATGGTTTATGCAAAGGTTGAGTTCGGGCTCAAGACTGAGCCCTACTGCTCTCTCCGAAGCCGTGCCACAATCAGCAATGTGTGCTGGCAGCCCAGAAAGCCAACCACATCCTGGGCTGCATCAGAAGAAGCGTGGCCAGCAGGGCGAGGGAGGTGATTCTGCCCCTCTGCTCTGGTGAGATCCCACCTGGAGAACTGTGTCCAGCTTTGGAGTCCTCAAGACAGGAAGGACATGGACCTGTTGGAACGGGTCCAGCAGAGGGCTACGAAGATGATGAGAGGGCTGGAGCACCTCTTCTATGAAGACAGGATGAGAGTACTGGGGTTGTTCAGCCTGGAGAAGAGAAGGCTCCAGGGAGACCTTATAGCAGCCTTCCAGTACCTAAAAGGGACCTACAGGAGAGATGGGGAGGGACTCTTGATCAGGGACTGTAGCAATAGGACAAGGGGCAATGGTTTTATAGTGAAAGAGGGGAGATTTAGATTAGATATTAGGAAGAAATTCTTTCCTGTGAGGGTGGTGAGACACTGGAACAGGTTGCCCAGAGAAGCTGTGGATGCCCCATCCCTGGTGGGTGACGAGAAGGCCCTCAGGTCTTCTGCAGGAGCCTGCTGTGATAGAGGAGATGGGTCGGGAGGAAGACAAGGAGCAAGAACAAGCTGGTGCTGCCCCGAGGACTATTGCACGTCCCTCCAGGAGGAGGCTGTGAGCCCGTCTGATGCGAGCATGCTGCCGTTTAGTTATCCCTTGTGCTGAGTCTGCTGCTATGGAAAAAAGCCTCCAGCTTTGGATCCTTTGGGACCCATGACTTGTCCTGCCTCATAGCCAGGCCTTGCCCGAATTCACCAAGCGAGTGCATTCCTCCCTTCCTGGCCAGAGGCTATGTCAGACAGTTACCTATGATGGCAACCTGCAGAAAGTGTTTTATGAGCCTAAAAGCAAACCCTTTATATAGGAAATACAATAACATGCCCAGCAACAGTACTAAATTTTAGCCCTTAGCATCATTTTGTTCCAAGCAATTAGTCTTCTGATACTGTTTTTCTCTAGATACTGAAATATTGCTATGTTGTTACTCTAAATAGATCAACAAGAATCTCAAATTAAGACCATAATAAAGCAATAACAAATTAGAGATGATTTTAGTTTCAAAAAAAATAAAAATGATCAAGCTGAGACAGAAAGTTGGAGAATTAAATGAAAGGGAGGAAAAACACCATAAAGAAGTACAAGCATTTGACAAATAGCTAATAGACTTAAGAGATTCCCTTATTGTTACTGCTCAGGGAATTTACTTATTTTCCCCATGTAGGACACGCACAATACCTTATTTAGTAATATTTCAAGAAGCTTTTTTAGCATCTGGCATTGAACATAATTGCTGCAATGCTCTGGCAGCGTGCTACACTGTAAAGCTAACATTAGCCTGCCGCTGAGATGGAAATAAATGGAGAAGGCTGAGGAAATTTTCAGTGCAAGGTGCAGCTCCTGTTGCCTCCAGCGCCACAGAGGATCCCTGCTCTGATGTCATTCTCCTGCTTTCTGCTCCTCTGACTGGAAGTACAGGCATTTTTTCCCTCCTTTTCTTTTTTTTTTTTCTTTTGGTCAAAGGGTTGTGTTGTCACCTTCCAGTATGTTCCACGTGTCGCAGCGCGTCAGTATGTGGGAGCAGTGATGTGAATCCAGTATAAGCAGAGAAGCTGACCTGGATCAGGCCTGCGGTATTTTCTGAACTATCTTTAATGGAATGAGCAGAATTGGATAGAGCCTAATAATAGACCTAGACCATCTTTCTATTTGAGTTTGCTAGGGAAGTTGCCGTGCAACTGGTCTTTAAGTAAAACAGTTTTCGTTAACAGTCGTTAAATGTCACCCTGAATGGTATTAACAATGTCAATGCAGAGGTCAAATAATTATTATCAGCATTTCTTATAACAGGCTAAAATTTTGCTGGTATCTTTTTCATAAAGGAGATAAAATAAATTTTACTTCCTGACACAATGGCTTAATGTTATGGATTCTTTTTCAAAACTCTACAGGAAATATTTCCCAACATAGTAGTGTATTCTGAGGTTAAAAAGACAAGACTAAGAAAATCTATGATGACAACAAAATACTGTGACAAGTAAAATGAGAAGTGCCAAATGCTTCACGAAGTTCACTAAAGCAATTGCTTTTGATTTTCACAGCCAAGGTGCTCAGCAACTGTGATGACAACAGCAGAAGACCTAAAGAAGTAGGGTAAAGCCAGTGAAGGAAGAAAATGCATTTAAAAATAATCCTCAATAAATAACATTATCCTTGGCCTCTTCATTAGCATTCGGTTAGGTTTTAACACACTGTATATATTGCACATTTCCACCGGGATATGATGTAAAATCAGTGGGCTAACTTATGTTCTCATTGGCACTGGTGTAAATCCAGGGTAAGTCACTGGACTACGTCGTGGTTATTTCCAGTTTTCCAATGAGTAACCAAACAGAAATTGGTCCAATGTTCCTCGACTCTCTCTTCTACTCCCTTGTATAGGAACTGGTCAGAAATAAATCACTGAGAATATCCTGCTGACTCCACCTGTTAATAAGAGGGAAAAGAGCACCACAATGTTTTTTTCCAATGTGCCTTCTTAGTAGACCACCTCTCAGGGTGGGAATTGCAAAGTTCTGCCAGCTTCGAGGATCCTGGGGACGATAGACTCTCCTTCCACCCCACCAACTCAACAGGCAGGTATTTGATGCACAGGCTGCTCTTTTATCTTACTTCCCAGCAAACCCTCAGCCTCCACGGGACATATTCACCATTGCCCTGCCACGTAAGTGGACGTGCACTGATTCCTAGGAAGAGCGTGGTGGGCACAACACACGGGAATAAAAGCATTTTGTCCTCAGCCTTTAAAAAAGATGCTGCAGCACAGTCCAGAGATTATTTCAACCCTATAGAAAGAGAACGACCGAGTGGCTGCAGGCAAACATAGACCTTCTGTAACTTCATGACCACAGATCTGCTCCACCTTCGGCGACAGCCCGGCCATGGCGAAGCGAAGGCTCTGTTAAAGCCCAGACCTGGTAGAGAAGGGCCTTGCATTCCTGAATGATTGAATCAAAAAAAAGCAGAGCATAAACCCCATAGGCAACACGCCTTGCACGAGGTTTATTTTTACTGTGTGAATTCAAGTGCTGGAATGTCCTGTACTGATTCCAGAAGGGTTAACCCTTTCGTGCCTCACAGCCTGGCCAGGCGGGACACCCAGTGCCACGGGTACGGGCTCTGTCCTCATTTCTCTGATACCTCAGTGGCCGGAACAGCTGCCTTTCTCAGCTCACCATTCCTTTGAGGGCTTCTTGAATTATCGCTCCCACATGTCTGTCTTCTCCTTCCCCTTCCTTGTCCACTCCCCTTCCAAGAAATTTTCACAAATGCCAGCTGACTGAAGTGTTTAGTCTTATTTCTCCAGCTGCAGCTTAGCTGGCACGTCTCTGGAAGGAGCACGTAAGAGGTGCATGGTATAGTTGGTAATATATGGTATGGTTGCTAATTCCAGCTGTTGTGCTGTCTTTTTGAGCCCAGCTCCCTGGTTTAAAAGTAATGTCAGGCTGAAGAGGAAGATCCTTTACTGTCAGTTCCAGGACGTGGCTGGAAAAACGTAGAGAAAGATGTTCTGCCATTTCATAAGGGGAAATGCTGTTCCCTTCTCCCCTCCAAACTGGTGACACCACTGCAACAGGCGAGGGCAGGAGCCCAAGGTGTTCAGACCCACCATGGCTGAGACCCCCTCCCACCCAGCTCATACCACCAACTGGGCTCCCCAGCCTGCTCCTAATGGACCTGCGTGACCCTAGATGGACAATTTCTTCTTCCTTACCTTGGCAAATAAACACTCCTGTATTCACAGCTTGGTTTTTTTATTTGGGGAAGCATTGCCTCGTGTTACCTTACTGAGACTGAGGAACTGTGTTAGTTGTTCAGAGCAGGGCTAAGCAGTTGACAGAAGTGTGAGAAGCCACTCACAGTGATGAAAGGCAGGACTGCAGGCAGCTGCCACCTTAGGTGCTTCTTGGAAGAATTCAGAGAAAGTGGGAAACATTAGTAGAAACAACATTTGTTTGCTACAACCTGCTTTTGACTGATCTTCTGAAAAATGTACTCTTTAACCAGGGCTCTAAGGCCCTACTGTTGAGCAACCATGATCACCTCTTCTAATGCAACTTTTAAAGCTTTTGAAAGATGGTAGGATAGACCACGCTGTGCTTCGTCATGGGCTTTCTTATGTTCCTTTCTGATGGAAAAACTAAGAGGCCAGTACTGGAAAACCCCTTAAGCGATACGACTTTTCCAAGGCCTGCTGTCATGTCATTTAGTTGGCTTTCAGTTTTTTCCAGTCAAGGCTACTTTGGCAAACGAGCAGATTAAGACAGTCCTGGTGCCCGTGTTGACTTCCGCACTGCATCTCCATCCCACATAGGGTTTTTTTCTCTGAAATTTTCCAGTTCACTTTCTAAAATAATTTTCATATCACCAGGCTAGGTAGGGACTTTGAACAACTTCTGTTTGAAGAGACAGGACAGCTAAGATGCAGAAGAAAAGCAGCACTTGTTCGGGAAGCAAGGCACAGACCAAACCAGCTTGCTCGAGGGCACGGAGGAACTTTCAAGCAATGAAAGGCTTGAAAGTGGGTACCTGCTCTGTAGTTTTACTGGAAAACACTTCCCTTGTCCATATATGTCATAAAGCATGACAACTGTGAACTCATCAAAACCTCAGTTTAATTTTTAAGTGGATGTGTTTTAAAAGGAAAAAACCCACATGAGTATCTTCTTCAACCCTTCACTATCCATGGGCCCCACTTCCCTCTCACATAGGAGTGAGAATTAACATTTCTCCAGTTTTAATGAGAGCCCATTACTCAGTGGCATAAGCCCATCTCAAACACCACCACGGATCTATACTGAGCACAGCAAATTTATTCATTAGATTTATCCTATGTTTATTAACAGCCCAGCTCAGAAAAAGAGTCAGTGACAAAAACCATCTGGAATAAACATAATGGAAAACAAACAATGTAATATATTCCGTCACTCCAGCCTAATTACACTGTTTGGTGCAAATACTATCAATCCAAGTGACAATTTACAAGCTGAACTCTTATTAAAGGGAAAAATGAGCTGTGTGGGGAAGCACAAATCAAAGTAACTAATCAACACAGACAACACATTCGGGGATTTAAGAGCCAAGGTACGGTAGTCTTTTATTCCTCCTTGTTTTCAATTTGGGAGACCTGCTGTGATGTTGCAGTACATTATACGTTATATCTACTTATGCAATGCTGGGGAGAAGCCTGTCTCCGGCTGTTGTCTTGTTTTTCATCAGCTACAGCCTGTAACTTTTAGGCTTAAACAATGTTCTTGTCCTATCGTTTGAGCTGGGAGCAAGGTACACTGTCCCAAGCAACAGTTTTCTTTTAAGGTAACTCTCCTATTTTGGGGTATGGTAAGAGCTTGGAATTAAGGAGGAAGACAGTAAAGGCTGGAATTAGCTAAAAGCAATGCAAATTTGATGTAAAACAAGTTCTTCTTGAGTTAATTGGTTCAGCAAGAGAAAAAGGAAAGAGATCTCTCCCTCCCATGCAAGCATCTGAACAACACATGGCGGCTGTCCATGATCTGTTTCAGCTTGGAAGCTGGAACTGGACTCATTAGATGCATCTGGTGTCCCCAGGGAAGCAAGAGAAAACACTGGCAGCGATGAAGAAAAGATGGTAGAAGCCATCTGAAGCAGAAATTAGCCAACCATCCTGTCTGCATTACAGCATGAACTTCAGGAACAGCATTAGGCACCTGCATGAAAGCTGAGCCCTCAAAGCAAAGGGATACAGTGCTACGACGTGTAACACACGGTCAGTTTAGGGAAAATACACCCATAATCTGGACAATACCACCTCAGACAACCTGGGAAAACTTAAGACCTCATTACAACTAGGAGCAACAAGCTAGCATTACAGTGAAATCAATATGAACAAATATACACACAGCCCTGACCACAGAAATGTGACTGTAACTTCCATAAATGTTAGCAAAATACAGTTTATGTAGTCCTACACTGAAATATTCCCTGTTAGTGAGAAGATGCTGAAGGATGTTTTTAAACTATTTCTGTGGGGGAAAAAACCCCAACAAAACCCAACCAAACCGTGAGAAACACTCCCACATTGAGGAGGAGATAAGGAGGGAGATTACCAGTCACCACCAGCCCATGTGCACAAGTGCCTCTCCAGACCTTCACATTCCTTCCTTGCCTGCAAGATACAAAGGAGCCAGGGTCCTTTCACACTTTAGAAATGGACATGCAGCTCAAAGACATTCTCTCATGGGTTTGTCTTGAAAACAACATTCATCTCATGAATAGGCATTTCATATTTGTCTTTTTTTTTTGGGTCTAGTGCTCTGTTTCAGGATCTAGTAGATCCTGAAACATAGCTTTTTCTCAGCCATAGCACAGGCTTATTTTCAACCCGAAGGCTGATAATGAGCAAGCTTTTGTCATAGCCCATGTGTATGAAAAAGGTCCAAAACTCTATTTCTGCACCTGCTGTTTTCAGAAAGAAATAAGTGTGACATCCTTTTCTCCTTGAAGAGGTGATGTCATAGATGTGGCCACAACAGGATGTTTCTTCATTTAAGAGGCAAGGTGCAAAGTTAGAGAAATGCACCCCTGAGAATTTTGAGATTTCAGTGATTCATAAAAGCCAAAAAATTTGTTGCCAGCTAACGGTGGATCCATCCCTCCAGAGCCTCATTGCATCATCTGTATTAGCACGTAAATCAAGATGACATAGTTGTTGCTGACTAATTTCACTAAGTGTGATATTCACAGCATAGATACACTATTGGGATGGTCTTTGGCAACACCTTCATCCAAACATCTCTGCACAGTGTCTGCCTGAAGCTATCACTCTCTTCAACCAGGAAGATGAACATGAGGATGACTCTTTCCCTTGCATGTGAGCCAATGCCTATTCTTAAAAAACAGTGTGTTTAAGTCAGCTATCAAACCCCACAGGCAACGTGTTCATTTATGTCTCTCTTCTTGGCCTTAACTACTTTGCTTCAAACAGGAACCTCATGAAGTTGTTTTTTCTCTGGTTGCCTCCTGGCCTGAAGGAATTTAAATAATGTTCAAAAGTAGGTATAGGTAAAAGAAGGATGATTCCCCATTTGTAGATTACAAAAATCTATGATTATGCGGTGTCTGTCATTAATTATAATGATAAAATACCTTAATTTTAAGTTTATATGGATTCTTACCTTCTTGTTCTATGACCGTTGGTACTCAATCTGACTAGCAAATCTAAACATTTTCCTTCCTAAACAAGGGATGGCCATTAATACAGACCATTTTCTTTAAGGAGCAGCCATGATATGGTCAACGCAATATGGTCACAGAGTGTCCAAAACTTCAGCTTTGTAACTGAAGTTAGAATTCTGCCTGTTTGGTATGTTCAGACACTTGTGTTGTTGCTCTCCTGAACCTTGAGGATTTTTTGTAAATCTCCGGGATTCTCTAGTCTGGATTTTTTTCCTCTGAGGCAGGAGATTCAGGTTGTTCAGGCACTGAGGCGGTGATCAGGGTGTGCTGGCTGTGCCCTTGCTGTTACAACCATGTGATGCTGAATCTGGTTCCCCATTGTCACAAAACCCCCCAGATTGTCCCAATGCTTTTTTTTCTGACTCCCTGCGCTGTCACCTTTTCCCACCTGCTCCACCAAAGGCTTTCAGTGCTGTCAAGGATCTGATCTACTGATAACCGCCAAAGTCAGTTTGCGGTGAACACTGAATTTTTTCTCAGTGTTATCAAGGGCCTCACAGGGACAAGTTAGTTGAGATACTGAGCTATCTCACTGAACTATCTATCAACAACCCCTCAAGGCAGAAACTACTGGCTAGAGCATCAGCTGATAAACCAAAAGGGAGATAGAGCTCAAAGAAAGAATTGTTTTAATTACCACGTAGTCTGCTTTACCATTATTTTAGAAAAAGCTGGACGCAGATGTTACATGAATGTAATTGCAGATTTCAGGAAACATCCTAAAAGCCACAGAGGAAACCTTAAAAATATAACAGAAATAATTCCCTCTGGAGTATGAACACAAGCAGATTTCTCCCCCACCCCCAACTACATTTAAGACATCAAGTGTGTTAGTTCACTGAACTTCAGAAATGGGCAGTCACTCAAAGACAGGTTGCATTAATAGGTTCCAGCCATTGATAACTAAGGAAGGCTGATTTTCCTACAAGAAGAAAGGCCGTGTTCCCATTGCAACCCTCCATTGCAGTGGGAAGCTTAGAGCATCTTCCAGGCTAGATTCCATCTGCAAACTGGGATGCTGCTGTAATGCTTCCTCACCTGCCAAGAACTTTTCCATTACTGAAACCTCAGTAATAGTAACTGGTCTGGGCTCTCCATATTGGTTTAGAGGTTTAGACCGGGTATTAGGAAAAATGTTTACACTGAGAAGGTTGTCAAGCCTTGGAACAGGCTGCCCAGGGAAGTGGTTGAGTCACCATCCCTGGAGGTATTTAAAAGATGGGTAGATGTAGTGCTTAGGGACATGGTTTAGTGATGGGTTTTGTCAGTGTTAGGTTGATGGTTGGACTTGATGATCTGAAAGGTCCCTTCCAACCCAGGCACTTCTATGATTTTATGATTCTACTTGTCACCTCTGGATGTTTTGCTACTTATGGTCCTTTGCTGTCTGTTTTGCTGATTGCCTTGTACAACATTTAGTTTGGGAGCGTTCTGGCAGGTTTGAAGGGTTTGTTTCTGCTTCTAAACCTATGGGAAGATTATAGGCACACAGCAGCATGGCAAGGATTAAAAACTATTTTCTTTCCCTCTTTACAAAGAGCCTATTTATTTATTGATGACTACAAATGGACTCATATTCCCAGAACTGGGGAAAACTACATGCAGTTTTCTGTATCTTCACAGACTTCTAGTATGATCTCAATTCAACTTTCACTGAGTCCTCACATCTGTAAGCCCAAGAGGCGGTATTCAGAGAAATAAGTACACATGTGCTGAGGTGTTGCACCAGACCAGTAATGGGCTCCACAGAGAGAGAGAGAGATATCTCGAGACAGATACAGAAGTCTGGCATGCATCGGAATGTAATCTCTTCATGTCATTGCAAGGATTTACTTAGGGGAGCTTCTCTCTGAGTTATGTTGCTGTCAGGTAGCAGAGTACCGCCTGCAGTTTTTGAAGTATTTGAACATTTGCAGCCTTTAAACAATTATAATTGTCAGAAGGAAAGACAGCCCATCAATCAGAAGTTTTCACAACTCCTTCTCATTTGTATGTAGATTTCTGAAGCTCACATTGTCAAATAATGCACTATAAAATAAAGCCCTTCAACAATTTCAACAATTTCCTCCTTTCCCCCCCCCCCCTTTTTTTTTTTTTTTCCTCTTTTAAACCCTACAGCATTGTATACAGAAGAGATCTTAAAACTTTCAAAGTGGAACTGAAGGAACTGCTCTCTTTGGTCAAACTAGTGGTTCTGTTAGTCCACTGTTTTCTTGGGTAATGACCAGTCCCAAAAGACATCTGGGGGAAGAAACCACCAGGAAATGCACAGCTAGTCAAGGCAGTAATTAAAGTAGTCATTAGCCTTGGGCAACAGACTACAATGGCCAGCAGCCTGTGTGCTTTGCTTACACATGGGCTACTTTGCTTATACCTGCAGAGGTGGGGATTAGCCACTGAAGTCCAAGCATTGGACTTCAGGCCCTTTCTCCATCCCAAGCCTTCTCCTCTCCAGCAAGGCTGAACACCAACCCTGGCGTTGTGGAGTAAAGAGAGGCTGAGCTGAGGTGCAAAAAGAGGAAAACCTGTGTTCTGTGACAGCCTGGTATTAGAGGTTACTGTGTCCTGGAGAACTGAGAAAGGGAAAGGTTCCCAGGGGGAACGGAGAAAGAGAAAAAAGGGAGGAAAAGAGCACATCCTGCATCACCACCGAGCCGTTCTAGCACCCCTCCAGCACCACAAACCCTTCAACAATCCTGTTCCTTCTCAAAGGTGGAAGCAAAAGCTCCAAAGCTTGGTTGAAATGAGGCATTTCTCTTCTTTCAAGTCAGGCTGGTGCCTCGTGTAAGCACTGAGTTCATTCATATAATGACATATCTTATGTCATTATAATTAAGAAAACCTCAACAATCTGTGCAATAATCCATTCTTAAGATAACTAAATTGCATTTAAACAGTTCTTACATGTCATAGGCTGTCTGAAAAGATTTCTTGAAAAAACAAACTCTTCAAGTCTGAAAGTCAAATGGAGAGGGAGAAAAGAACTAACGGTTTTAGAGCAGCAAATTAATATCCAATAGCAAAACAGTTGGATCAAATCTGTTTATTTTCCTTGAAAGAAAATGAGACTTCTTATTTGAGATTTATTCTTTCCATTTGTGTTCCCAAATTTATTCCTGGTCTAAGATCTTATGTTCTTAGATTCCCTGCTCATCGAATTAAATATCTGTACCTCCTGAAAAATGAAATTTTAGAATAAGAAAGATCAAAATATTTTTTTCTCAGTTATTTCTATAGGCACTGCATTATTTCCTCTGGGAAATTTTACAAGAGGAAGATTCAGCCTGCTCACCGTGTACATTAGAGTGACAATGCAATTCACAATCAGGGCAGCTCCTTTGACTCTTTTTGTTGCTTGTTTGCTTTGACTGAGCTCGGACTAGCACATTTCGCAGTTGGTTTGCAACTTGAAAACACAAGTTGAGTAATGGGGTGAAAATATCCCACAACAAATAATCCTGAAAAACATGTGGTTTATTGGTTTGCAAGCTAGGAAGTGACATCAAACATCCAGACATGGATACTTTTCATTTAATGCATCAGTTCTGCATTCTAAGACAGAGTACATTCCTCCCCATAAAATATACACAACAAAGTATTTAAAGATGTTCAAATTCAAAGCCATAACCATCTGCTTATCACAGACATCTGTTGCTTCAAAGGAAAGGACTATATGAAAGGTTCAGAAAGCTTTAGAGCTCAAAAGATGCATTTGCCAAGAGACTAATGGAACACATGAATATACATCAATTCCAAAAATATAGCAAACTGCTGTTTTCTCCCTGGAGTGCAGTTACACCGGCTAGGTATCTGAGGGCTGAGTTGCAAAGAAAAAAAAATAATAAAAGAGTTACCTCAGCTCTTGCCCATCTCTATATTGAAAACTAAACTTTTTGTCACTCTCCAAACACTCTTGAAAAGCAACATCTTCCTCCATCAGCAGAGGAGTCAGACTTTTGCAGTGCCCCCTGCTACGTGTCTGCAACCTACATCCCTGCAACCTTCTTTCTACAGAGCCTTCCCCTGTTCTCGCTCAGGGAGGTGACACCCCAGCTTCACCGGGAACAACATCCTGCAGCTCCACAGCCCTGCATGTCTATTGATTTCCTTCCTATTTTCGCACCCAGGGCTGACTTTCTGGCTGAAGTCAAGCAGAGCCTTCTTCCCACTGAAATCATGCAGATCCTTCCCATTGAAATCAAGCAGATCCTTCTCACTGAAGTCAAGCAAAACCTTCCTATTGTCCTCAGTGAACTGTGGGCAACTCCCTTAACCCAACAGTGCCCCTTTCCCCACCTGGCTCTTGCATTGTCATGCAAATGAAGGTCAACAGCAGGGCTGGGAGGGGTAACAAGCCATTTGGGGCAGTGTCTGAGGTCATTGTGGTGGCTTATCTGCAATAAATGGAGCGGTCCTGTGGGGTATGTGGGGGGATAGAGATTTCCCTGTGGGGGCTGGAAGGCAGAGTTTGCACCTTGCCCCCACCTGTGAGTCTGGAGGGAAGGACCTGCTAAAAGTTTTTTGGAGCAGGGAAATAGTGTGAGCCAAATAGAAGGTGTAAAGTCAGAGGGATTAGGTACTTTTGGAAAGGCTGCCAGGAATGCAGGGGGACTAGAGGCGTTCTGGACAGGAAGATACTGAGAACCCTGAGTATATTAAATTTCTGTTTTGGGTTAATACCACCTGTACCTGGTCAGTGGAGCTAATCAGGCTTCCTGGCACAGCAGCCAGTTTCCATTCATTGATCACCCTATCTGCATATGGGCAGCCATCAAAAGGGCAGGGTGGATCTCACAGATGAGAAGAGAAATTTGGGATTTCAACACCTGTCTGCTAAGCCTATTGAAGCCAATATGTACATGAATGGCACAGAGAGCAAGAAAATATTTCGTGGCCTGAAACTGCAGTGTGGACCTCAGAGAAAGTTGATCCATCCCTGCAATAAACTCCAATTAACCATACAGAAAGTGATTAATTTAAATATGAGCATGAACAGCAAGATACATTTTTGTAAAGCAATCAAAATATTTCTTCTGTCATTTAATGTTCCTCTCAGTCACACAATGTGATGTCTTACGCCTCCCTGTAAAGCATATAAAATTCCACAAGACCACAAGTTCAACGTGGGGGTTACACACCACTTTTGGGGTTCACTGACGCCGCTTTATAAACTACCCTTTTGCTCCTTGTTTTCCCTTGCACGGATTTTGTGTTTTGCTGTGCAATGTTTCCCATTGCTCTTGAAATCAGAGTAACAAGAAATGGAAGAAAACAGGCAGTTCTCCGGGCCGATAGCACACAGAGGAGAGAAACTGTCGGTGATGGGAAAGGCGAGCAGAGCCTGCCCGAGCTGCGCACAGATCCTGCTCCTCACACCACTCACAAGCAAAGCATTTCGAGGAAGGCAAGTTGCTTATTTACTGGGCCGACACAACGTGCATTACTCAAAGCAGCAGCAAGATAACACCACCACTCGTGTTAGGAAATTCATCTCAAGTTTAGGTTATCTCAGAGTTTTTTATGAGGCAAGAGAATATACAAAGTTTGCTTGAGCGAAATAAAGCCCTTTACTTACATGGCTTGCAAGAGCTCCCAGCAGCTGGAGTCTCTGAGTCGCCGTGCATGCTGAGGTGGTGCTTTGCTGAAAGCCCCCTAACTGTGGCACTGGGGACGGCACATAACTCACCGATGCTTCAGATGGACTGATAATTTCCTTTAAAAACACCCTCACATGGCTTTTTATCAGTGGTGCGCACCGAGGGGAGACTGCAAAGCAGAAAGCCCGTCTCGTGTTATGAGGAAAGAGTTCCCTCTCAGCTGAATCCAAGAGAGAGGAAAAAAAAAAAAAAAAGAGGAGTCCTTGACCTCGACAACTAGAATAAATCTACTATATCTGCTGGCTCTTTTCTGGATGCATACTTGAGCAGTAACATAAGAGGGAGCGATGGGAGCGCAGAAACTGTGGCATGTCATGCTCTGTACCGGTAGGGTATGCGAGCAATGCTTCCAGCAGAGGCACGGGAAAATGAAAACACAATGGGTGTTTTCAGCTTTTGTTTTGTTGACATATTTTAAAAATAAAACAAGGATGACGGGCTTCTCTCTTTCAATGGGCGACTCCCAAGTGGCAGCGCTCTCAGCTCGGTCCCCTCCGCTGAGGTTCCTTACGTTCCAGATGAGGTTACTGCTGACTTTCTATTTCAAACCGTGATTTCTGAGAACCTCTGTATCTCAGCCAGGAAATGTAACCCAGGCTGAAGTTTAGCATTTTGGCCATCATAAATGCAATGAGTCTCCTGAAAGCAAAATGAGTATTTTTCACATATTTTTTTTCTCCTTCAAAAGATATATTTACTTCTTTTTTTTTTTTTTTTTTGTTCTCTCTCTCCCTTTCCTTTGGTCTGCTTAAACTTATAAAACTTTATAAAAGCAAGCATAGCTTTTGGAACAAGTCCTAAGTAGAACAAATAGTGAGGCGAATATGAAAAGCAAGATAACAATGCAGCTTAAAATAGGTAAATGTAAGATTTCAGCAAAAAAGAAGCTCCCTGCTCCATTGTAAAATTATATTTACAAGAATAAAGACATTATTTTAAACATAGTCATTCAATACCCAGACAATGAAGACAGAGGTTTTATGGAGAGGATGAAAAAACCCCCGTATTTTAGGCATAATAGAAGGAGTAGGAAAGAGATAAGAAAGGAAGGAAATCAAAGTCCTTTTTTATTCCATTGTATTCAGTTGCAAAAGAGGGAAAAGGGGAAATAAACTTACAGTTTACAATCAAACTTTAAAATATTGTAACTGCAATATTCCTAGCTCTATGAAACATAAAGATATTAAAAAAAAAGCCCTGAAAACTTTTCATAAGCATTTCTAGCTTGGCAAAATAATAGTTTTTAATGAAGAATGATCAAATTATCTCTTTTGTCTAGTGTGTTATTCCCCTTGTGTGACAATGGACTTGAAAAATCCCCTACATGTTTTATACGTGTGTTATCAGGGTTCTTCTTGAACCTCAGACTTGAGTTCAGCTTTTGTCGTTGCTTCTTTTATTTGCAACTTTATTAAGACACTAAAACACATGTACAACTTCAAAGTTGTTTATTGGTAATTAAATTATCTCTCCCAGTTGTAGCTGACTAGTAGCAGTGACAGATTGTGTTGAATGAGAGAAGTCTCAGTTTCAATTTAGTTTCCATTTATACCCACTTCCTTTGTCAAACACTGACACTCTAAGTCCACAACAAATTAATTTTGGCTCTTTTCAGCTCCTGCCACTGTTTTCCCCTTCTTTTTCTCCACTGTTTTCAAAATATGCGGCACTATTGAAACATATATGTATATGTTGAATTTCAACGCATTGGCATTCTTTTTTTTTTTTTTATAAATTAAAATTCATGTTTGAAAGTCGTTGCTTTAAAACCGGTGTGAGTGCAAGTGTTGTTCTTCAGACAGCAAAACACCTTTTCTCCATAATGGGCCCAAGTCTTGTACTTAGGGCTTACTTACGTAGGTTGGTGGTGGCCCCCCCTGCGCTGGCACCTGCTCAGCCACCGTCGCCCGCCGTGATAGACCTCTTCCCTCCCTGCTAAACCATCAAGCAAGCACGTGGAAATAGCTGGGATTTTTTCACTTTTATTCGTGTTTTATGATGCGGAGGCCCCGTGACCTGGTCTGTAGGAGCAAGTCTTGGCCCACGGGACTACTTGCACGCACCCAGGTTTGGGACGGCAGCCCCCGGAGTGGGGCGTGTGGGGATCCCATCCATCCAGCTTTTTGTCCTTAACTACAAGGGGCTAAACTTCAAAACCTACTTGGGAGCGACTACCTGCTTCTTTGTGAAGCGTTTTGAGACAAGCAGAATGTATACCTCGCTTCTGAGAGCCAAATCTTCTTGTTTTCAACACCTGAAACGCACCACTAATTTAAGCACCAGCTAATTACCCCCAGGTGTGACTCAGTTTCTTCCCCAGGGACCTGCCTTTCCCCCAAGGAAGTAAGAAGCCATCGGGCAGTGCATTTGCAGCCCCCTGTGCATGGAGGGTGTCAATTGTCCCCCAGCCCGTTTCAGCCACCACACAGCAGTGTGAGCCCTGGCTCACAGCCGGAGGCAGCGGTAGCCACTGAAAATACCATCTGCTCTCCTGAGTACTGTGTGTGCAGTCGCAGAATTTATCCAGGGGTTAAGAAACCAGCTTCCAAACCAAGGGTCACAGTTACAATTGCAGCTGTGGATGCGAAAGTGGAAGCTTGGCCAGGACCCCAGAAGCTGTAACCCAAACAGAAATGTAGGAGACTTGTTGGGTGAAGTCTATGTCATGGTCTACCACATCAAAAACTCTAAAATCTTTTTCTTTTTTTTTTTTTCCCCACTAGAAGTATGGACCCTTGTATTAATTAAAGACTTATGTTTCTCGTTTATCTTTCAAACACACCCCAGAAGATTGTTTGGGCTGCACTGCCCGTGGGCTGGGAGTGTTGCTCTGCTGGCACGACACCGTACGGTTATCTCTGAGACCTTGAGGAAGTAGCAGGCCCTATGTCTGATGTGACACAGTCCATTTAACCACCTTGATCAGACTTTGTTTTGAAATCGTCTGATTTTACGCACAGGTTTAAAAAATTGAGGCCTCACAGGGTTATACATCCCAGTAGCTGTTATTTCCAGTGTCAGCTCACAAGGCTTTTAGAAAGCCCACACTTGGCCACTTCGTGAGAGATGGAACATACACAGCATCAATAGGAACCACAAAGGCTCAGTTTCCCTAAAGGCTGGGCCAGAAGCAGTGAAACACTGACTCAGTGGCGATGTAAGATGACGTGGCAGGTAAACGCGAACTATTTCCCAACACAGTAAAATTTCATTTCCTTTAGATCATAGAATGGTTAGAGTTGGAAGAGACCTTAAAGACCGTCAAGTTCCCACCCCTCTGCCATGGACAGGGACACCTCCCAGTAGACCAGGTTGCTGGTCACCTGGAAATAAACCATGCCATTGATTGACTCCGTGGGGACACAGTGCTACCTAAAGGCACTGACAGAATCATAGAATTGTCCAGGTTGGAAAGGACCTTTCAGATCATCTAGTCCAACCATCAACCTAACACTGACAAAAACCACCACTAAACTGTATCTCTAAGCTCTGTGCCTACCCCTCTTCTAGGTACTGCCAGGGATGGTGACTTACACTCTTTCTAGGATCAGGGGCCATGAGTACTTTTGGTGGAGGCAATGAGCTGCCCTGAATCACTTCAGTCCATCATGACTTAGCTGGTCTGTCCCTGATGGAGGCAGGCTGCCTCCTGCAGCGCTACCTCAGGGGCGCACACCATGGTCTCCAGTGCTCCAAGAGGACACATTTGCAGAGCTGCAGCGTTAGAACAGAATCACAAGAGTTATTTGGGCTGGAAGGCACCTTTGGAGCTCATCTCCCCCAACACCTGCTCAAAGCAGGTCTAATCAGCTGGCAGCTGGCTCTGCAGTATGTGCCATGATGACTTTACTATTGAGGGTTTTCCACTCCGTACAGCACACCTGACCTCCATTACCCCCAGGAGCAAGGAGCTGACTCAATGATTATCATCCAGAGGGATTTTGCATTCCTTGCCCCAGGTAATTACAAACTCTTGGTTATTGCAGCATGTGATCACCCAGTCATTTGATTACACTTATCTGGCAGGGAAGCCAAAAAATAATATCTCATTTTACAGCTGTGAACCTAAGGCCCAGGGATAGCATACTTGACAGGGATCACACAGTCTGTGCAGAGCAAGAAATTAGGCAGTCGACTCAGGGCTGGCGTCCTACGTGCTGTCACCTCTCTGTGCATTCCTGCTATTAGTTAGCTATCGGTTATTAATAGCCACCCTGCTATTACAGATCATTTTTTTGAGGTGAGGGGCAAAGCAACGCAGCACTTGTGAGACGCCAGCTCTGTAATGGGTTCCAGTGCTGAAGCTGAAAGTGGTGGAAAATTAAAAAAGTGTTATACATGTGGTGGGCAGCTGGACTGGGGATCATCGAATGAATGATCCTCCTTAAAACACAGCCCTTCTGACAATCTGGAATGGGATTCAAATTAGTAAAAGCTGGTTTTGGAAACCAGGAAGGGTCCCTGTGATCTCTCCCTGCTGTCAGTGAGAATTTGGGTTATAATGATCAAAAACTATGTGAAGGTGTGTATTGCTGTAACTTGTTTAAATTGCAGGCCTGGAAAAATACACTTAAGACATCTGGAATCAATTTTTATTGTGAAATTCAGTTCACACATAAGGAGGGCTTGGGAAGAATTGAAAGATGAGATAGTCTTGTCTTGAGAGACAAGAATGAAAATGAGAATGTTTAAACAAGTGGCTAGTATGTATGGCCCTCACACTTCGATCTCACATTTAGCTATTGGTGAATAATATTGCTTTATGCATGGTCCCACCACTATATATATATATCTGTATATATATAAATGGCATGTAGCTAGGCACCAATCTATTGCTTATGGGAAAAACAAAAAGAATATAGCATGGGTCACAGATCTGTGGTAGACTTGTTCTGCTTCCTGGAGCAATCCAGTTAAACTTCTTTGCAACCTGTACATGGATGTCCCAAACTGCCAACCCCTGTCCTGGAAACCCTGCTGCCTACCTGCTCAGACTTGCCAAGCCAGCCAAATCAGGGCTGCAGCAGTATCTCGCTTAAGGTGAGATGCTAATGGTGCTTGTTCTCATGGGCTTAGCTAGTATACGAGCTAGTAAATAACAGGCAAGAATTCAGGAGCTGAAAACTCCTGTTGGTGCTTCAAATTGCAGATTAAAAATGAAGAATTCTGATATTTTAATGTGTAATTTATTTTAAGTTTAATGTGTCATTTGTGTATAAAAAGCAAATCTTTTTAAACCTGTAGTGTGCAATATCTTTTCCGTATAACTTCTGGCCAGATCTAGAGCTGACATAAATAGGTACTGCTGCATTGGTTGCAAAAGCAGCATAATTGATGTACGTCCGCTGAAGGTCTGGCTCAAAAATGTGCAGAAGCATATATATTCCCTTTCTGGTCACGTGGGTGCTACTGAAGATGACTCAGGACCTGACAGCTACCATGACTTTATATCCACATCAAAGCTTATCCTTAGGCCTTTTACCATACCCCATGGGGGCTGAACATTTGTTTTTGAATGCTTCACTGAGCTATATAATTTAGGAACATCAACAACACATACCATGAAAACCAATCAAAAGCAAATCTCAAGCTCAGATACGGATGTCCTGAGACTGCACTTGAGGAGCTGTGTGATCTTCCATTTGAGGGTCAGAAAGGATTTTTTTATAAACTGTCTTGTCTCTTAGAAGTCAAACAGCATGGATGAAGCCTGGACATGCTTTAAGGGAGGATCATTCTCTTTTTTCCATTCTGGGCTGTGTCTTCGGCCAAAAGCAAAACTCATTTCAACTCCTGCTACTTCATCAGAGGTAGGAAGGGCAAATAAGCTCCCTGGGAATTAGAAAGCATGCTTTCTATCAGTTGTTTGTGCTACTTTCCAATAAAAAATCTGCTGCTCATGTACCTTCAACATGATAGTAAAACATTATGTTTAATCTTTTGACAGTTTAAGCAAATGGTCGTTTTTGCAACATATCAAATCCCCCATAAGTTAAATCTGTAGCCTTTTTTCTCCACAACCTTGGAAAAAAAATCAGAAAGTACCCCAAAATATCATGTTCAAGATATATCTGAAAATTTGAGACGGCTTTCCTCCTTGAATTTCTGGAGGTCTGGAGTGAGTTTGAGGCTATTTCAGACCAAGCTATTGAAAACATAAAAGAAAAATTTTCTTTTCTTGCTATGAGCTGCAACCAGTCTCGTTCCTGCAAGTATAAGGCTTTCTGACAGAAGGGTGTCTCTGCCCATCCCTCATGGGTACAGTATGAGGGAAGGCACGTCTTTAACTAAGTAGAGAAGCCTCTTGCAGTGTATGTTACTGTTAGAAGTGCAGCCCAGTTTGCAAGAAGTAAAGGGCTACATCACTGGTACAAACTAATTTAATGGCGTATGGTTTATTCATTTGGAAAAAGGCTTCAAAACTGAAAAGCAGATTGCAGCTTTGCAGAATAAACTGGTGCTGGTGCTCTCATTGCATGTAGCTTAAAACTGCTTAAGCACTGCAGGCTTGTCTGGATTGAGTTAAAAAAATGTTGGTGTTTTTTTTTGTTTGTTTAGTCCAAAAATAGAATTGCTTTAGCTCTGTTCAAGCTCAGTGTTGTTGCAGTTGTCTTCAGTTTCTTCTTAAACCCACTGTTTTCCCAGATCACTTTATGGATATCGCCTATGGGAGGGAGTGTAGTAGTTGGAGCAGAACACTGATTCCTGCTCTTAGCACTGCTGTTGACTCTAATCCTGCTTTGCTTCTGGTTTTCTTCTCTTCTTTTCTCTTTCTTAGTCTTTCCTTTAGCCTAGCTGACATTCTGGCTCGATGAGAAGTCCTTTGCAAGCCTGGTATGTTGCCTAATTCTGTCATTTAATAGAAATAATGAAAGAGAAGGGTTTTTCAACTGCTCCAGCCCCGGGAGATGCTGCTCGCAGCTGAAGAGACTGCTGAGGAGAGGAGCACTGGTCATCCCAACAGCATCCCACAGCCTTGTCACCATTCCAGTGTAAGGTTTGATTTCCCAGACCCCCCGAAGAAAGCTGCATACAAGGCTATTTTGCATTTTCTTACGACTGCAGTGCCTACCAGGAGAGGACACCCAACTGAACCCTATTTTTAGAGGTGTGTGGTTGAAGACATCAGTACAGCCATCCATTTCCTATGTAAAATGGCCAGGTTTAACACAGTGATTTGCAGATTGAGCTCAGGACTCTTCTTGTTTTGCGTTTTAGGTAATAAACTGCTAAACCCCTGCCATTCAGGTAACACCATGCTAAGGAGCACGGGCTAAGGGTGGCAGAGCATTGGAACAGGCTGCCCAGAGAGGTGGTGGAGTCTCCTTCTCGGGAGATGATAGTCAAAACCTGCCTGCTTGGATGCAATCCTGTGCGGCCTGTTCTAAGTGACCCTGCTTTGGCAGATGATCTGGCCACACCTCAAATACTGTGTTCAGTTTTGGGCTCCTCACAACAAGAAAGACATTGAGGTGCTGGAGCAGGCCCAGAGAAGGGCAACGAAGCTGGTGAGGGGTCTGGAGAGTAAGTCTTATGAGGAGAGGCTGAGGGAGCTGGGGGTGTTCAGTCTGGAGAAAAGGAGGCCTTATTGCTACCTACAAGTCCCTGAAAGGAGTGATAGAACAGGTGATAGAACAAGGGGAAATGACCTCAAGTTGCACCAGGAGAGGTTTAGATTGAATATTAGGAAAAATTTCTTTACTGAAAGGGTTGTCAAGCGTTGGAACAGGCCGCCCCGGGGAAGTGGTGGAATCACCATCCCTGGAGGTATTTAAAAGGTGGGTAGATATAGTGCTTAGGGACATGGTTTAGTGGTGGTTTTGGCAGTGTTAGGTTGGACTCAATGATCTGAAAGGTCCCTTCCAACCTAGATGATTCTATGATTCTATCTCTGAAGGTCCCTTCTGACCCCTACCACTCAGTGATTCTGCGTGAGCAATATCACAAGCTGTAAGCAGTAGGAACTGGTGCTGTGATGTCGGGTACATGTATTGTTTGTAGGACGGGCAGCTGGGATGAAATGACCTCTTCAACAGTGAGAAGGGGTGTGCTGGAGATGGCGCCGAGGCCTGCCTTTGGTGACAGAGGGCTGCGACGTCCATTACACATAGATAAGTGTTCTGAAGGCCCAACCAGATAAATATGAGAACTGTTGATGGAAGGAAGCAGTGCCAGCCACTTTTGGCCAGCGGGACAGGAACGTGTCCCGTTGCCTCAGCTTGAAAAGGCTTTGGATGCCCAGGGCTTGCATAAATCAGAGGGAGAAAGTACTGGTAATGGTGTCTGACACATTATTTACTTCATTCACGGACAAATTAACCTTAATTATCCAATTTATAAATCAGCCTTAAGTGGAAGGGCCCCTCCTCACCCCCCACTGCTGCATATTTGGGGGATTAAGTTGTTTGTTTTCGGTGATAAATTAGAAACATCTGCTTCCGCTGACAGGCCGGAGAGGAGGCACGTACAGCGGCGCGGCCGGCGGGGCTGCGGCGGTGCTTGAGGGGGGGATTCGGGACTAGGGCACTGGTCCTGCTGGCCTCCAACCATGGGGTCCGAAAGGAGCAGTCCCTCTCTCCTCTGTGCAGGGGCTCGATGGGGCACGGCTGCGGCTGGGCTTGTTGGGGATGGTTTCTGGGGAGGTGGGAGCAGCAGTGAGTGTCTCCCGCAGCGCTGCGCTCGGCAGAGCCTTCCTTTTAAGGGTGTCTTGGCAGTTCTTCTGTGTGAGCGAAGCTGCTTCTGCCATGGGATCATCGAGTCTTACTGTCAAGGAATCCAAACCTCGTGCCAGAGTCACCCCAGAGGTTGTTCAAGTGTGAGCGGTGATGGCAGTGAGCGGCCCGGCCACCCCTTCTGATGGAGAAAATGGTGCTAATTGAGGGCACAGAGATGTTTTACAACCCTGGTGTATATCCGTGGAGGTGACACAATTTCCCGATCGCTGAGACAGGTTGGAAGGAGCTGAGACACACCGCATCAAAGCATTTCACAGGGACTTTTGCCTCGTGCAGGAGGTATGAAAACAACCCTCCTGGCTAAAAGCTGGTGTTTGCAGAAGTGGAAAGCTGGGGCTAAATCCTGCCAGATGCAGCAATCCAAATATAGCCTGGGCATCCATGGAGATGCACCCGTGATCCACCCAGACCATGCATTCCCTGATGCCCGCCCCTGCTGAAGGGAACCACGAGGCTTGTTTTAGCTTCATTGTGGCCTGGATCCCTCTGCAGGGTTTTAATATGTGTCCTATTGGGCTGCAGAAGCAGATGTTTTACAAGCACACCAGTCAGATGTGGTTTTTAGCCTCTGGCAATCAAACTTCTCAGATGGCAGCGCTGGTCTGCAAGGACAGAGCACACCTGGAGAAAGGGAGAAACCAAGATGCTGAGAGGCTTCTGACAACTCCTGTTGCCAAGATGCCTCCTTTTTTTGGCTGGATATTTTCTCCAGGTGGCTTTGACGGTTATGTGCATTTATCCAAGATTTTTGGATAATCTGTTGGCTCTGTCAGAGCAAGAAACCTCAGGCAAGTTCAGTGCAGCTGTACAGTACAGGTCCTGTGAGTTGGACACCTCCTGGCAGTGCAGGAGGCGCCGTTCTGGTGTGATGCAGTGCAACATGCATGTATTTCTGTCTGACAAATTTCAGGAACAGAAATTTTGAATCGCCATTCTGCCTGAAGCAGGCTACAAAATCAGGACTGAGATGTGTGGCCCACCACCGTGCAGGGAGCCATCCTAGGCAGTCCTGCAGAGGAAACTCTCAATTCTCCTTCAAAAGCTGAAGGCAACCTGCAATGCAGCCTCCAAAACCCCGTTCTGGTGTAAAGCAGCATAATGCAACTCTAGAGCATAAAATGTGGTGGGCTGCTAGTCCTTCTTCCTCTAGAGAAACTAAAAGAAGCTGGAGACAAGTAAAGATGAGTGGGACTGGGAGAGCTGCTAAAGCAGGTCTGTGATCAAAGGCTGTTCTTGGGGTTTAGGGTGAAAAAAGGAGAAGCTCTGGAAGATAACCTTCAGAGCACATCTGTGCAGAGCCGCAGTTCATAAAGACTCAAAGGAGCCAATTGCTCTGTTAAAAAAAACAAAAGACATGGTAGCTGGAATAAGCAAGGGATGCAAAAAAGTAACTCAGGTGCTTCTCTGCTAAGTCCCGAAGGACCACTTCCACTGCTTAGTGATGGTGAAAAAGGACTCGAAACAGCAGCCTGAGATGTGTCGGGGAGGTGGGATCAGTCCCCAGGTGCATTGAAGCAGGAACTGTGTAGGAACATGAGTGTGGGGCTAGCAAGGCTGGCGTAACATCAAGTTTTTATAGACTGCTGAAAAGGGAAAAGACTTTTGGTCCCGAGTCGTAACTGCTAGTGAGAATAGCAGACGCGTGTTCCAGCACAGGGATAGTCTCCCTCCAAGAAAAGGGAGAGTTTTCCTGGACAAATCCAGAAAAAGCTCAGAATTCTTTTTTTTTTTTCCAAAGGAAAAAAAAAAAGAAAAGGAGGTCCCTCTCTCAGCAGCTCACAGATCCCGTGCTGGGGTGACGGGATGCCCACGCTGGCCTGGATCCAGCCATGAGGCCCCATAGGACCAACAAAAACAGGAGGGGTGAGCAGGCTGGACACACACTTCTTCAGCTCTGCCCTTTGAGCCCTTCTTGTTTTCACAGCATTATCTCTCCCTGTTTTTATTGCACATTTTTTAAACTACATTTCAGGTCCCACCTTCGTTATTAATACCCTCTCCACTCTTGTTTTCTCCTGAAAGAAAAATATCTTTTTTGAAAGAATGCAGCAAAAACTGAGAGAAATAAAACAGACCACATGAATTACAATACGTCCGAAAAAATATCCCCTCACTGAACAGTTCCCTTCCTTCCCCAACTTTAACCTTAGACTCTTGCCAGATGTTCCTGTTTGTTGCAGGGCGTCTGATTTTGGGTTTGGGGTCTCTCCAAAGGGGGAGGGGAGAGCCTAAGCTGAAAATAGGATGGGTGGCCTGATGGCATCCAAACACAGCCAACTATCTCCATTAAATCTGGTTGGAGATTTGGCCTCCGCTTCTGTAGGCTGCACCCCGTTCGGGTCTGAGACACGATACTCATACGGATGAGGAAGACAAATCCAGTAGATGGACTGAAGATGAGCCAATATGTTTAAGCCAGCACAACATATGGGCTCTCACATCTCACAGCCCAGGAAAGATTGCTCCCCACAGATTTCTTCTAGGTTTGCCCAGACTAAGTGAAACATCCCAGTCAGTGAGACTTTTCTCCTCTTTCCCTCTGGATTATTTTATAACTGTACACCTCTTGCTGCCAGGATCTTTTTCCCATTATGCAAAGCCTATTCTTCCCCTTTAAAAATGGTCCCTGTTATCCTCTGTGATAAGATTTGGTTTTATACTAAACAGTTCTGCTCTTGCCAATGCATGCACCTCACAGAAATGTGTAGACTGTTTGGTCCTACCCCCTCTGCCCCCAAGGTTTAGCGAAACTGTAAAGTATCTGAAGGTTTGGGTCAGGTCCTCCCACCTTCTTTGCTTTGAGCTTTCCCACCTCTATCCAAGACCAGGCGAGGCTCGAGGTTAGACACCCAGGAACATATTCACATTGCTTTTCCAAAATGCAAACTGAATCCTGATCTATGAAGAACCCAAACAATTTACTTCAGCATTGTGAAACTGGAGCAATCTGGATTTCTTCTTCAACCCAAGAGAGAAATGGCCCTGCTGATTGGCACCTCTTACTTTAGAGAGACTGTGAGCAGAATTGCATACCTTTTGCTGAGAGCTGCAGCCTTTATTTTCCAGGTGTGATCGTGAAGATGAGCCTGCAAAGCCTCTAGATTTTTCTGCCAAGGCATTCGCACAATTGCTTTGTTGTTCTTTCAACTAACAAAAAATCCACTTCAGCAGATAACATGGAGTTTGACCTTGCATCTGTGACAAGCAGCCTCTAGGAATCAGAAATGCTTTACTTTTTTAATGCCTTTTATTTGTATAAAAGGTTGCAGCCTTAGTATTTTCACTCCCTGTAAGGTTAAGTTTTTCTGGCCAATCTAAACTGTATTTTTATCATCTGCAGCGTGTCTCTCTGGGAACATGGATGTTATTTGATCGTGCAATGATGGTATACGAAATGTTGCCGTAGCATCTGCTTAAGGACCCTGGAAATTAGGTTTACCAGCACATGGGACAGACCTGTGAATGGACACGTCACAGAGAATTAAAGATATGTCAGCTCTATCCCAGTGAGCGGGACAGAGGATCTTCTCTAGCAGGCACTCAAACCCAGCCTTCAGGACACTGCTTGTATGTGCATTTCCATCTACCTTCACACCTTGCCACTGTGACCGAACCATAAATAAGTGCATCAGTGAAGTGTGGAGGTGACGGAGGAGGTAGAATGATATGAACACCGTGTTCTTCGTTTGCTTTATTGCTTGTTACTGCTTCTGAGCCAGAAGCAGTCCCTGTGGCTGATACACTCAATGCCAGAAACTGTCCTGTCTCCTGTGTCACTCAGCAGCATGGAGCAGGACCAGCCACCACCTTCACTCTCACCTACCCATCAGATCGGTGGGGTATTGTGGAGGAAGGACAAGGAATAGGCAATTCCCTATCTCCATACCACACTGTCCTCACCCAGGTGACATCTGATGGGGCTTCCCCTGGCCCTGCCCTTCCACAGCTCATGGTGATGGTGATGGTGAGCTTTTGTGCTACTCGGCACAAAACTTAACCCAGGGACAGCTTCAAAAGGAACCAGGCTTTCAGGATTCCCTCTGTGCTGGTGGGCCAGGCATATCAGCTCCTCTGCTTCCAGTTTTGCTTTCCCCCACCCTTTCCCCTGTCCTCTCTGCTCCCAGCTTCTCTACTTTTAAATGCATTTCTTAGGAAGATCATGGCCCAAGGGATCAGCACCAGGAGGACCTACCGCCCCGCATTCCCACCAGGGAAAATCTGCCTTTGTAGCACAGCTGAAGTTGTCCCAGACCAGGGAAAACAGGGAGCAGGTACTACAGGAAGATGGGATTTTCTGCCACTTTAATGCTCCGTGCTATATAACACTGTAATTGAGTGATTTCTGAAGCAGGTTCCTGTTTCTCCAGCCGTCAAGAGTTAGCAAATTTCCATAGCTTGCACAGCTCCAAGGGCTGTGGGGAGTGCTGCGCTCACACCCATATTTTCCTAAAGCTTCAGCCTGAAAAGCTTCATCATTTCCTTGAAAGTGAGTGGGTTAGAGAAACTAGCCACCATTGCGAGTATCGGGTTTTGGGCAGCTGGCACGTGGGCAAGCCCTGCCCGGGATAATGGTAACCAGAGACCCAGGGGAAAAAAGGGAGCAAGAAACTGCTAATCCATTTACACTCTCACCTACCCAGACCAAGGCTGTGTTTAATCACTTATGCTCAGCATTTCATTTCTATTTAATAACACACACTCTCCCCGCAGTCCACACACAGGCACAAAGCATGCTGCCGGTGGAAGCACAAGAAGTCAAAAGACCTTGAAAAAAACCCCCAACTGAACAGAAGAAACACCCCAACAAAACGAATGGATATATTTGCGAGAGTTTAATAAGTTAAATGCAGGAGGCTAACTTTGCAAGAGCACGATCCTGAAGCAAAATGATTTATTTGGTATTTACAGATATTTTTTGCAAAACAAGTTTGTATGAAACCATAGCAACAAAGGTTAAAGTGAAGAACTGGAACAATGTTGGAATCATTCACGAGGGAAAAAAACAATAATCTCTGTTTTAGGTTGGTGGAATGTAAGATTAAAACAAAATAGAGAGAAATATTTCAAAATATTTTAGGCAATTAAATCACCCTGAACCACGTGAAAGGTAGACATTTAAAATTTTTTTTTTCCCCAGAAAATCGTGTCCTTGATTTTTAAAAAAATCTGTCTGGTAAGGTTCTGATAGTAACGTTAACGTGCATAAATGTCCAAATTCATTACTCTTCTCTTACAAGACAAGATACACAAACAGATTTCACTGAAGCTCTATTACAGTTGCTTTCTAAAGTAATCACATGTATACCAGCAAAAACCCCTGCGTTTCCCTGAAAGGTCTCTCCATTGCCTTCCCTTCTTCAAATGCATTTCAGAGTAGTCAGAGTAGGAAAGTGGAATCAGTTACAACTTACCTTTACCCTCGCGTAGATGACATCGGATTTTTCAGGAAAAGCAATGCACTTCCTTTGGGTAGCGTCGCTAAGAGTTGTAAATTCAAGCCAATAGGTAATTGCTGGTGATTCAAAAACCCCTTTAAAACAAATTTAAATGCCGTGATGACAAATAGCGTACTTCGTGAAAGCTTATTTGAAGCTTGATGCTCTTGTATTGAGTTTTGTAACTGTCTGTCTCGGCTAAATAAGCTCCCACTCCTTTCCTCGGATACTTGCCAACTTTTCTAATTTAAAGCAACTGTGAGCTTGCTGTAACACTCCTGCTGGAAGGAGCTCAGTGTATACCATGGAGTGAGGAGCAAGCGTGTGCTCCAGACTGGAGGGGTATGACAGGGTCCCAACAGGACCTGGGGCATAGGCTCCCCGAGGCAGCGTTATATCATCCTTGGAAAGCATGACAGGCTGACTTGTCACCCTCTCTCTAAAGACACAGGGAAGAGGAAAAAATCATGCTCTTTCTGGCATGTGGTCCCCTCAGCGTGGGATTTGGGAGGAGTAGCATCTGACTTAAAGTGGAGGCAGAAGCAACAGCCTCGAACACAGAGAGTCTGTGGAGGCAGAAGCAACAGCCTCAAACACAGAACCTGAGGTTCATGGCTGAGCACCACCACAAACCTCTCCCTCACGTGATTTTGAAGAGCTTGAAAAGAAATTCATGGCAACGATCCTGTCTTCTGAGATACTGTTGAGCTTTAAATAACAGAGGTTTGATTTTCCAAGGCATCTACTTACTGGGCACGTCTCTGTTCTGTCTTGCTCAAATTAAGGTAGTGAAGCATGTGAAATGTTGTTCATGCAGGAGAGCTGCTGGTGCCCATGTCAAATTCCTCCTTTTTCCAAAGACTTTATTTCAACCAGGTATGGTTGATACACAGAGTGTGCATTTATGAATTGACAGAAAAGGTCCCCTTTTGCAAATATGAAGTTTCTCTGCAGAGAAGCTTAAAGCAAGCAAAGAAGAAGCCAAATTCTAAAACATTATTGTGATTTGGGAGATTTCAGTTTCTGAGCTTGCACATGAGTACTGTAACAAACATTTCTCCGAAACTGAGTCCTGAAAAGCCTATCTCAGGCTATGTCCCAAATCACTAACAGTTTTTGGAAATGCATCCAACCAACCTTCTGATGAAAGGGAGCATAAGGTTTATTGCAGTTATGATTAAGTGAGTTTGGCTTTGCCAGCCATATTGTCTTGCAAAACTATTGTAAGTGAAGATGCAATCATTAGAGTGAAATTTTCAAAGGTGTTGGGTGCTCCTGAAGGATGAAATTAATCTCCTGTGACAAAACAAGGCAATGTCAAAATGCCATCTTTGATGTGGCTATAAAATATCTTGTTCATTTGAATGTTCTCATTTACATGACAGTAAAATATTAACTAGTTCATATTTTAAATAGAGAATTAAAAATCAGAGTCTTGTGCATTCAAGCAATACAGCTAACATACCACTGCCAATGACGGGAGAAAGGGTTTAAGGAAAGCCTTTTTTTTTTTTCTAGTGGAGTTTCATTCCAGTGCTAAATGATAATAAACAGGATGTAGAACACTCTGTTACAAAATCAGATGGTAATGTGAAAACTTTAGTATATGAGTTGGCAAGTCTTCATTTCCCCCCAGAGTATGGCTATCAGAGTATTTTTATTTTGCTCTGTGGATCTGCTGGCAGACTTTGATGCAGGTGGGCAGCAGTGGAAGTACAAATACCATCCTATCGTGTCACTTAAATGTATTCTAGAAACAACCTAAATGATTTCTGTATCTTAATTTCCATTTTGTGATCAGGCGCTATGCATGTCCTTTTAGGTACTGGAACCTCTGGAAACTTGTGTTTGCATTCCTGTGGGAATTACCTAGAATTCCCATTCATTGGAAGAGGGAATGGGACATGAGCTCCAACATAACAAGAGCCTTAAAAGGAAGGAGTTAAAACTATTTCTTGTGCTTACCAGGCTCTCCAGACTGGAGGCGGGAGGTAAAAGTGAAAGTGAAGGAGAAACTGCAAAGTGCTCTGCAAGCCTTGGAGGCTTAAGTGTTCAATAGAAAGCACAGGCTCAATTTCTTTTGGAAGAAAGATTGTATTTTTCTAGGGTTGTTCACTGGTACCTGTGACAGGCTCGTTTCTAATCGCTCTATAGTTACAATTCTGGGCAACTATTTCGTATTTCAACACTTCACCAGAACATTGGTTTTCTGGCTTTTGGCTTTGTCTAGAGGCAGCTGTGGTGGGATGGAGCCGCTAACCGCAGCAGCCGAAGGGAACTGCTATGTGGCATTCGTGTCCTCGCAGGTACAACACAGCAACTAGCACAGGAGTTAGGAAAAAAGGAATCCTTCGCCTCAGAGAAATTTCAAAGGGGAAGAAAATGCTTCTTGCCTCACCTGTGAGTGCAAGCCTTCTATGCATGGACATTTGTGACACAACAGATTGTTGCATCTTGACAAAAAACATGAGTCCGTGTAACAGACGCAGGAGTAAATGTGCTCAAAGGAATACAGTTGTCACACCCTTGACAAATTGTCATCTTTAATCCTCTCATGTGGCAAGCAGCTGGGACTTTTTCCTGGTGACATCTTTAAGTCCTTTCTCTGACCAAAGTGTTTTAAGATTCAGCAGGTTCTGATAAGTACCAAGGATGCTTCCAACACAAGTATCTGAACCAGGAATCAAACAAAATCCTTCATCTGCAGTGAACCACTGAGAAGTTGATTTGTTGGCAGGAAGGAAATACGACTTTGTGGCATTAAAAAGAGAAGTATCCTTTGATGCTGGGATTTGGCATTTTCCTATGTCATGGCCGAATGCATTTACATCCAGATAATACTCAGTTCAACTGCCAAGACATGAATGTAACTGCTCAGGATTCATCTTGCTTCAATACTGGGAGAATGAACAGGTTTAGGGGGCACAGTGCTCTCTAGGAAGTCACAAAGCTGCTCAAATCCAGAAGCCTAATTCTCCTTTCTTACAGAGTGCTGTGAATGAAGACTGGCTTCATCGAAGTAAACAGAAATATGTCATTGTCCCGTAGCCTTAAATGAGAAGAAAAATCAGTTGTTACCTGGAAATGTGATGTCAAAACATAGGGAAGGTTGTTTCTTAGTTTGGTTGTTTGAGCAGGTTTTTTGTGTTTGTTGTTGGTTGGTTTTTTTCTTGGTCAGTAGAAGAGATCATAAGGTATTCCCAGGATGATAACACAGAAATAGCTAAGAAAGAGATCAGTGTGAAAACTTCAGCACATTCAGTATCACTCTCAAGGAAAGAGAAGAGGGAGGGGTGGACAGTCTGCTTTTGAGGGGTGCTGCTTTCATGACTCCCAGTTGGTGCACCCATCTGGAGATGCCCAACAAGTGAATGGCTGCAGGATGGACACACATCGATGTCGAACCATCCAGCGAGTCAGATCACCCCAGCGTTAGGGCTTGGAGTCTTAATGGGGCAGAGCATTGCAGCTCCATTGCCTCCACTATGCAGCTGCAATTAAAATTCTAGTTGGAGTTTCACTTTGCCTCCACATGGTGACATTTTTTGTTTTTTTCCTTTAGGGCTACAAAGATGATTAGGGGCCTGGAGCATCTCAGGAGGAAAGGCTGAGGGACTTGGGTCTTTTTAGTCTAGAGAGGAGAAGACTGAGGGAGAATCTCAATGCTTATAAATAGTTTAAGGGTGGGTGTCAAGAGGATGGGGCCAGTCTTTTTTCAGTGGTGCCCAGGGACAGGACAAGAGGTAACGGGCACAAACTTGAACCTAAGAAGTTCCATATAAACATGAGGAGGAACTTCTTTGCTTTGAGGGTGGCAGAGCCCTGGAACAGGCTGCCCAGAGAGTTTCACTAAATGCCCAGGTTTTTATTTCTTCCAAATCCACATGGTCTATGATGGAAATAGAAATAAAGTCCACATCTGTCAGTTCACATCCCTTTCAGAGTGAAATTATTGTCTCCATGTCACGGTGGCTGTACAGATGTGCCCTCCAGAGGCACCACAGCTTCTTCTCTATGAAGTCTCAGCTTATCACTCTCCTTTATTTTGGAAGAGGAAATAAGCCACCATCTTATCTCTACTCATATTAGCTAGATGGAATGAAAACATGCTTGGTATTTAAGATAGTGTAATAAGAACGGCTTATATTTATTTCTCTTCTGCCAAGTGCAGTCAAGCAGCAGCTAAAGATAAGTCTGAAAGTAATGGAGACCCGTTTAAAATTGGAAGGATTGGGAAACCAAGCACTTCCCCTGAGCATTATTAGCAGTTCCCTGTTCCTGGGTGCACTGAGTTTGTACACACAAGCTCCCCTGGCCCTTCATCAGTGCTCTGCTGGCACCGGTGAAGTTCCCACAACCCTGCTGCTACAGCCACGTCGTGGGCAGGAATCCCCCAGCACTACCCACCCAGACATTAAATCCTAAGCGTCAATACAGCTATTATAGTCAAAACCTGATGGTATTGGAGACCACAAATCAGAGGCTGTGGCAGCAGCAGTACACAAGCTCTCCTGCCCTCCTGCATCCATTGCCCGGGACTAAAGGGTGCATTGGAGAGGTCATGTTCCTACGAGCCCTTCATTCAAAACTCTTCTGAAGAAGAATGCTACAGCTATTCACAAAGATTAACAACATTTTGTTGCTTGCACACATCAGTCTTAACTTGCTTAGGATGTTGACACAAATCTATTCAGCATCACGGATGCAAACTACTTATTTTTGTTCTCTTCTCTTTGAACGGGATAGCACAGGAAAGGACTTCTATCCTGTTTCATATTCCACGGGGCTATGCATGTAACACTTCAAGTCATAAAGAAAATATTATCAGCTTGAACTACTTTCTAGTTTCCCTATTTTGTTTGTTCAAAGAGGAAGTTATCCGATTTATTATGCTTGGTTTATCTGGAAGCAGTCTGCAATGTGCTAGCCGAGTGCTTTGACCTTTTGCATATTCTGTAATTGATTGGCTTGGCCATCTATCTTCTCCACTTGTTGAAACCCTCACTTAGCAAAGGAAGGCCAACAGCCAAGCCTGCGTGAAAAATGTGGCACAAAAGGAATCAATTAAGAAGGGGGCATATTTCATTGTATTTCCCATAGATTATGCAGAATTTGAAAAGTTGCCTGGGCTTCACAACTACTGACAAATTATGACTATATTACAGTATTTTGATAAATCTTTTGGAGAAAAATAATAATCTTATGTGATTCCATCACCGTGGTACAAAGCAGTTAATATTCCCATTTCTCACAGTGATCTAACTTCTACTCTTGGTCTCTCCAGTTTCCTTCTGACTTTCTTGCCAACTCCTTTAATTTAATGTAAATAAAACTAAACATATTTTCCTCGTCTAATTCCCTGTAACCTATTATTTTTGACTATTCCTCACTTTTGCCCAGGAATGTGAGGGGGGGGGAAGATAGAGACGAACAAGTTGATATGGAGTTAGGAATTTAATCACTATGTTTGGGCAAGCGTCTCCAGAGTATGTCCACTCTGCTGTACCCATGCAGATGCTCAGATTTGCCTTCTCACCAGTTACATCGACCATCTCTCTGCCTGCTAGTGTTGCTAGTGCTAGGAATGGATACCCAAAGCAGCCCTAGAAGGATGGGTGGGAAGGAAGATCCACCATCTCCAGATGAGGGCCCAGATTACAGGGCTAAAGAGCAAAAAAACCTCCCATTTCCTCAGGGACCCCTGGTTTCACTACTTCTCCTCTGCAGCCTGGCACGGCTTCAGCAGAGGGGTAGAGGATGTCCTCTGGGCAGAGGAACCCACAGCCTGGTGGTCAGGGCACCCTCCTGAGAAGCAGGAGGTCTAGACTTGAACTCTCTCAGGTTTGGGGTAGCCCTCAACCT
Organism: Tringa tobata; assembly: GCA_033628505.1. Lineage (NCBI taxonomy): Eukaryota > Metazoa > Chordata > Aves > Charadriiformes > Scolopacidae > Tringa > Tringa tobata. The sequence continues at coordinate 6,272,867 of JAHREE010000245.1, read as the reverse complement.
GCTCAATCACTTTCAGGCTGAGTCACCATCCCTAGAGGCATTTAAAAGACGGGTAGTCATAGTGCTTAGACATATGGTTTAGTGGTGTTAGGTTGATGGTTGGACTAGATGTTCTGAAAGGTCCCTTCCAACCTAGGCAATTCTGTGATTCTATATAAAATTCCCCTGGATAAATCCTATTTATGCCATCAAGCCTTTGGTTGTGGGAGGCTGCATCTATTCTAATGGTGTTTTACAAGGAGTGAGCTCTTCAAAATAAAGGAGGTGCAGAGAACATCACAAACCTCTCAAAAGGGGGATTTGTGAAAGCGTTTCAAGCACTATTGGCCTTGAGCATAGGTGAAAAAACATACTGTAAAAGACATTCAAACACTGAAAAAGTGTACACACATGGCAATTTTTACTGAAATGTTGGCAGTCCTGTCCATACAGAAATGCTGCATTTGGATGAGTCTCAGCCCCAGTTACCCCGTCCCAAAACTCGTGATTATGTTCTAGCAGTTAGTCTCTGCAGTAAAAGAGGATTGGATAAGAAAAGGCTGTATACCTCCAGTAAGGATAGGAGTCGTACTGAATTCAAGCGATGCATAACCAGGAAGAAAAAAAGCATTAAAATTGCACATTTGCTTTATCCGATAAGGGTGGTCTGTATGAATGGAGAAACTGGAAAAGTCCCTTAGCTGAAGAGGGGCAGTTTTTCTACGTAATTCAGAAATTGTCCTGCCCTCCAAACTACGTAACGTGGCCTTTGGTCCGTGCATCTCTCGGGCAGAGAGGGCAGCTGCTGAGTGCAGCTCGGTGCTCACGCCATGAGATGTCCAGCCAGATGGTCTATAGAGCTCTCTTCATAACCCAGGGGACATCAGCCCCGCACACGAGGCACCCCATGGTTCTCCCCAACCACACATACAGCTGGCTCGGGTTTGAAGAAGGCATTATCTGACACCCTTCTCCAAATGGTCTGGGGGTTACTCCAGGATAAAATGGCAATTGCTCAAGAAAACCAAACACTCCATATAGATACCCATGTATATTTATTTCTGCTGTTCCTTCTCTGGCTGGCTGATAGACTGTCCTTCCGGCTGCTAAACTGCCATCAGAGGGTGGTATTTCTTTTTTACAATGCTCCTAAATTTAATGGAAGGAGGATTCTTACAACTGTTAGTTGACACCATCCCCCAAAGCTAAGACAAACCCAAAGCAGGGAGGCTGAAGCTCAATTAATTACAGCTGGCATTGTACAGCAGAAGAGCAGGATGCAGCCTGCATTACCAGCAGTTACCTAAGTAGAAGGATTCAGCCCCAAAAATAATCACTCAAGCTCGGGCTTTTTGGAAAGACTGGAAAGATCTATGCCATTAAATTTCTGTTCATAAAACTTTATTGTCTACAGACGCCTTTCCAAGTGAGTAGGCTGTTGGCTATAGGCATTTCCTGACCTACTCGAGTTCCCTGACACTAATGGTAACGAAATATAGCTGGTAACTTTCTGAAACGAAACGCCTGATTCAGAACAAACAAATCTCTGCTGTCACGATGAGCCTGACTGCTTAAACCTGCTGAGGTAGCATAATGGCACTGACCAAAATGAGCAATTTATCCTAAGAAGCTGGAACATTTATTTTAGTTAGCAGAAAAGCCTTTCTTTCGTGGGTTCAGAGATGTATCGGGAAGGCCAGAAGTTTAAGTTAGGGACTTCAGCAGGCACAGGTGAAGGTTTTAACGCTCATCCTAAACCTCCAAGGTGTGCTGCCACAGTGGAGACCTACTGCTACCCTTGTGCAACTGAGTGTTGGAACTAACAGAAGGCTGGGGCGCAGGTTGTCGGGGCCCACAAATACCTGCTTTTCAAATACACAGGCCTTGGGCAACCAGCCATTGTGAGGTGCTATCCAAAAGACAGGCTGAGCTTATCTAGGAGTTCCAAGCTCCTAACATGGGGTGGGTGTTTCTCCCCCCCGCTGCCCCCAGCACCCTGCCCTCCTAAGCTGTGTGTTCCTGCCACTGGTCCTCCCACTCATTGGAGACCTCCACGGGCAGATTCAGCTCATCAAGCTGGTGCCAACTCACCCAGCAAGAGCTCGCACCTTTCTTCTGCCAAATTAACAAGCTGAAAGAGCCACTGGAGGGCTCAGGATGCGTTAAAGGCAGCGCAAAGGAGCTCAGCGGGGAGCAGGCAGGGAGGGATGTGGCAAGCATGGGGCTATGGCCACTGGCCCCGGAAGTGGCCACCCACACCATGCTGCAGGTCAGACCCGGGCGGCTGAATGTGTTACCACCCACTGGCACCACCACCCTCTTCTCTGAAGGCTGCCAAGCAAGTGGTGGTGGCACGTGTTGGGCTGTACGAGATGCTGCAGCTCATGGCATGGTCCAGTTTCCAAGAAGGTGGCCGGAGGCAGCAATATTGCAATCACTTTTTGAGACAGGGAATGCACAAGCTTGCCTGCATAGAGGGATTTGTTTGGGAGTTTAGGTTTGCAGGACATTTTTCATTGAATTAAAGAAACAGAGACCAGAGTCCATCAGTCATCCTAGGTTGGTGTGCCTCCAGCAGAAGATGCTACAACCTTATGGTCTCTTCCCATGGCGTGGTGACTCTCAGCATCCCTCTCCATGGCAGGGATGGAGGCTGCCCACCCTGGCTGCTGAGGCATTGCACTGGGAGGAAGGTGCTCCTTCCTCTACCCCTTCCTACCCAACTGTTCTCGTAGCAAAGCTTGGCGCTGAGGGGGGCGAAGATGTGGATGGAGAGAAGGTGCCGAAGCAGCAGCGGGGAGCAGCCCAGAACTGGCTGGTGGGACGGTGTGGTTTGAGCCAGGCCATGGGGACAACAGCTCTCACACTCAGCCAGATGGTGTGAGTGGAAAGAGGAGTGGGAAGGCGAGGAGAGGAGCCTTCATGCTTTCCTCACTGCTGCCAGGAACAAGCAGCTTCGCCGCCCAGGGATGGGAGGCAGCCCCCTGCCAGAGCCTGGGGTCCCCCCTCTCCATCCTCACCCAGCCCTCCGGCCCAGCCTTCACCGCTGGGAAAGGAAGGTACAAATGTAACACGAAGAGCAGGGAGGAATTTGGAAAATCCTGTGATTGTTGGAGCGGTAACAAGCCCAGAAAGCTGCAAAGCCCATCACCGCCATGCTCCCTTCCCCGGGAAGGCAGGGGCTGCTTCACTCGCTCCCCGCAGCAAGGATGAGAGCGTGCAGCCTTAGGTGGAAAGACGTGTGTACTCAGATGTGGAAATCTAAAAGGAAAAATACAGTCTTCTATACCCTTTTTTGGTTTTTTTTTTATCCTTTCATATGCATGTGTGTGTGTGTTTCCTAACCAATTGCTAATTCAGTCCATCTATAGTGAATAAACAGACCAGTATTTTGGAATCTGTTTTTAATTACAGTGTTGTTTCTTTTTAATGATGAAAAATGAGGGTATCCTTTCTCTGTCCCATGTGACCTGTTTTCTATAGGATTTCTATTTTAAAAATCTCCAAATATCTTTCTTTTCTGGTTCCAAAATATCACTGTTCTCCACCCCTTATATTTCCTGGACAGCGTTTTAACTCCACAGTAACTAATTGCGCTGTGAATGTATTTATCCTCACAGATATGAGAGAGAGAGAGACCTCTAATTTCCGTAGTGCTGTTTTCCAAATTTTCTTGAAGCTTCCCAAGTGACTCCAGCCAAACAACCAAGGAGTAATAGTGCTGCAAGGCAAAAGAATTACATCATTAGGAATTACTAAGAAATGGTGGACTCGGTCCCTTTTTGCACTCATGTCTCTGTGTGCCTCTCTGCGGTGTTTAAGAGGGCTCATTAAGGGTTACTCTGCCGGGGCAGAAGTGCCTGAGTGGAAGCACGTTGATGAGGCTGGGCTTTGAGAGAGAGAATTACTTCAGTTTCCAAAGGACCCCAAATGCTGAAAGCACGACCATGGCTTTAATTACCCATTCCTTGACACTCTCTCTGCACTAAATGCCTGTCTTTACTGAGAGAACGGAGCGCCTGAAAACTGGAACCATTTTTATAGGGCATTTTTGCTATTTTAAAGCAGATATTTATCTCCACTTTATAAATCTGTCTTAAAGAACCTTCAGAATCACTCCTCCCAAGCAGTGAGGGTAAAATGCTTTTCTCTCCTACCACCCGCAGGTTAAACCTCTGGAGATGTGAAACTCCAAGGTTAAAATCCTTCGGGATTTTAGGAGAACTCCCTTTCTGGCCGCCCAAGGCTATCCCTGCAGAGTCCCTGGTGCTGCACACTCACCCAGAGCTGGCACCACAACCGTGAGCAGTACCTGCTGCTGCCTTCCCAAAGCCACAGGCCATCGTGCTGAGGGACAGAGTGTCTTCCACCCCACGTCCCCTCCTGACGTCACTGTCGAGCATAAGGAGAAATGGCAAATTTTAGATCGGATGAGCTATCAAAGGGGTTTGAGAATCACTTACTAAGAAAGAGATAATTTTTTTCTCATAACTTCTTGGTTAAAATTAGTATTTTTTTCCCTCCAACATGCCACAAGGCCATGATTGCAGAGTAATGTGCAGAAGAGCTCTATACATTTTGCTGGTCATGCCAAGAAAGGTAGCACATCTTGACTTTCCCCCTTGCATATATAGAAGGAGATATCTCTCTATCTGATGACTTCCCTCTAGTTTCCACATAAGCTAAACTACTCTTTCCCTCTCTATGTTAGAATTTCTGTGTGTGTGTGTGTGGTTGTTACCCACAAACATGGAATCTGCTCTTTTCAAACATTCGCGTTTGACACCTTTCAATATTGGGTTAAAAAGCCTAGATAATGGTTTTGCAGGTCATGGATTTTTTTTGATTCAGCTGCCAATAGGGAGAAGAATTGGGCTAGGCTGCTTTGAAATACTTAATGTTGCTTATCTCTTCTTTTTTTTTAAAGCAAAAACAAAAGGAAAAAAGGAGGAGGAGGGAAGATGTGCTTTGAGTTACTTAATCTTTTGAACACTGGTATTAAAAGACAATGAAGAAAAAAAATTGCCTGTCATGAGGTGTAGGAGACCAACTCCTTCCTCTGCTTCAGCAGATCTGAATCTGTTTTCCCTCCAGGAAAATATCTTGATGTCCAGCCATGAGGATATTCTTGGGTGGATCCTCTGAGTCTCTCTGACGTAAGTTCAGCTTCACACTGGCTAGGTAAGTGTTTTCTGCACTGAAGACAAGATTATTTTTTCATTGGGAGGGCGAGGGCACTCCCCAGTGACGGGGGAGGCTCCAGTTCCCAGCCACTCTTCCCGTGGTTGAAAGCAAAATCTCAGCATGAGTTCACAAATTCTCATCTGCTGCTTCAAAATTATTTTATTTCACGAATACGTTATTTGTTCCCCTGCCACCTCCCCAAAGAAAAGGGAAAGGAAACAGAATACTCCACTTATGTCAATTCCATATAACCCCTCTGTTAGCTAAATGGCTACTTTAAATCCTTTAGGAAAAAAAAAACAAACAGTGACATGAAAGCAACATTTGCTGTTGTCACAGTTGAATTCTGTGGGCAGAAATGATGGAGTCAGTGCTCCCAAGCCACTCACTGGGGGACGTGTCTGCTGCTGAGCAATTAAGGAAAGTCCCTCCTTGCACAGATTCGTTGGATGAGAGAGGGGAGACCTGCCCTGCTCAGGGCAGAGGGGCTGTGGGGATACGGGGGTGCAGGGATGTTGGGATGTGGGGGAGAAGGGATGTGGGGATGTGCAGATGCAGGGATGTGCAGATGCTGGGATGCTGGGATGTGGGGAAGAAGGGATGCAGGGACGTGGAGATTCTGGGAGGTGAGAAGGTGAGAGTCTCCTTCCCAACACGGAAAATCCTCGCAGCTCCATAGACACGTCTGCTCTGTGTGCCTGAGAATGAGTCCAGTTCCCTCTGCAGCACCAGTCTCCACAGCAGCCATCCAACCAATTTTTCCACCAAGTGACTTAAAGACAATACGGTTAGAAAAAAAAAACAAAAAACACCGCCCAAAAAACCGGAAAAAAAAAAACCCCAGCAGAAAACTGGCTGTGCTATTAGCAGCTTGTTTGCCCCAGAGGAGAAGGGTTGGCAGGGAGTGATCAGAGAGAAGCTGTGGGCACAGCTCTGGCTGCCCAGCCCCTGCCCACCCCCGGGACCACAGACCTGGCTGCCCTTGGCCACGGGGCTAGCGGGGGGCTCAGGGTGTGCAGGGAAAGACTCTGCTCCTTTTGCTGCCCAGATGCAAAGGAGTCTTTACAAAGGCTTGAAATGCAAAGTCCCCTCGCGTTCCCATGCCGGGTGAGCAAGGCAAAGCAGGAGGCTCATTTATTTTTTTCCCCTAAGACAAGTCAAAGGCCCTTCCATCACCTGGAGGCGAGAGGCAAGAAGCACCCAGTCCCAGAAAGCCCCAGGTTCGCTCGTTCTCTGCCTGTTATTGCCCTCTGGTGGCACTTTCTGAAAATACCATCATCGTTTTATTTGTTATTGGGAGTGTCATTTAGTCCCCCATTGCTTTTATTCTTTATACTCCTTTTTTACAGTTTGCCTCTAACGTGTTTGACTGCATCGCCAGCTTGAGTAGCCTCAGACCGGCGATGCTAAAATATAATTATGTGGTTGCCAAGCTCCTCTAAAAGCTCCTCCTTTATCAGTGGTGATTTTGGTACTGATGTTTCACCTGCCTAACCCACTCAGGGTGGAAACTCCTGCCACTACACCAAGTTCTACCAGCTCAGGACATGGTCTTGCTGGTTTTGCACACCCTTTAGTGCACTCTTTGAGCAGGGTATCCCAATGGACAGGCTTCAATGTGACTACTGTGTCCAGTTTTGGGCCCCTTACCACAAAAAAAAAAAAAAAAAGACATTGAGGTGCTGGAGCAGGTCCAGAGAAGGGCAACGGAGCTGGTGAGGGGTCTGGAGAGTAAGTCTTATGAGGAGAGGCTGAAGGAGCTGGGGTAGCTCAGCCTGGAGAAAAGGAGGCTGGGGGGAAACCTTATTGCTCTCTACAACCACCTGAAAGGAGGGTGTAAAGGGGAGTGTTGGTCTCTTCTCCCAAGTCACAGGCGATAGGACAAGGGGAAATGGCCTCAAGTTGCGCCAGGGGAGGTTCAGGTTGGATATTAGGAAACATTTTTACATGGAAAGGGTTATTAAGCCTTGGAATGGGCTGCCCAGGGAAGTGGCTGAGGCACCATCCCTGGAGGTATTTAAAAGATCGGTTGACATAGTGCTTACAGACATGGTTTAGTGATGTTTTTTTATCAGAGTTAGGTTGATAGTTGGACTAGATGATTTAAAGGTCCCTTCCAACCTGGACAATTCTATGATTCTATGTCCCCCTTGCCCTGTGTACAAGCTAAGAGCATCCATCAGTTTATATTCCAAAGACAAGCTTTTGTCCAAGAAAGGTTGTTTTTCTGAAGCCAGGATAATAATGAACTGGTTGCTCCAGTCATCACTGTAAATGAATGGAGATGATCTGCCCTACAACAAGCTTAGCATTATGGTTTCTTTGCATAATTTTTGTGCTTTTGAAAGGACCAGGACTAGGAGTCAGCTCCACCAAAAAAAGGGGGAAAGCACCTATTTTTAGGGGTGTAACTTAAAGCTTAGAGATCTTTCATATAAAATAAATGAATTACACACACACACACACACTTCATCTGAATTTGGAAAACTTTAGTTAAATTAGTGTCAGTGTTACTTCAACCTGGTCTAGTGGGAGGTGTCCCTGCTTATGGCCGGGGGGTTGGAACTTGATGATCTTTAAAGTCCCTTCCAACTCTAAGCATTCTGTGATTCTATGATTTGCTCCCTCTGCACATAGCGTTGCTCCTGCTGGAGAGGATGCAAAGCCTCCAGCAAGTCATTTTGATGGGAACCTTGTCTCCACAGCCTCAGAAACCTTGGTGTTAACTGCACAAAAAGGTCCTGAAAAGCGCTAACCCAAGTAAAGCAGCTGGCATGGGGTCCTCTCCTTCTGCACGCAGACAGCACCAACCAGCCAAGCTACTGTGATACACCAACACCATCCCCTGCTTTCATGGCTGCGGGGCAGATCTGCTGTGAAATAACATGAGATGGAAGAACATAAAAAGGATGATTTGCGCCTGGGTTTCCAGTCTGAACCGTTCAACCCAGCTGTTCCCAAACTCAGTGAAGGTCTTTCACAGAGTTTTTAAAATGTGTTGCACTCACTGAACGAGGATTCAGAGCTAACAAAAACAACATCAACAAAGAAAACCAACAAAAAACCCCACCACAGAAAAGGAAACCTCAGATCTGAGCTCTGCTTTACGCCAGCCCAGAGGCGAGACAGGAGCAAAGCCAGCCTGGCATTTCAGAGTCTCCTGCTGTTGGTGATGTCTTCTGCACTTACAGGCCTTGGGGACTCCCTCGGGTCAGAGTGAGAAAAGCACACTACGGTGCCTTTCTCCTGGGAAGCCTTTGAGCCCTGGGGCTGCACAGAGGAGAGAGAAAAGGACCAGGGAGCTCACAAATGCCTGCGAGGATCAAGAGGCATCTGCTGGGCTGGGAGAAGGAAGCAAGGCAAAGTTGCAGAGGAATGAAAAGAGAGACCTTAAAAGGGATATAACGATGTGCAGGGAACGCAGCAGGGCTGGAGGCAGGCACTGAATCCTCTGCTGCGGTGAGAAACCAGAAAGTACATCCATCCGTAGTCCTTAGCGCTGCAAACGAGTCTGGGAAATTAATTCCTCGTTATGGAGAGGAGTCTGCCAACAGAATGAGCTTCGGCTAGTAGGGTACAGAATTGGTCTTAGCAAGAATGCTGCGGCTGAGGGATGATGCTGAGCGTGTCCCGGGATGCTCAGGCACCAGCTGGCCACATCGTGGTCCCTTGCAGGTGGGCAAAAGGATGGGGGCGTTATCTTTTGGGCTTCTGCCTGGGGCTTTGATGGCAGTTTTATCTGATGAACCACAGGGCTGGGTTCAAAGTTTGGAACTGGGAAATTTTATACAGTGTCACCTAGAAGATGCCTTTATTTTTATTTTATTTTTTTTCAGAAAAACAAGGTAGGAAGAAAGCCAGGGTCTTCCATCTGTTTTGAAAGCCCTTGCGCTCAAAGGAGTACATTCTTCCCCCATTTTGTTAACATCTCCAATTTAGTTTTTGGAGATCTGAGATGTTAATCCCCCCCGGTATTTTCAATAGCAGCTGTGTGGCACACCGCCCTCCTGCTGCTGAAGGCTAAGATGTGATTTGGCTTGTCGTTTCACTCCAAGAATGGTCTTAGTGTATCACAGAGTTTTCTCTTTATTTTGGGATATATGGTTATGTGAATTCAGTACCTGTTCAAGGTCCCTGCCAGCACCTGCAAGTCTCTTGAGCGGGATCAAATACATGCTTTACTTCAGCAATATGAAGCTCCCAGCACTCTGATAGAGTTTCTTCTTACAAAAAATTTGAATTAGTAACATAATACAGAAAATTCAATAATAAACTTATTTGTGGAAGTGGAATTTCAGGTTGCTATTATAGCTAATCGCTGAAAAAAACCCCAACAATTTGACCTCAACATACATAATTAAAAAAAAACTCCTCTCTCTAAATGCAGAACAAGAATGTTATCTGCTTTTTGGGATGAAAGCAGTAAGATGGAAGAAGCAATGTGGATATCAGTTTACTGCCCATTTGGGATATCTGAAAAGCCATTTTTAAGCTACAAAATGCCACTGCTGTGAAGCTGGGTAGCCCTTTGCTCGCACTACAAGTGGGATGAGTTACGTTCTGGTTATTTCCATGTAGAAATAGCTGATGGGCAGCCGTGGGGAAAGGGGACACAAAGGCTTGGGGAGGCAAGAGGATGGACAGCAGATGCAAAGGAGACTGGCTTTTACTGGTGTGCAGGACTAAAGCAGCCATATTGCAGGCTGGGGAATTCCTGTTTGGGTGCTGATGTGCCCATTGATGTGCCCACACAACACTCAATGGCCATTAATCTGCTTTTCCTCAGGACATCTCCTGTGGGAGCGTGATGCTGTTATCCTTATTTTACGAGTGAGTGGCAGAGGCAAGAGAATAGAATCATAGAATGGTTTGGGTTGGAAGGGACCTTCAACATCATGGAGTTCCAACCCCCCTGCCATGGGCAGGGACACCTCCCACCAGACCAGGTTGCTCAAAGCCCCATCCAGCCTGGCCTTGAACACCTCCAGGGATGGGGCAGCCACAGCTTCTCTGGGCAACCTGTTCCAGTGCCTCACCACCCTTACAGGAAAGAATTTCTTTCTGGAAGAGGTTTCACCTGTGTGGTCTGGCTGCTCCCTCTCACTCCCCCTATGGCCACTTTAGTGAAGGATGGCTGGTGTCCTACCACCCTGGAAAGAGGCCAAGGAGGTGAGGGGAGCTGAGAGCATGACCTGATGGACACGGCAGCCCTCTAACAGCCCGGAGCATACAGCCAACATTTTTTGACTTAGTAAGACTACAGTTCTTCTTAGTTGTTGAGCCACCTTGTGCTGCTGGGAGATCTCTAGGACCAACAAGTGGGCATCATGAATCTTGTAGTGCTTGGCCTGAGCTGTGGTTATGTCCAGATTTACACCAGTTTCTTCCTTTCCTTACTTTGACCTGTTGGTGGGGTTTTCCAAAACATTCCTTGTTGACCCAGCTCCCATGTTCCTTTGAGTCTCAGTCATGGCTCATCACTTCCACTGAGGAGCTGGAGGTCACACAAGTCCTTGAAGATGCACTGAAGAAAGCAGTGGAGAGGGTTTTCTGGTGGAGCTAATACAATGGGTGAAAAAAACAATAGTTGTGCAACTATTGTATGCTCTTTATCTGAGACAATGGTGAAAAAACGTAGAATTTGTGAAAATACAGCTATTTTAGCATTTATCTTAAAAAAAGTAGTGGAATTAATTAGAACATGTGAAAAGCATTCAGTTAAAAGGTATAAAAAATATACCTCGAGTACATCTTCTATACATCCTGGAAGGGATTTTTTAATTATAGTGAAAGCAGTGTTGCAATACCTTTAATTTCTGCAGCTAACAGGCTATTTTATGTTCAAAATAGGTAAATCAAACCTAGACCAGCCTTGTGCAGAGGCGAGAGCTCAGGTTTTACAGCAGCAGCCGAGCCGACTGGCGTGACTGCAGATACCCTGCGTCTGCAGAGCTAAACACGGCTCAGAGCCCCCCAAAATTTAAGGGTGTTGTTTTTACCGTGAAGTGTTCTTTTGTTGAGCCTTTGAAACGAGCGTTGCTCCGGCAAAAAAAAAAAAAAAAAAGGCAGGAGTTTGTCAGAAGAGGTGTCTGGTTTTTCGGCAGTGGATGTGCAGCCCTTGTGCTCTGCCTTTCCTCCCTGTACCGAGGGTTTACGGCGACTGCTTCGGTCGGACATGCCCGGAATATATGATCAAACCACTCACAGTCCCACACTTAAATGTATTTTGCGTCATTCTTTTGTTTCCCTCGCTCGTCTGGTCATTTGGAAAGCTTTCATTTGCACATTTACAAGTAATTTAAGTTGTGGGTTTGTTTCCCCCCCCCCCCCCCCTTTGTCCATGAGCTCCCGAAACCAGATTTGATTATTGCTACTTAGGTTTGATTTAGGCTGCGATTATAACAAGAGCGCTTCCAAACATTCAAAATTCATGAATTCAGTTATTCCCAACCCCGAACGATAAAATGTTAAATACAATAAATGTGAGAGCCTTCATTTTCCTTCTGGCTTTTGAATCTTATGGATGAAATCAGCCCATATTTTCAACGTTTTCTATATAACCAGGAGAGTTAAAGGCTTTGTATCCCCCAGCTCAATTTTTCCTCATTTTTTCAAGCACAAATGCACACAGTAAAGAGCAGGCCAGTCAAAAAGTTGCTAAAAATCTTTGTGAACCATCTGCAATCTCCGAGCACTGCGGGAAAATAACCCTGTAAAAACTGTTACTAAATCACTGCAGATTAGAAGCTGTGTAAAAATACTCACATCCCAAAGCCAAACACACTGAACTCACTGTTTGGGCAGGGAAATTTTTGGCATCTTTACTGAAAAGCAGTTTTGCAATACCAAAAAAAGAAAGAGGAAAAAAAAAGGAAACTCATTTCCCTATTGGATTCTTTCCTGCCTGTTGGAAAATTATACGAGGATGTGCCTCGCAGGTGTTACAGCTACAGCTTCGGTAAATTAAACAAACTATCGGGTTAAAGCAAAATCACTCTGCAAAAACAGGAACTGCGGCGGTTTCTGTTTCTGTCTCGCAAGCCCAAAAATGGGAGCACAAAAAATATTGTCTCAGAAACCTGAAATGGGAGCACCACGCATTCTCTCACACGAAAGCCTGGAAATGCTGCATCCCACCAGAAGATGTGAGCACAGTGTGAGGCTGGAGGGATGGCACGAGGATGGGGGGGGTGCATATGAAATACACCAGTTTATTCTTGCTGTTCCAAGCTGGCTTTCAATATGATCACGATTTACGGGAAGTAAGGATGAGCTTTAAAAAAGGCAGGCTGTTGAATCCTGAGACATTTCCACCCACTCTGTTTTCACTGCATAAATCAGAGCCTGCCTTTGTTTGGCAGCGGTATTGTAGCAACGTCTAGGGGTTCAGATCAGCCGTGGAGACGCCTCTGAGCCAGCCGCCCTGCAGAAAATAGGGAGTCAAATCCTCCAGAGTGGAAAGTTCATCTGCCGTGTGCCTGGTTTGATGGGCACCATCCAGAGCTGAAGGCATGGCTGGACCCCCCGTTGTACCAAACCAAAAAGGCCCATCTGCAGCTTGAGTGAGGGAGGGACCAGGCAACAAGCAGCACACCCATCAGCAAGTGAGACTGTAGATTAAAAAAAAAATCTATGGGAAAAAGAATAACACTAAGGAAGGTCAGCACTGCTGCAGGACCAAGGGCTGGGCTCCCCGCTGGGAGGGAGGCGTCGCAGGGGGAGCACCCGAGACTGCACTGCAAGGGATGCAGTGGCTCCAGGGCCCCTCCTGCCGCTCTCGAGGGGCAGGTTTGTCTGGTTTATCTCTGGGTGAAGGACCTAGGCTGACCTGCAAAGCTGCATGGAGGCAGCGTGCCCTGGCCACGCACTTGAGCACGTGGGTGATGGACAAGGCAGTTGTGCTTGGTCATACCTCAACAATGCGCTCTGCAGGTCCGTGGGCTGGTGTGGAGCCTCCACCTTCATCCAAAGTCCCCACAGTAGCGGTGCCTCCTCTGTAGCCACTGGGACAGGGTCTCCTTACCCCTCCACCCCTTTGTACCCACTCTCCTCCCACGCTCCCAGGCCTTTCCTCGTTGTTTTCCATACACCTGCACTCCCACATTTTCCTCCTGTCTTCCCCTAACTCTCCATTCCCCTGGATTTACTGGGCATCTCTTGAGGTGTAAACCAAGAAACTGTCTTTCCTGCCCAGATCAACAGCCTCATTTCTACCCCTCTTGAAAACCATGAAACAGCAGCCGTCGGGGAAAATTTGGCAATGGAAGAGCATGAGGATTGTGTACAAACTAATGAACCATATAAAGTAGCTGTTCCCTTTTACTCAGTCAACATAAACGGAGAAAGGAAGCTCTAAGAACGCTTTCCTACAGAGTTTATGACCACCAGATATCACCGAGGATAAAAGCTTGGGAGATCAGAGTTTTTTGATCCCACAGGAACATCAGCAGAAATGATATGCACGGTTACGTCTCTGTAGAAATAAGGCTCAAGACTGCCAACCTTCCTAGGTGAATGTATACATCCTGTTAGCTGACAGGACAGCAAAAATACTGCAAAAATACTCTCCCTATCCAACAAATACCATTCTTCCCACTACAAAATAACGAGTATTGCTTTCTAGAGCACCTCATCTTGGCTGTCTTTCTCAGCAAGATGCCTGAGCACCCCTCGCGCCGGGCTGGCAGGACACCTTCTTGTTCCGACCATGCCTCGGTCTTCAGAAGAAAACTTTGTCAACAAGTCCGTATTTCTTCAAAGAGCTTAATTGCTCTGGCGTATCTGTAACGTAACCCAGAGACATCTTTCTCTCAGTAGCCTACAAGATGTATATCTCTGGCTGAACTCAAGATGAAAGCCTTCTGTAAAACAGAAGGAGCAGCAAACTGCAGCACAGCCAACAGAAACGAGCTTAGACTTCTGAAATATTTATGAATAGCTAAACAAATGAGGGTAAAAAAGTATTTTCTTTGTAAGTGCAAGCAACCCAGGAACTGTAAGATGAATTACATGATGAACTATGACAGGTAGTATATTTGTAGTATCCATTCTTGTGTTGTAGCTAAATTAATTGAGGTAGCTGTATGGTATGAGCACGGGTCTCAGGAATTAACCTAATCATTCAGATGTGACCTCTCTCTCTAATGCTCAGAAATTAGCAATATATCATGTGTTCTTTTAAGATCTGTGGTATCTTTATCTCTGCCCAGTGCTTACAAAAGCAATTGTAATTGTGCAAAATAAGCAAAAGGGATGCAAAACACTGATTGGATCGGAACTGTGGTGGCATCACTTGACTCTAAAGAGACTTTGGTGTAGCTGAAGAGTTGAAAGGCTTTTCTCTTCTTTTCTTTCCTAGAACTCATCAGCTTCTCAGACCTGCCAGCACAACTGCATGTACTAGCTAGCTCTCAAAATGGCATGCATTAGAAAAGCTCTAGTGCTGTCCCCGACCCAGATCCTCTTGCTGGGAGCAGATCCGTGTGCTGGAAGATCTGAGGATGAACACCCACCCCGTGACTGGCCTCGGCTCCAGCCTGGGCACCATGCCTGGGCTTTTGGAGGCACAGACACTCCTCTGCTGCTCTGTGGGGTGCAGAACCCAGCACAGGCTGGTGACAGCTCAGGTGGTTTAGTGCCACGACAACGCACCAAATTGCATTTACTGTCTTGGGAACCTCGTGCAGTCGGAAAAAGAGATTTCCCAAGCAGGCTGTTCATTAGCAGGGCCCTTGGAGCAGCGCTCTGAGAAACCCAGACGGACCCATGGGAGGTGTTCACCAGTCTCAAGACAGTGCGTGGAGGGAAACCTCTACTCTGGACTCATGAGACCCCACCTGGAGTACTGTGTCCAGCTCTGGACACATGTCCTTCCTCAACACAGGAAGGACATGGACCTGTTGGAACGGATCCAGCGGAGGGCCACGAAGATGATGAGAGGGATGGAGCACCTCTCCTATGAGGACAGACTGAGAGAGCTGGGGTTGTTCAGCCTGGAGAAGAGAAGGCTCCAGGGAGACCTTAGAGCAGCCTTCCAATATCTGAAGGGGGCTACAGGAGAGATGGGGAGGGACTTTTTTTCAGGAAGAGCAGTGACAGGCCAAGGGGAAACAGTTTTAAATTGAAAGAGGGGAGATTTATATTAGATACCAGAAAGAAATTCTTTCCTGTGAGGGCGGTGAGGCACTGGAACAGGTTGCCCAGAGAAGCTGTGGCTGCCCCATCCCTGGAGGTGTTCAAGGCCAGGCTGGATGGGGCTTTGAGCAACCTGGTCTGGTGGGAGGTGTCCCTGCCCACGGCAGGGGAATTGGAACTCAATGATCCTGAAGGTCCCTTCCAACTCTAACCATTCTATGATTCTATGATTCTATAAGAGTCACTGGAGGGTGAGCATCAGGTGTAAGTTGAGTGTGTGTGTGTCTCTGTGTGTGTGTGTGTGCATGGCTGGAGGTGGGCACTGCTCAGGGTCCTTGGGCACCACAAGCCCAGCCAAGTTCCATGCGAAGGCTCAGTGTGGGACACTGGGGACCCTGCCAGCCCTTGTCTGGACAAACCTCTTGGTGGTGGTGTTGGGCTGACACTGCTCCAGCGCTGGGGCAGGCTGTCCTGCTGCGAAAAGGAGAGGCTGAAATACTGGGGTTCCTGATGAATGATGCTCTCCTGTCCAGGCATGGACATACAGCCCAACCACGGCAGCAAACCAAAGGAAATCTGCTTCTCTCTGCACTGGAATTTTCCTGAGCTAGAGATCTCAGTTTGGTTTCATAACCAGACATGTATCAGTAACCTACATCTCACTAAAGAAAGGATTTATCTTCGCTTTTTTTTTTTTCCCCCTGTTCTTTTCCTTCTGCACCCAGCCGCCTGACTCCGTCTCTCTTTGGTGTATTTCACCAGGAATAAAAGCTGTCACAACATTTCCTCTCCAAGTGCCACTGTGCCTTAGGTTTCCTCTCCTGACAGCTGAAACGCCGGCTCCATCGGATGCACGTGAAGGTGGAAGCTTTAAAATGGCTCCCCGTGCCCCCGGCCCACTTTGCCACGCTGCCTCGCTGGCGAGGAGCCTTTTCAAAGGGTCACTTTTAAAAGGAGAGACCGATCCTGGCTGTGACATACTTAAAACTGCTGAGTGATGCTTTCAGGAGGAACAGGCAGGGAACGCTGCCTGCAACCTGCTTCCGCAGGGCAGGGGAAGGGGCCGAAGCTCCTCCTTCAAAAACTGTGACAAATCACCGGTCTCTTGGATGAACTCTATTTTCAAAATACTTTTCCTTTACTTCCTTTAATCCCTTTCTCGGGGGGCAAAGTCAAATCTTCCCTCCCTGGCTTTGATCTCAGCTCCTGATGCTGCAGTTTCCAGAGCTTTAGCTGGGAAAAAGGGGGAGATGCTGGGGGCAACCCGGGCTTTCTCCTGGGCTAGCGCCCCGCAGCCCTGTGATGCTTTCCTGCCTACGCTGCTTTCTGCATCTAGAAAATGTATTTTTACTCTTGCATGAAAGGTAATGGTGAAAAAGAGTGATTTGTTTTGATTAGTAGGAGCCCACAGAACGGGCTGTTCTGCTAAGAATGGTGGTACGTGGATCTGCGGGTACCACAGTTTATCCATCTCGGCCCATTTTGTTTTCTGTTTTAGGATTTCCTCGGGCTTTGATTGCACTTTAGGATTTTTTTCTAAACAACAAATTATATGTAAAGGCTGAAAAAAACTTACTGACAGGTCTGTAATTCTGGCCGATGCATCATTCCTGCCACAGAGGTGCTGTGGCAGAGGTGTCATAAATGTTGGTGGTGAACACCGGGATGGACCCTGCTCCCGCCACAGGACGGGGGACTTTGTCCTTGGTTTCCAGCAAACCCCAGCTGGCCTGATGCTCTTCTTCTCTTAGCATGCAGTGCGCTTCCAAAATACACATAATGCCTTTTCCTGGCATTGCCATTTGAGCCTGTGGTTCTACGGCGACTGAAGAAATAAAAATGCCGTAATACTCTGGCAGCCGGCGGGGCAGGGCAGGACAGGGCTATTTCTCTGTCCACCAGGAGATGGCAGTGAATATGCTGAATATGGGGTTTTTTATCCCCCTTTATTTCACTGGTACATACTCCCTGAAAGATAAGGGGTCCTTTGAGGACAACTGAGCTGTAACTCTTTCGTTTCTGTTTAATTTTCTTTTTCCGTTGCTTGCATGTACATCCTCCCCCTACCTCCTTCTTCAGCGGCTCATCCCTACAGACAGACAGGTGCAAAGCAGCGTCCCAGAGGCTGAACAGCAATATTTGGGGGTGAAAAAGAAGAAAGGGGGGGTGGCACGTTTTGGAGCTGGCAAGGCAGCGTGCGAGCGGGCTGTGGCGCTGAGGACGCAGCCCTGATCCGGGTGGTTTTCCGCCCGTCCTCTCCTCACAGACCCTTGTGGCAAAATTGAATTGACATTTAGCTTCCAGATTTCACCCCTGACGTCCTCAGCTGGCCAGAGGATGGCAGGAGACACGTCTCCTCGCCCTGCCTCAAGCTCGTGTGCCTTGGGGCCATATAACTCATAGCGCTGGGAGCATCCTGCTAAGGACCCTGACATTTCCTGCCGCAATGTCTTCCATCACAGGGCTTCCCAAAAGGGTACATTAACATATGAAGTCCCATAGATTTTGGGAGGGCAGAAGGAGACAATAGCTCAGAAAGGGAGAGTTTTCTGGCCTGACCCCACCGGCAACGCTTGTGGAGCGGAGTCCTTGTCTTCTCCCTTCCCTCACCGCTTTGGAGTGGACCCTCAAGAGTTTGGTGCCTTCTGCACTTGGAGATGACAAATTGCAAATGGATTAAAATGCCACAGCTGAAAAGGTGGACTTTTTTTTTTTTTTTTTTTTGGGGTAGTGCCATAAATAAAGAGACACTATGTCCCCATTTCACGTAGTGCTCTGAGAACTTTCTCAGGGACACCTGAAATGCCCCAGTTTTTCATTGCTCCTATCAAAACATTTTTCTAAATAATTACAGAGTGTTAAAAATGGATTGCTGTACCCAGGGGAATTTGTTCTTTGTTTGCCAGGAACAAATAGGCCAAGAGACTGAGTGCTCAGCATCACGAGTGGTGTTTGAAGGAAAGAGCAAAGTCAAAAGCCTGTAGACGTTACCGGAGATGCTCTTTTTTTTCAAAGTGAATTTTTGTTACACACCGTCAGGGTTGCAGGAGAAACTCCCTGGCGTTGTGCTCCTTGGGGCTGGGGGAGGAGGAAGAATCTCATCTGAGAGCACTGCGCATGCTGCTGTTGGACCCAGAGGACTTTTTATTATTCTTTTTTGGAAGTGACCTCTTCAAAACTATTCCTTTGCTTCTTAAAGGTGTGGCTTCCCAACAAGGGCTGGGTTCTGGTAACAACAGTCACCTTCATCATGGTTTCCACTTCAGTGGTGTTACCAGGCCTCCGCTGAGAATCCCCAAGCCCTGAGCAAACCCAAACCTGGAGATGTTCAAAGCATCCTGCTGCCATCAGTAGCTCTGCAAATTGTTTTTCACTTTCAGAGTACCCTTCTTGAGTCATGTGTGCCTGAACAATCTGTTTCCTGTGATGCCAGGTGGCAGGAAGAGGGGAGGTGGGCTAAGTACACCTAGTTTGCCTGAGGAAAACGGGAAAAACTGGCCTAAAACTGCCCCACATCCCCCCCCTTACACTCCCAGGAGAGGTGATGGATGTGCTGATTCCCCTGTGGGTTTTCCAGGCTGAATCTCCTCACCCACATGCGTGGGAAAGGCTTGCTGGAGCTGGGAACGAGTTGGGGTTTCTAAAAGAAATAAGGCAATGCAGTAGTTGTTCAGCAAGACTTAAAAAAAATGTTACATTTTTAAACAGTATACAAACAAGCAGATCTCTTTGGGGTGAATTTTGCTGTCATCCTGCTTGCTCCCTGCTTTGGTTGCTCTCATGCCCCAGGCGGCAAAGAGCACAGGGCTGCGAGACAAACCCTTCTCTGCTCCAGGCTGAACAACCCCAGCTCTCTCAGCCTGTCCTCATAGGAGAGGTGCTCCATCCCTCTGATCATCTTCATGGCCCTCCGCTGGACCCGTTCCAACAGTTCTATGTCCTTTCTATGTTGAGGACTCCACAGTACTCCAGGTGGGGTCTCATGAGTGCAGAGTACAGGGGGAGGATCACCTCCCTCGCCCTGCTGGCCACGCTTCTCTTGATGCAGCCCAGGATGCAGTTGGCTTTTGTTTGTGTTCACTATGTACACCGAGAGACAAGAGGGTTTTCAGTCGGGTGTGTGACTTGGTAAGAGAGCTGCCTAAGGACCCTGGAGCTGCTCATGGTATCAAAAATCCCATTTACGTTCCTTCTTCAGCAGAGAGCCAGGCAGGTCTCTCCCATCCTCCAGCCCTCCACCCCGTGCGTGCATTTCTTTCATCAATTATTTCTGGATATCTTATATTCAGGCTAAGGGGCTTCTGAAACCTCTGTGCACGCATTAATCTGTATGTAGCATGTGCCTGTACACATACAGGGACTCGGGGGACAGGCGCGTTCCACCGTTTCCATCAGCCCTCTCCTTTCTAGTCTCTCCGGTTGTTTGTTGCTTCCACTCGCTGTGCCTTGTCTTAAATTAAACCCTAAGCCTGTCCTCGCAGGAGATGCCTTTTATTGTGGGTTGTCGGGAGGGGTTTCGCAGAGAAACTGGAGCAGCGGATAGAGCTCTCCAGGCACTACTGAAATAATAATGAAGTAGTTTCACCAAGGTGGGACCGGAGAGCGTTGTCGGCTGGGTCTGAATTCCGCCTGTCCCTGAAAATTGCTTAGGTAATAAGATAGCTGCTTTAAAATTGCTGGGGGTATCCCACAGGATTCTGCTTTGACTCTGATTTCCATTTGCAGCACATGTTCTGCCATTTGGCCAGCACCATCCGCCCGTGTGAGCTAATTTAAGGTTGCTAAACAGATGACACAGAACATACATCTTTTATATTTGATCTCTGCACCGGTGAGTTATCTGACTGATGGTTAATCTCAACTTGTAATAGGATTTGCCTACACTCCTCCAAGAGTGAGATATTGGTCTCCTATAAAACGGCAGCTCGGGGTGGGAAGCGTGCCTGGGGGAAAGGTGGGAGAGTTAATTCGTTATTATTATTTTTTTTTTTGACTTCTTATTTTCGTAGATTGGATCCGGTGCTGCGTGCCTCTATGGGGAACCATGGGGTCATCAACCCAAGGAGCTCGGCTACTGGTGGGAGCTCCAGGCTCATCCCTGCATCCTGGTGGGGTGAGGAGCTGTTAGGCTCAGCACCAGCTGGGTCCATGGGTGCTCCTCACCCATCCTGAGCACGGGACCGAGCTCAGTGGCTGCCCAGACCTGTGCTCCACCTTCTGCCTTCATTTGTGCTCATCAGTGTGTTGACTTGGAGGCTGTGTCTAGTTTGTGTTTTTTTTTTTTTTTTTGAGCCTTCATCAAGGACACTGCTCAGAAAGCGAACTATCAGGCATTCCCAATATTCTGCCCACAGGGCAAGCCCCCAATTTCCAGACCCATGTGCCAGCCACTGGTCCACCAGCCATCCTGCTACATTTTTTCCACTTAGTCCCCTCATGCCAGCTTGGTCTCTCTCAGAGGTAGGGCAGGAGAAGCCCAGGAACCACACTCTGTGAGGAGCACACTCAGAGCATCCCACCTTCACCTGCCCTAAGGTGGGAAAAAGCGTCTGCTGGCCCTCCCAGAGGAAAATAAGGCAGGACAGCTTGGTCCTGGCAAAGCGGGCAGAGGAGGGAGCTGACAAGCACTGACTGCACCCCCTGAGCTCCTCCCAGCCCACCCAGGGGGAGGCAAGAGCTCTTCGAGACCACAGAGACCATAAAACCCCAGTGCTTCTGATCGTATGACAATTTGTATTGACACCTGAATTGCTGCGGTCAAATAATGTGAGTGAAAGACTACAGAATGAACACGGATGTCCCCATTAAAGACCTCACTCATGTGGGCAAAACCTTCTCCTCGTCCTGCAACAGCAGCAAATAAGGACAGCAAAGCTCACAGGTGGCACCGCAGAGTGCCCTGGAACGATGCTGTGTTTTTCAGTTGGTGTGGATTTGAGGCAGGTGTTAATCACAGAATGGTTAGAGTTGGAAGGGACCTTACAGATCATCTAGTTCCAACCCCCCTGCCACGGGCAGGGACACCTCCCACCAGAGCAGGTTGCTCTGCACAGTTTAGAAGGCACCAAGTTTTTAACAGGGCAATACCATGCCAGCATGAAATCTGAGATTTGTTGGTCTTTTCTTGTGCAACTAACTCCTGATGTGTTAGACAAGAGACAGGCGGTGCTGCTAACAGGGCAGTGAGGTCTGTGTCCCATCCCACCTCTCCTGAAGTGCTCCCTGCTTTGGTCAAAGGGTGGTGGGGGCTTAGGACCTTAGGACTCGTTGCGGTGGCAGTTCCCTGGGGCTGGGTGCCTGTTGTATATTAACTAACCTGTTCTATGGAAGAAAGGTCAGGTGTGCAACCTGGAGGAAAAAAAAAAAAACAACAACAAACAAAAAACAAAACACCACCAAAAACCCACTGAGTCATCTGTGCTACGTGTTTCAGACCTGAGCTGACCCAGTTTTCCACGGAATTGTGTTCCTGCACGGGACAGGGTGAGGCCATGGGGTGAAACGCTGGTAGGAACGACGCCTTCGTGCTACACGTGGGAGGTTTATTAGCAAGATCCACGTTGCAAGCCCTGGACCTGGCCACCACCTGGCCCTTTGTGACTGTACTGTCAAGGCAGTTGATCTCAGATTTAGCGCTGTGCCTTTTGGGTTTGCTTTGGTGTAGTGTGACATTCAGGATTCCTTTACAGGCGACTGTGCAGAGCAGGAAAATCGACGTGAAATGCTTCCTACTGGAGTCACCATCTGGCCAATATTCATCTTGTTTAGTGAAATACCAAGATATCCATAGAACGCAGGTGTTAATGCAGATCATAAGGCACAAGTGACCGCAGTAATAAACCAACGTGCAATGAAATGTAATTAACGCACCTGGTGCTTGGGTTTGAAAAGAATTTCAGTGCTTTTTTATTTTCCCTTCACCCTGATGCGCATTTTAATAGTTGGGACTTCAATCATCGCTTCCCATCCAGCCCTTTAATCATATCAATTGCCTTAAAAAGTGAACTATGATGTTTGCTAGCAAATAGCATAATTTAAGCGGGAGGGGAGGGGAAGTGGAAGCGCACATGAAACTGTATGCTGCTTAGTTGCATTTTTGTGGCATGAAAAAGACTATTGTCCTGTTTCTGTTGGTCTGGTTCTGCTGCTGGCAAAGGTTTGTTTTCAGTCGTGTAATCCTTGTTGATACGTTCCAAGTGCTTTTTGAACCAGCTGGAACAAGCGAAGAGATCCCAGGCAAGAAAATAAATGATTAAGCTTTCTATCACTGGGTTTCACAGCGTGTTTTTCATCTCACCTCTGACCTGCATCAGTAACGAATGCATTTTTGCAAGGTTAAAACCCCCCAGGACGATGTTTGTTCCAAGCAGAGAAAAAAAAAAAAAAAATCACAACCCAACACAGGAAATGTAGATTTTTATGTGTGTTTGTGGGTTCCGGAAAATCACATTATTTTCGAATGTCCTTTCCGAGCAGAGATCTCACCCGACCTCGTTAGTCAGCTGGCAAATCCCGAGCAGACAGGGCATGTGTAGGGCGAAGGGAGAGGTCGAAAAGTCAAAGCCAAGGGTCACAGGCAATTTTTATTTTTGCATAGGTATTTCTCAAGGGTGGTCTGAAGGGTGTGACGAGCATAAATCTAGTCAGGGAGACCCGCGCGCTGGCAGAGAGGAACAGTCCCATCAGGTGACTTGCCGAGCTGGTGCTATTCAACAGGGACTTGGAGGGTGGTTGGCTCCCCAGAGAGACACATGCTCTTGCGTTGCTCAATCGCTGTCCCCAGCCCCATCACGAGGGCAGGTCACTCTGTGTTTTGCCACCCCCTGTCAGTGCTAAAGCCACAGTAAACGTGCTGCTGACAAGCCGGGGCCATGGGCAAGGGGCAACCACTACCATCCAGGCACGGAAGGGTTTCTCCAACCACCTTGATGGACACCAGGTACGTTTTCACCTTCAGCCACGGCGCATCCCTGAAAAGCAGACTTTGCCTCCCGGTCAGGGAGGACAGGCTGCCGGGGGTCATTGCCAAGTGACAAAATACCCTGCGTCACGCGGCTGAGGGTGCATCAAGGACTGGATCCATCAAGCGCTGGAGCGTGTCCAGAGGAGAGCCACCAAGCTGGTGAGGGGTCCAGAGAACAAGTCATACCAGGAGAGGCTGAGGGAGCTGGGCACATTTAGTTTGGAGAAGAGGAGGCTGAGGGGAGACCTCATTGCCCTCTACAACTCCCTGAAAGGAGGGTGTAGAGAGGTGGAGGTTGGCCTCTTCTCCCAAGGGAATAATGACAGGAGCAGAGGAAATGGTCTGAAGTTGTGACAGGGTAGGATTAGATTAGATATTAAGAAGAATTACTTTACTGAGAGAGTGGTCAGGCACTGGAACAGCCTGTCCAGGGAGGTGGTGGAGTTGCCATCCCTGGAGGTATTTAAGAAATGTGTAGACATGGCACTTCAGGGCATGGTCTGGTGCCCAAGATTGTTGGTTTGTGTCTCTTTGTGGGTGGGTTTTTTGTTTGTTTGTTTGGGCTTTTTTTTTTTGTTTTGTTTGTTTGTTTGTTTGTTTGCTTGGTTTTGGTTTTTTTTGTGGTTGGACTCGATGACCTCAAAGGTCCCTTCCGACCATAAAGATTCTGTGATTCTGTGACTTCTGCAGCATTCCCTTCTTCCAGAAGCTAAAGGAAACCAGGAGAGGGACGGTCCACGTTCCTGCATGATGTTCAGATGCAGACAAAGGAATGAAGGGATGTTTGCTGACCCTGGCTTCTCTTACCGGCCTCTGTACAAGGCTGCTTTCTTGGCAAGCCCTTGGACATGGGCAGAGGTGGGTGGTGGGAAGGGAGTATGGGGAGCAACAATGAGAAAGGCCATCCACCAGGCTGAGCAGGGCTGCAGAAGGGCTGACGGGGATGTCCCCTCCCGTCCTTGTCTGTCCCAGCACCCATGTAATCTCTTCAATGAGCTAGCTCAATTTTAGGAGAAAAACTGCTTCTGGGTGCTGTACTCAGTGCTCCCATAGAGCCACCCTTGATGTTTCCTGACCTCTCTTACAGCCACCATATCTCACTAACAGGTCTCCTCAGGCACCTGACTTTATTCTTAAATTAATAACCTCTTAATAGAGTACCAGCAAGCAGACAAGCCACATGCAACCCTCGAAACAAACCCTCACTGAGAGAACTGAGCAGTACTGACCAGCCTCTCTTGAACCCAAGCACTTATAATGACTAACACGAAATCACCAATCTAATTTTTTACTTCTTGACCTGAGTTAGCTTTTGAACCCAGGCCCACAGAGATGAAAGGTTAATGTATTAAGCTGTCTGCTCTTCAATTAATCCCTAAATCCTGGGCAGATTTACAAACTATGGAAAGATTTTAAATCTCACCTGATTTATGAGAGGCCCCTTTTTAAGTTCAGATTGCCTTTACAGATGGTCACCATACAGGGCAATAAGGATAATTACTATGCAGATTTATCGTCAGGATGGAAATTTTAATTTCCAAAATAATGTACACCTGTCTATCCTGACATTGTGGCCAGGCTGAGCATCTGAAATGCTAAATCCCAAGATCCCTTTATTTCTTCTGTCTTGGAGAAGAAATCAACTGTATAGAGGACAGGCTACGAGCCTGACAAACGGAGGCAAAGAAACCCTTCCACTGAGGCAGCAATGTAAAAAACTTGTTGAGAATAAAGCAATATACCGTTGCGACATCAAGCATCTCTTTCAGATAATACTGTGTAAATACACCCATGGGAGGAAGATCATGGTCTTCAAAGGAAGATATTGACATTGGAGAGACGTGAGGATGTGAGGAGGGATGGCAGAAGCTATGGGAATAGGCAGGCTGGTCTACTTGCAAGTGGAATTTCTTTGTTGGCTACAAAGGCAACCTGAACCTCAGGTACACACATTTTTTTAATTGCCTTTTAGTGCCTTAAAGAGTCCTCTGGTGCCCCGAGACGCCCTCTGATGCCCCTACTTCTGTCTGGCAGAGCATAACTAACAGTCAGGCCCAATAGCCCAGGAAAAGCCACGGTGCCATGACCTCAAACAGTGAAGAAAAGGCCAGGGAAGATCTTTTCTAGGGCAAGTAATCAACCTGTGCAGCGAACAGAAAGGGCAGGGGAGCAGGCTGAAGGCTGACGCCCCGGTAAACAAAGGGAACCCAGGCACCCCGTGTTATCCCGAGAAGAAGAGGGCCACTTGCCAGTAAAAGACTCAGTCTCCAAGAGCTTTAACTGGTAGAAAGCCATCTACCTGTCAGTCAGACAATGGGCAGGAATCACGCCCCGCACTCCTGAGTCACGGTTGCTCACGAGGCTGAGCCTACCCGGGCATTTCCAGCTCAATATCACACAGAGGGAGTGATTTTCAGCAGCTTCCCACCCGAATGAGTTCAAACCAGCCACAGGGGAGGGAAGAGCCTTCAGGCAGCCCCGGCTCCTCAGAGCTCCATCATGGAGGAGACCAGTCCCAAAAGACGCAGGACAAACTTTGCTCACGTTGCCTTTGCAGACATCCATGGGTTCCGTCATTATCATTGAATATGCTTTTTGCTTAAAAAGCGTAATGCCTGGCAAGGACTTTCATCCATTACAATTTGAAGAACAAAGAATAGCCTATTCCTTTTTTTTTTTTTTTTTTTCTCCTTCTTTTATATCCAGTCCTTTATGCAGAAACATGGTATTATAGGTATTTTGAAGAGAGGGGGTGAGGAGCGGGAAGGAGAAATCGCCAGTATCCCGGCACCATCAATTGCTGTCAGCTCTGCTCTGGGAATAGTGTGTAGCTGTTAATTGCTGCTGCAGATCCAGCAGATGGTGCGTAAGACATTGTATTTAATGGAGCCCCTCAAAAAGAGTGGCATCTGTTTGTTTAATTTCTTGGCAAGGGAACGGCAGATTTAAAAAACAAACAAACCAAATTGGACATTTAGCTATGGACGTCCCCCCAACAGATTATAAATGTTTTAAGATAAATAGGTCAAATGAAGGAAAATATCAATTGACACATTTGAGAAGTAAGCCAAACTTTTAGACATTGGCTCTTTTAAAACTTAGATTTTCAACATACGGCAGTGAAACTCCTTAAAGATGTTTTTAAAGGAAACGATGACACTACCCTTTTGACTGTGAATTTGTCTAAGTGTTTGTCGAACTGTTACAAACACTAATTCAGAAACTAATCCATTCTGCCTGTCTCTCCCTCTCTCACACACACCGCCTGAGGTTAAAATAGGATCTCTAGATCTAGACACTGCTTTGATCACATGCATCTCCTGCATTTAAGAACGGCAACAGCAAGGAAGGCAGAAAGCATCTGCAGTCCCTCTCTTTAACAGCTGGGACAAGCAACTCGGAGGAGCTATTGCTATGGCTCTTGCTGCTGCAGCTCCAGTATCAACTCAACTCCCCACATTCCTGGAAATTCCGCACAGCAGAAATTGCCAGAGCAGAGTGTGCCATGGATCCACCCACGGCAGGGTGTTACGTGGTCTCTAGCGATGGCCAAACCTGGGTGTTTGCACAAGAACGTGCCCTCTTGATCTTCACCGTACGTGCAACCATGGGAACTCCTTCCCGGCCCCGCTGGGTGGGCACACAGCCTCCCGAAACACCAGGGTGGGTGACTCTATGAACATCTCTTCCCTACGCACCTTTTACTGGGGGGGGAAATCTGCACGACTTGTCAGATTTTAAGCACGTTTCCCATTTTCTCTGTTTTAAAGCAGAGTTTGGATAGGATGCTCAAGCTGACAAACGGCCCACGTGGTCTCGCTGTTTCCTGCTGCTGGTCCAAAAAAAGTGCTGCTGCTCACCTTTTCCTGCCATGCTCGTTGCTACAGGCCAGACAGAGCCTGCCCGGCCGTGCTGGGCAGTTTTTCCCTTGGACTTTCTGCTGGATAGCAGCTGCTGTGAGGCTGTGCCACCCGGGCACGTGTCTGCTTGGCCATGCTGGGACCACGTGTTGGCAGGAGCTGCAGCCCACAGCCCACAGCTGCCGACATCGCTGCGTTGCTCCAGAGTGTCCACTCTGGCACGTTTTGCTGATGGCTGTGTGTTGGCTGAAGCTATGTTGTGGGGTTTTTTTCAGGGGCTGAGTTGGTTTCAGGCAGTAGAGATGCAGGCGTTGCTCACCTGACATCAGATCTGGGTGTAGATAGGCACGAATCGTAGAATCATAGAATGGTTAGAGTTGGAAGGGACCTTAAAGATTATTGAGTTCCAACCCCCCCAACACCTCCCACCAGACCAGGTTGCTCAAAGCCCCATCCAGCCTGGCCTTGAACACCTCCAGGAATGGGGAATCCACAGCTTCTCTGGGCAACCTGTTCCAGTGTCTCACCACCCTCACAGGAAAGAATTTCTATCTGGTACCTAATCTAAATCTTCCAATTTAAAACCATTACCCCTTGTCCTGTCACTACACTTCCTGACAGAGTCCCTCCCCAGCTCTCCTGTAGGCTCCCTTCAGATATTGGAAGGCTGCTATAAGGTCTCCCTGGAACCTTCTCTCCTCCAGGCTGAACAACCCCAGCTCTCTCAGTTTGTCTTCATAGGGGAGGTGCTCCATCCCTCTGATCCTCTTCGTGGCCCTCCGCTGGACCTGTTCCAACAGTTCCATGTCCTTCCTGTCTTGAGGACTGCAGAGCTGGATACAGTACTCCAGGTGGGGTCTTATGAGTGCAGAGTACAGGGGGAGGATCACCTCCCTTGCCCTGCTGGCCACGCTTCTTTTGATGCAGCCCAGGATGCAGTTGGCTTTCTGGGCTGCCAGTGCACATTGCCAACTCATGTTGAGCTTCTCGCCCACCAACACCCCCAAGTCCTTCTCCTCAGGGCTGCTCTCCAGCCATCTGTGTCCCTCAGAAGAGCTTTCTCAGGCAAGTGCCAGATGACTTCCACTGCAATTCCTCCCGGTAAAAAAAGCCCAGTGAAAAGATTTAGTTTAATCTGTGTCGCTCTGCACCGCTGCTGCGGGCTGACCTTGGCCCATGGGGGGTGAGCATCTTCTCCCAAAGTTTCCCAAAGCAGGGAGAGTGTGTCACCCCCCCTGCCCTGATACCAACCTGGACACATAGTCCCCTCTTCAGCCTGTCCCCAGCCCTCCTCACCCAGGTGCGTGTTGGCTCTATTCCGTAGGCACGTGAATGAGGAAGTAAAAAGGAAACAGCAGCACCATAAACTGACCGTTAATATTTTACCCTGGTGATTGCATTCTTCAGGGAGTTATATATCTAAATATAGTCATAGGCTGTAGTCTAACCAACGCTTTCACAGCTCTTTATTGAGGGTGCCTCAGGTATATCTTTCACTTTTTTTTTTTTCACTGTGCAAGGCACAGCTTCAGCTTTCAGCTGTTAAAATAAAGAAGGGCTGAATTGTTCACGGAGTGTCTATATCTCGATAACGTCTAGTCGGTTATGATGGAGCGAACCTTCTCCCTCTGTTTCCCTATCTGTGGATAAGGAATAGTAACATGCAGATAATGGGAGCATCCATTTTTTTTTCTCACTCACAGAGATGAAAACAAGAGCTACCCAGTCTTACTATTACAATTTCAGCACCTTATATTCTCACGCTGACAGAAGCCTAAGACTGTTAAACATACGATAGTGCTCTTATTCCAGATGAGGGGCTTTTTTTCTGATTAAAATTTTAATCAGGTGAATGGAAGATTAAATGTCTATGGGATAGGACATTACATAAGATTTGGGGTTTTTTCCTGGCTTAATCTTAATAGAACCTGTATGAAACTGTTCTTTTTAAAGTTTTTTTGTGAGAAACTGTGCTAGGCAGACACTTCCCCATACACTCACTTGATACTTCATTTCACAAACGAGGTCAGTACCATCTTGATCAAACAGAGCCACTCCTCCGACAAGAAAAGCATCCTGTAGTGAATCAGGACATATGGAACAGACCCAATTCTATTGAAACTAAAATAAGCATAAAAAGGCCTCAAAAGAGATAATTTAAATGCCTCTCATGGCTCTCACCACATATCACATGCCTGGCCTATAAAAGGTTAGATTGGAAAAATCTACTCCTCTCCCTAACTTGCAAAAAAAAAAAACAAAAAAAAAACCAAAACCAACCCACCTCTGTAACATTCTTAATTAAAAGATAAGGAAATGTTCCTCCTAAATACTCAAACCTTGCACTTTACTTATGACACTTCTGCTAAAGAGCTGAAAAAAGCAGATGAGGGCTGTTATCTCCACTGGCTCAGCGAGCCTGTGGCAGGATGAGGAACATAACCCAGTTTTCTGCTGGGTTTTAACCCCCCCCGAGGCACTCGGTGTTCGGGGACAGGCTGCTCCTGCTCACCCAGCTCCTGCGGCAGCTGCCCCTCTGCCTGCCAGGGCCATGTCCCCTCCCAGCTCTCCTCATGATTGCAGGGAAATGTTAAATACCGGAAAATCCTCCCATCGGCCTGTCTTTTCCATAGCTCTTCCGCGTAAAGGGTACAGCCACCAGAATCTGGATTTTAAGGTTAGCTTGGAAAACACCTTTCCAGCCTGGCTGATCGACCTCACGCTGTAAACGCAGGTTCTCACAGACAAACACCTCGTGGAGCGCGGATGACAAAATTCCAAGTGCCAAATATAACCCCTGCATCATCGCCCGGGAGATGGGAACAGGTAAAGCAGTTCTGCCTGACAAACCGTCCGAGGTCTGCACTTCCTCAGTCAGCTTTCCTTCTATTTTCTACCTCAGCTTCAGTAGGCTCATCTGCTGATTTTTTTCCCCTGGAGATGCTCTCCTCGTCGTGCCTTTCCCGTGCTGGCAGCTGGCCCTTTATAGAGCTCTCTGTGCTCATTCATGAAAGTCGACCGGGTAGAGAGACCCCCTTTCCTATTTTAGGGCACATTCCTGTTTTAGTGCTTTTGGTGAGGCTTGTGCTTTCACCCAGAACGAGACCCCACTGCTTTATGCTTTTTCGTTTGGGTTACCCTGCATCGTCTTATTAAAAGGGGAAAACAAACCCCAAGCCCTGCTAGCGTTTCTGATGTTGTTTTTTTTAATGTCTGGTTGTTTAGTGCTGCCTGCCGGGTGATTCTTTCCTTTCACAGACTGGGTATCTCATTCTTCTTAAGAGAAGAAGATTAAATAAATAATATTACTGCATTTTCTGTATATTTTCATATACATCCTCTTATTTTTTTTTTAAAGACAGTTGATTTTCTCCAAATGGCTTGATTTTATTTTCAGTGGAGGTTGAAATTAATAGCGAACGCTGCGTTCTTTTTTCTTTTTTTTTTTTTTCTTTTTCTTTTTATCCCTCTGAGATGATTTTCTCCCATGACCTCTCACTTGCTTTTCTGCTTTTGAAGTGCCCCACGCAGGAAAACCACAACACAGTGCGGCGGCGGCAGAAGAGCATCACACTTTTCCCCGCAGAGGGCAAGGCCGTGCCGGGATGGAGCCGTCTAGGGCTGACCTCCCTCGCCAGGAGCAACATCTTAGCCCAAAAAAACATCTGCTTCCTAAAACCTTCAGCCTGGGCTGCACCTCAGCAGCTCCTCAAAGCTCTTTGCTGTCTCTGAAGGCCAAGTCTTCAGGTTGGTTGGCCGCATGTCGTCAGAAAGTAAGAAAAGCGCCAACCACCCCAAAAAACCCCAAGCCCTGAGCCCGCTGCTCGAAGCAGTCTGTCAGCTCTCCACACAAGCCCTACTGATGGGAGGGTTCAGCAGTCTCAAGCTTCGCAACCTTTTTAAAAAATATGGTTTTATTGCACTTGAAATGAAGAGGAGTTGGTGTATGAAAATCAAAGTACTGCACGCCTCAAAAGATAACAGAAGTTTATTACACTATAAAGGCTTTCAGCATATGTGAATGCTTATTTTATCTGAACACATTAGCATAGTTATTAGTCATTCTAAATGATTAAATTTCCCTCTCATCCACCTAATCTGCATTATAAATGAATATACTAAAGAACAATGCACTTTGTTGATAAAGCACTGACTTGGCAGTCAGGAGACAGGGTTTGTTCCTGGGGCTGATCTGGACCCCTCGAGGTGGCCCAGGCTGGCCACTTCGCCTTGAAGTGCCTCGGCATCGCAGACTGACCCATAATATCGACCTGTCTTAATAAATGTATCAATATCCTGTCAATATTTCAATCTGTTTCACAGTCTTCCAGTAGCATCTTCCAACTTTTAAAGCGTCTCTTTCCATAGGAAACCCTGTTAATGATGTTTAAAGAAAAGGGGGAAATCGTCAGGCTGTGGATATTGATAGGCTTTGGTATCCACAGAGTGACAGCAAATTACAGCAGCTTAAAAGCTGCCACTCTCAAACTTGCAGTGTTAACATGCATTTTTTTTCTTTTTTTTTTTTTCTTTCTTTTTCTTTTTCTTTTTCTTTTTCTTTTTCTTTTTCTTTTTCTTTTTTTCTTTCTCTTTTTTTTTCCCCTTCTGGGTGAAGAAGGGCAGGGATCCTGTTTGCAGCAGGGGTAGCTTCTGTGACTTAGAACGCTGTCTTCTCCACCTGGCTGGCTCTTCATTCCTTCTTAGGTGGCAATGGCTGGGAAGGAAATAGCTTGTAGTATGTTTGCAAGGAAATTGGATTAAATATTGGATTAAATTTAATTTTAAACTGTTCAGTTTATTTGGTCACGGCCTTGAACAAAGACCACGTTCTGCTCCTCAGTCCTTCCCTTCCCGTCTTTTAAGCATCACGTCCTGCTGCTGTGTCGGTCTGTGGAAGCCTGGAGGTGAGTGTGGCTGCACAAAGGCGACATGATTGTCCTTTTCCAGATGCGATGGGATGGTCTCTAGATCTGCCTCAAGAAGTCTTTGTCACAAGGCTTCACCCATGAAGAATGAAGAGCAGTCGAGTGCTCCCGTGGCTCCTGGGGCGGAGGAGTTGGTGCTGGGACCTCTGCACACCCTCCCCAAGACAGCAGGTAAAACTGCCTGCTAATAAAATTCCCTTTTGGGGGGTAAATCTTCATTTTACTTCCTGTTTATTCTGAGCCTTGAAAAGGTGATTCGTGGTCTCTTTCGCATGTCACTTATTGCTTGGGACCATACATATGATTCCTTTTTGATACAGCCAAACCAAACCTCTGCCACTACCTACAACAGAAAATGAAGCCCTTCTTGACCTTGATATGAAGTGCTAAAAAAAGGACTGCGGCAGTTTGCTTAAGTAGGGTGGGGCTGGTACCAATAAATAGTTGAATTTCCCTTCGGGGTCAATAGCATAGAGAAGGAAAATAATCTTGCTGGGTGATTGTGTAAGGATCACCTCCGATTTAGCCATATTTACATGAAGCCTTGCTCCAGTGAAGTAATGCTCCAGGACTTCTTCAGGCACCGAACAGAGATTTGTGTTTTACTGAGATAAAGCGGGATGTCATCTGTGAAAAGAGCAATTTATGTCCTTTGTCATGGATTGTGATGCCTTGAATCTCCGGAGACTTTCTGATAGCTATTGCTGGCGGTTCAGTGGACAGAGCAATCAGAGGAGGTGACAAAGGACACACTTGCCTTCTGCCTCTCTGAGGAAAAAGTCATTCAAATAAAGGAGTCTCCGAGAGTCATTCAAATAAATGAATGCACACCCTCTAGCTTTCTGCGGGCTTAATGAACCTTATTCACCAGCAGCAGAGCCTTGCTGTCAGGCCTCCGTCTTTGGAGGGAGAAGGAGAATGCCGAAGGAAGTTGGTCCATCAGATTTGTTTTCTCCAGAGGAGTGGAAAGACAATTTTCTGCCCTTGACTGGGACTGTGGGAGCCGCAGGCTCCTGGGGGGGTGCAGCACCCAACTTGCTCTGCTGGCTCAGGCCTCCCTTCTCTTCCCGGGATTCTGCTCCCATTTCAAACAAACACTTGCTTCTCTGCTGGATAAAATGGATTTCATGCCGTCCTGAGGCAATCAGGATTTGAGAGGAGCTTCTTTGCTTCTTCCCAACATCTCTGCTTCTTCCCAGCTTCTCTGCCCTATATTTTATAAGAGGGCAGTGATTTTGTATGTGAAATAATTTCAAGAGCTGGCATGTTCCAGAAGAGTCTGAATCATTATGTGTATATAAAGCCATATCACACACTTGTGGAGGTGTGTTTTTTTTAAAGTTACATTCCTCTCCCTAGGATAAGAGACAGGGAAGCAAAGCGGCTACTCACTTCGGGCACTGAATTGCCCACGGTGCCTTTGATATACGGCTCCCTTGCCAGCATGTGCAGTCATGTGCTGACATAACTCTCCCTAACTGTGGGAAATGAAAAGGAAAATGTTAAATTTGGTAATATTTATCACCATCGTTTTTCAAGAGCAAGAGAGAAACCACCAGTCTATTGAGAAATGTGGCCTTTTACTAGTCAACTAGGATTACTCGTTTGTGTGAATAATAAAAATCTCTTAGGCAGATAGAGAAAGTAGGGTAAAACTTTATAATGGGGTGTATATTCTCCAGCAGAGGCAATGATCGAAGGCCTTGGAGTTTGAAGAAATGCCAATTCATCAAAGTTTTGTCTTCTTTTTTTTTTTTTAGTTCTCCATTTTGGGGATTTCATGGAAATAATTGAGTTTTCTACTGTTGGATCAAGAGTCTGATATATGCAGGACTTAAAAGAAAGAGATTATTAAATATCTCACCATTTAATATCTAGATAATTTTGTCCTATAAAATCCTGTGCAGCAACTAATTTAAATTGGTACCCTATTTACAGCAGACAAAACTGCTCACTACCATCTGCTTTGCAGTTTTAATAGATGGAGTGTTAACTGCGTGTTGCATGAAATTCATTGCGACTAGGTTAATTAAATGGCTGTGCTTCACTTCCTGCACTCTGGTAATAAGATGACAACCTCATCTGAATTTATTAACCCTTGCCACCTTCAGTACTGTTATCACCCATTCAACCGCCTTTGGTCAACAAAACTGAAATAAATCACAATAACAGGAGACATAACCATATTGGCTAACAAAATAGATATTGATTAGCATCTTCTAAAGCAAATATGTCAATCTGGTCTGATTTTATTTTTGCAAAGGTCATAGAGTATTAGTAATGGGAGTAAATGATGATGCAGTAGGTTATTGGAGAACACCCCAAATCTAATCTGCTACTGAACAGCCTCAACAACGCCTTCACCACAGAAAGCTGGAGATGCCTTCTAACTCTTCAGCTTTCTATTTGAGAAAGCAGACATTAAATACCCTTCTGCAGCCAAGGCCCTTACAGGGGGCTCAAAGCCAAACCTCTGAGTGCCCTTCCAGCCAGGGGCATTTCTGTCCTCTCCAAAGAGGGAGCACAGGGTAAATTGCTCCATCTGTGGCCAATCCAGCATGGCATCAAGCCCTAGTGATAGTGGAATCAAATATGCTTCTTGGCTACGGCCATGGCAATGCAATCTATTCATAGGTGGGACCAAGCTGATGTGTGGTGAGGAAGGTCCTGATAGAGCCATCCCCAGGTGCCAGTTCTTGGAGCCGGCCCCTTCTCCACCATGCACTTTCTTTAGATATTTAGAAAAGTTGATGTGTGATGTATACAGAAAGCACCCTTGTTGGCTCCACTGAGATTTGCCGTGAGGGATCAACACTGTGCATCAAAGCCGTAGTCATTCATCTCCCTCTTGCCCATCAGACACGGGCATTGAAGACTTTCAGGATATCAGTACTAAAGATCCTTCAAACTTCCCTGCCCTCCAGTTGTCCTCACTGACCCCATCATTTTACCACGGCAGTAAATTTTCCTCTTTGCCTTGTCACCCAGCTTCTGCTTCTGGAAAGAAGCTCTTCTGTTATGTTTACTCCCCACAGGTCTAAGCAGGCTCCAGGCACTGACTTTGAGGATGTTTTTGTGTGGTCTAGTGGGGAAAGTCATGTGGCTACCTCCTTCTATGCTTCAAAGTGGTGGGATGTGATCCAGCTCTGGTTCAGAAGTTCAGCTGCGCCGAACTGGTTCAACCTGTCTGCATGTTACCGTGCCAGCACTGAACTTTGCTTTCCAGGGACGCAGATATGGCTTGTTTCTTTAACACAACAGGAAAGTTTTCATATATACTCAGGGTTGTAGTTAGAAATAAGTTCATAGTGTAAATCACAATTTATAACTGCATACATGAGAAAAACACATCTTTCTCAACATGTCCCAGCGGTCAAGAGGCTGCCAGACTTCTCCCCTTCTGCCCTCTCCACCCAGCTCCCAAACCCTGGCCATGAAGAAACACAGCAGAATCAAAGCCATGTGGCCCATCTGGTCCCACCTGTGCTGGGGACCAGGAGACCAACGAGTCAACTGATTCATTTCCCAGGTGCTGTAAGCCTGAGCCCGACGTCGGGGCAACCAGATTGACAAAAAACCCCCTGTCCCTGCCCAGGTTGGGGTGCATTCAGCTCCCAGAGCAGACAGGAAGAGGAGCTGTGAGGAATGGAGATGACACACTGGATACCACCTCTGAATTTTCAGAATTCCAACCATTTATTTTGCCTGATTTTTCTTATCATTAGATGTTAAATGATTTAAAAATAGTGAATGACAGCCTATTTATCAATCTTTGCCTCTCAGTATTCACTTAGACTCCAATTTTGGAACAGGTTGCCCAGAGAAGCTGTGGCTGCCCCATCCCTGGAGGTGTTCAAGGCCAGGCTGGATGGGGCTTTGAGCAACCTGGTCTGGTGGGAGGTGTCCCTGCCCATGGCAGGGGGGTTGGAACTCAAAGACCCTTCCAGCTCTTCCAACTCTAACCATTCTATGATTCTGTGAATTATTACCAAGATACCTTTAGAGACATGAAGTTGACTGAAAGTATTATTGCAAAGTTTGATTTTGAATTCTGCTTAAAACAAACTCCTACCTTGTACCAGGAAGTAACATTTCAGGCAAGTACCATTCACACGCCTTAAAGAACTTGGTGTAAAACTGCTGCAGTTCCCAGAACCGCTGTTCTCTCGTGGGTTCCCCTATACAGTCACTCCCTGCAGCACTCAAAACTTCTGCAAATGTGCACCGTGTTCTCATGCAAAACGGGTACGTTAGACAGATGGTGTCATGCTAACTCAGATTTAACCTCAAAGGGTGAAATTCAGCTCTTGGTGGAAGGCCCACACCCGAGTCAAAGCTGCTGTAAGCCCTATTTCGAGAGCCTGCGTGTAGGAAATGGCCTCTACGGGGTTTGTGTGGTTCTCCCGCGTGAGAGGTGGACCGTGTTCACCGTGATCGTTTCCTCACACCACCGTGAAGCACAGACAAAATGTCACATTCGACTCATGTACCGGGTGTGCTTTGCTGATCACCGCAGATAAATGTTACCATCTCTGCACATTTTTTTCTAAGCAAAGTATTGAAATATTTTCCAGCCCAGAGGCAACCAGCCAGTTTGCTGGGGTACAGCCTCCCATCTTCACCAGGGTGTGGATGGGGGCTTCTTTTGACAGCTTGGCACTCTGCTCTTGCTAAAACATCGCCACCACAACAGTTAAATTATGATTTTAAATATAAATAATTTTCTTCTCAGACCAGACACAATATTCTAGATGATCTGTGTTTTGCATCTCCCGTCATGGCTGGCAAGTTCAATACAGCAGGATGAAACTTTTTAGTGGAAAGTAAGAAGAAAATGAGATGGTGCATCTGAAGTCAGGAGCTACGCCTTGAGGGTTCCTGCTCTAGAAACTACAGACACAGGATGGGAACCGGTCCAGGAGCACACAGAAGCTGTGTGTACCCTAGTAATGCCTTGACCCTGAAATTTCATGTCCTGGAGATAACAGGGCATGTACCAAACTCTCCCCTTTGTGGCTTCATGTCCCACAGGAGGGGACCCAGGGCAGGGAGACTGACATTGGCCAGACCCTCAGGTTGGGTGAGTGAAAGGCAGCTCCACCCTTCGATCTGCTGCAAACTTGCGGATGGAAAGGAGCTGAAACTCAGAGACATCTGAACCTTTTAAAGTGAGAGATGTGGAGAGACCATCCTTCCAGACTTGCCTCTTACCTGCATGACCCACCAGCCAGGCTGAACACCCAGCTTCTGCAGCCGCACTTGACTGTACGAAGCCCTTTAGCTACAGAGGGTAACATCTCAGGCAAAGCACACATGGAGCTTTTGGTGAAAGTCCTGTGAGCGATCCAGTGAGCCACGGCAGAAGCAAGCTGCAGCCAGAACATTGACCTTGACCTCTTCTGTACGGCGATTTCTGTTTAAAGAAAATAGAAGAGCTTTACACACCACCCTCCCCTTGCCTACTGGGCTTGTAGATGGACCCTTCCTGCTTGTTTTAAGTTCAGCTGGCAGCTTTCAGAGTTCCAACAAACTCTGCCCAGCTCTCCTGGGCCACTTCAGAAACTCATCTTTTGCCAGCGCTGGGGCCCACAGCCTGCCCGCTCACCAGCTTGCTCAGTTGTTTGAAGGACAACCTGGTCTTCTATTTATATTTAACACAAGAAGGAGTAGTTTAGTATCTGCGTTAAGCAAAAAAAAAACCAAACAAACCCACAGCCTTAACTCTGGAAGGGCCCCAGCTTCTTTAGAAGGATGTAACAGCCCTTTACATGGCAATGAGACAGGTAATCCGGCAGCCAAGGCTCTGTGCCAGCAATTAAATGCTGATGAAAGTGATGGGATATAAAAAACCCCACCACTGACAACAAAAATAAAACAAGCCAGAGCAATTACTGTCACTGCTGTTTTTTTTAGTCGGTTCTTCCTGCAGAAAATAAATCTTTAACTCTTCCAATGCCACCAAAAATAAAAAGCTGGGTAACTGCCATTCCCGCCTACCACGTATGGTACCGCTCTGCCCGTCCTCTTGCAGCTGAGGTGCTGTGATGGATTTATTGCTCCTTGCTGAGCATTTACGAACACTGCATATAGGCATGGTTAATACAGAATCACAGAATGATGAAGGGTTGGAATGGACCTCTGGAGATCATCTAGTCCAATCCCCCTGCCAAAGCAGGTCTACCCAGAGCAGGTTGCACAGGAACGTGTCCAGACAGGTTTTGAATGCCTCCAGAGACAGAGACTCCACCACCTCGCTGGGCAGCCTGTTCCAGGGCTCTGCCATCATCAGAGTACAGAAGTTCCTCCTCCTCATGTTTAGATGGAACTTCTTATGTTCAAGTTTGTGCCCATTACCTCTTGTCCTGTCAGTGGGCACCACTGAGAAAAGACCAGCCCCATCCTATGGTGTTTAACATAACAGTACACTGGATTTAATAGAAGATTTTCTAGACTGAAAAACAATAAATGAAAGGCACCAAGCAGTATTTTGGAAGATGGAGCAGAGATCAGGCTAACATTGGCATGGTCCCCGTTCCCTACACATGCGACCTATAGGTTTCCTATAGAGGGGGTGGGACACCCAAGGGTGGGTGCTGTGCATCCTCGGTGTCACCCTCAAGCTCCTTTTTTGTCTCACATGAGAACTGAAAAATACCTGGGTGTCAGAGGAGGTTTGTCCCCAGCCTGAAATACAGCACAGTCTCAACTCGTGTCTCCTAAGTCACTTCTAAGTAAAGGTGCAATGGAAGGTTGGGAGAATCTGCTTCCCAAAGACCTGCCAAAGCCAGGCAAGGCACGCTGCTGTGGTAGAAGCCATTTATGCCTCATGTCTTGTCTTTCTGCAGGACTGTGGCTGTTAGGTGATGGGACACCAAAGTGGCGGAAACCCATGTAGACATTACAGATTTTCAGCCAGGGGCAGCATTGGTGTAGAGCCCTCATTCTGAGGTGGGTCTCCCAACTGGGAAGGAGTACCAGCAGCTTTTGAAAGGGACAAGATGCTTCCAAGGAAATTCCCTTAAAAATCTACGGGAGCAAATAAATATAAAAGCCACAGGAGGGGAAGCAGAAGAAAAAGTGCAATCTCTGGGAGAGCAGTGTTGAGGCAAAGGGAGCTGTTTCCATGGCCCAGGCAAGAAACAACCTACAGCGACAACAAGAAGACTTTGATTGTCCCAGTCAAAGCCACGGAGAAAAATGTTCGTATTCCCCAGAATGAAATCCGCAGACCTGGGAAAAGA